>OX359273.1:28348671-28841171 GCA_947179155.2 Hedera helix
CAGTTTTGTAAATTAAAAAATTACAAAGAAACTTTACCTAAAAAGATATATATAAAAAGGCCAAGACCCAGGCTCAGGCCCAAGCCCAAGCTTGACCTATCCGCTAGTCCGGTTCAGGGCAGGGCGGCTGCAGCGGCGCGCGTGTGGTAAATCCAAACCGAGCCTTGGCTAGGTCCTCTCCCCTTTCACAAAAATGGGGTGCCCTTTGGGGCCCAAACCCAAGTTTAGGCTAATTGTATATATACCTATTTGATGTTTAGTTCTCAATCCATGGGGGACTCATATTTTCCACTAATATTTATTACCATATACAAGTGGTGATCTTTAAGAGTAAATTTCTCATTCATTACCTCATAAATTTGAGCTTCCTAATACTTGATTTTAATCTACTCATGGAGTAGAACACATTTATATTTGGACTCATCTCAAATAATTAATGGAATACACTTAAATTCTAGTTTAAAATCCATTTTTAAAAACTTTATTTAAGTTCAAATTCTAACAATTCTCGACATGAATGAAATTGTAATGACCAAAGAAAAATATAATTTTATTATTAATGGGAAAAAATTATTTGAAGTTGATTATATATATATATATATATATATATATATATATATATATATATATATATATATATGTGTGCGCGCGCGCGTGTGTGCGTGCGTGCGTGAAGTTAATTAATTCAATTAATTTGAATTGAGTATGAGACATTGAAAGGGACAAGATGAATTATTGAAATAAATCTTATGTTATAATTAACTAAACTTAAGTGATGTGTCTTGTGTGACAAAATAAAAATTTAAATTAATTTATGAGTTAAGTCTCATGAAAAGCTTATGTAATTAATGGACTAAGTGAGTGTTAAGACTAAACAAGGTCCAATAAAGGTAATTAATTATAAACTCAATCTGATTAATAGATTGAACATATAATGTGGCCCAATATATTATGGAAGTATTATGAAGCTTAAGAAGTTTAAGATAGAAATTAAAGACGAGCCTAATAGGGATTTAAATTAAGGCATGGCTTGTATTATAATTTGGCCTAAAGAATTGAAGTTATGAAGTCCAATGAAAGTTAAGGGATTAGCCTAAGTGGTAAAGCCCAATGTGAAATTGGAAGATATATATATATATATATATATATATATATATATATATATATATATATATATATATATATATATATATATATACATACAAGGACAAAAAAAAGAAATTAAAGCAAAAAATCCAGCCACTCCAAGCCCCATGCCCCTTGAGCTTTGCAATTTTTGAATTATGAGGAAGGAAGCATGATTACCCTAAAGCATGGTAGCTAAATGACTTTTAACCTAACTCTAATTACCCCTTGGATAATGCCTACTTAGGTTGGATAAAATACATGTATATTTACACGTATATGTATTGTATGTGTATGAGGAGGTCCCCTATAAATAGAGGCCTCCTAATTTATTTTGCCACATTTGTTCATTTGCTAAGTTAGGTAGTATAGAGAGAAAGAAGGAGTATAGAGAGAAAATAGAGAGAGGTGAGGTAAAATAAAGAAAACCAAAGGAAACTCATGCATCCTTGGGTTCTAGAGGCCTTTAGTAGAGGAAGAAGAAGTTGGAAAACCTAGTCAAGTTCATAGCAAAGAGAAGAAAAGCCTCAAGAAGGTATAAAAATATTCTAACCCTAAATCTTTAGTTAAGTTGGTGTATTTTAGCTTATATTGTGTTTGTGCATGTTTGCTTGTGGGATATTTTGTATTTTGTGGGATCATGAAGGATCCGAAGGTATAAGAAAGAATTTATGAAGGAGTTTATATGTTTATAAGTGTTGTGCTACTTATAAGTGCAAGAAAAATACATAAGATTATGTACTGCGTGTAAATCAAGTAAAAACATGAGTTTTGAAGCTATGTAAACCAAGATATGTATGTTGTTTGTAAAATTTATGAACCACATGTTGTAGATCTAAAAGATACGAAGATATTTTAAGTGGAACCGAAGAAAAATGAGTTAAAATAAAATTATAGTGAATTTTCTTGTAAAAAATGTTCTAGTGTAAATCCTAAGTGCTTTGATCCATGATTTGACAATATAAATGTGTTTGATTTGGTGTGAAACCCTTAGATTATGGTAAATCATGTTTTAACTACTTATAAATAAGATTCGAATTCAATAGGATCAAGTTATAAGCCTTTAAAACAAAAAAAAAAAAAATCAAAATTTAAAAAATGTTGAAAATTAGGGCAAGGGATTCTGCTTCACAGTGCTAGGACGCTGATGCTAGGCAAAATTCTAGCATCGGGGCACTAGTTTAAAATGCTAGTTAACCCAGATCCAGGTCAAACCGGGTCAGACCCTGGTCAAACGGGTCTGGTCAGGAGAAAAAAAAATAAAAATTATATAATAATAATAACTAAATAATGATAATAAAATATTCATAAATAAAAATAAACAAAAATAAACAAATAAAATAATAGTTAAGATTATTTTATTTGTGAATTAATAAAACATAAATAAATAAAATAATAACTAAGATTATTTTATTTGTGGATTAATGAAGTGTAAAAAAATAAAATAATGATTAAGATTATTTTATTTGTGAGTTAATAAAATATAAATAAATAAATTTATTTTATTTGGAGATTAATAAAACATAAACAAATAAAGTAAAAAGTAATAATACTTTATTAGTGAATAATGGAGCATAAACAAATAAAATAATAAAGATTATCTTATTTGTAGAATATAAATATGGAAATGAATTAAATCAAATAAGATCGAATAAATGAAATCATATTGAAAATTATTTTATTTGAGAACTCCGATTATGGGAATAAAATGAAATAAATATTAATAAATGGTAAACAAATAAAATGATGATTGTTTGTAGGATTCAGTAGTGATGAATGAAATAAAAATACACTAAGGTGTGAGTCGAATTAAATTATTATGTGGAGTTCGAAAGTGATTGATTATAGACTGAATTATAGGTAATCCAAAGATTGTGGATTACAGTGTAACTTTAGACGATAATTCAGGCAAGTATCCTGAACCTACTCAAATATTATATTGTGCAAGTTTATTGATCAAAATATCCTTAAAATTATTCCATGTTGATGTTGAATATTATTCAAAAGATTATTCCATAAAGAATTCTTGAAGCATAATTATTCTGACATTCACGAACTATCTTAGAAGTTAGTCTATGCCATTTGTTCAGGTTAGACCGAAGTTAAATGATTTATCAAATGGATATAATTCCTTGATAGCTAATCTAAACCAATTGCCTTGGTGTGGACTCTTATAATAAAACTGAGACAAACAACCCTTATATAAGAGGTATTATTTGTCCGAAAACCGATTTTGCGCGCGATGTTTGAATGTTATGCATAACATAGGGACAATAGGCTGATCACCTATGTACTTGTAGAGAGTGGAAATTTATCCATAAGATTGATATCCACTCTAGGGAAATTCAGTGAAATAATGATAATACCTCAAGCAGTTCATGGTCCATAGTGACCTTTCAGTATGAAAGTTAAAACCCTTCGTTTATTAGAATTGAATCATTATTCCTATTGTTTCTTCATTAGTGAATATTGTTAAGGTTTCTCAGAAATGTTAAGTAACCTTTCATTAAAATTATTATTCATTATATACTTGCTGAGCAATTATTTGCTCATTTTTGGTTCTTATATTTTTACAGTATAGACTAAGAAGTCTGGTGGATCCAGCAAAGATAAAGAAAAAAAAAGTGGAAGAGTAAAAATGTTTAAGTTATTTGTGTTCTAGACTTTATGATAAGATTTATATACTCTTTTGAACCAAGTTATGTGTTGTATTTATAAAGGTTGTACGAACCTGGGTTTGTATGTAGCTATGCAATTATTATTTAGCTTATGTATTGGTATTTAGTTCCTCATTAGAGTAGAGATATATGTGATGGATGTGTTGGATCATGAGCACCATACCTAGAGTTAGAGAACCCGGATGTGGGGGCGTCATAGGTTGACATCAGAGCTGTAGGTTATAAATCTTAGGAAAGAGAATCCTTAGGCTATAACTTTATATAAGAGAGTAAGAATAGAAGGAGATAAAACCCATTTAGAGTTTTACAAGATGAATTTAGGAGATGTGTTATAGAGAGTTGGTGGTGTCATAAAATATTTTTATTTCATACAATGATTATATTTTATTGCGAGATACTGACTTAGTTTATTTTCTTGTTGTAGGATGCCAGAGTTAGGAGAGTCCAGTCGCATCATGGAGGATGAACCAAGGGATATCCATGTAGTGTTAGAGACACCCGTTGTAGTTGTTGAGCCTATTACGGTAGTAGCTCTAACAGAAGAAGAGTTCGAGCTGGAGACCGATCCAGAGGAGCGGGAGGAGGGCCCGATAAATAGCGAGCCTGTAGAAGATTTAGAGGAGGTATCCCATGATGGTATGACATTTGAGGATAATTTGATAGCACAGTTGGCAAAAAAAAATGTAGAGCCAGAGGATCATGTTCAGGAGCTAGAGGAGGAGATTTATGGGCATCAAGAGGCCGCAACACAGTTTGGAGCCTTGGTACATCACCTTTTGGCTCAAAATGTAGAGTTGGTAGATAAGTTGGAGGAGGCAGATCAAAGGATAGAGAGTTTGTAGGTTGAGAAAAAGGCTATTCAAGCCCATTTAGAATAGGAGGTAGCCGACCGCATCCAGATTGAGGAGCAGTGGGATGATGCAATGGAACGGGTCGATGATCTAGAGGATGTGGGAGAGCTAAGAGAAGGAGGACAAATTTGGGATATGCCTTTAGGACAACATTTGGATGATGGATGGACATAGTGTACTTTCACCCAACTGAGGATGGACAAACTTGTTATACGATGAGTCATGATTTGATGATACAGATAGGGCAGCAGGAGTATGATGATGCAGCCATACGGGGTATGCTTCGCTAGGATGTTTAGTTTATGTATGTAGCAGTATATGTTTATGTATGTAGATATGATATGTAAATCCCAAACCTTTTGTGTAGAGACTGGGATACATATTGTTAACCCCATCTTTTGTTATATTAGAGGGTATGATGTTGATAGATCCCTAGCCTTGATGTATTAGGGGATAAATGATGATTATGATGTTTATAGCAATATGCTGCCAGATGATGATGTATCATGTACAAAAAGTGGCATATGAATATAAACATGCTTATGTGTTTTATGATGACTTAGTGTTTAAAACAAAAAATGCCGTATAGAAAACTTCAACCAGTACAAGAAACCCCAAAGACATCTGTTAATGAACCAAGGGATTAGGCAAATCCTATGCTACAATTTGTCGAATTAATCGCAAATACTCTATAAGGAAGAAATCAAAACGTTGAGAAGCCAAATCCCCAGGTAGCTCAAATAGCTAGTTTTAAGGATTTTAAAAGTGTGGGACCGCCAGAATTCTGAGGGACATCGGAACCGATTGAAGCCTATAACTGGATCAAAGAAATGGAGAAAGCGTTCGTTGTTACTTGAGTAGGACAAGACCAAAAGACTGCATTTGCAACTTAAATGATGAAAGGTGAAGCGAATTATTGGGGAGGCCAACCAGCAATAAGCGGGCGAATGAGTGGTGGCGTGGGAACGTTTCGAGGAATTATTCTTTGAAAATTATTTTCTAAGATGTATGCAAAGCCATATGGAGATGAAATTTCTCGAACTTAAGCAAGGGGACATGACAGTGACGTAGTACACGACCAAGTTTAATGAGTTAACATTCGTGTCACATTAAGTGGACAACGATGAGAGGAAAGCTTGTCGATTTGAACAGGGGTTGAAGCCTCGGTTGTATAACAAGGTATTTGTTTTTTAACTCGATTTGTTTGGGACATTATTATAAAAGGCCATCATTGCGGAAGGGGGTAGTGAGGCCCTAAGCCAATATAATAGAAAAAAGAAAAATAAGAAGATTATAGGGGATAGTCGAGGATGAAGTAGTGGCAGAAGTAATACAAACAAAAGGAAGTGAGATAGCGGTAACAACAATAACAACAACAATTCAGGAAATAAACAGGGAGAATTTAAGAAGAGAAGCGAAGTTTGTAGTAAGTGTCAGAAGAATCATTAAAGAGTTTACCTGAAAGGCAAAGTGTGTGTTATAACTATGGGCAAGAGGGGCACATCTCTCCCAACTGCCCCAACCCAAAGAAAATAAAAGGATGTTTTAAGTCCTGATCATTTAGCCTGAAATTGTCCAAAGAAATGAGCTGAAGGAGGAAGCAACAATAAGGACAATTAGAGCAAGCTGACCATCACATGACCTACCCAGCCCAGTCGCTTAACTTCCAGAACTTTCAACATGACTATGCAAGATGCTGTTACTTCTAAGGACGTGATATCAAGTATCCTCCCAATCAATAATATAAATGTGTATGTATTAATCGATTTGGGTGCAACCTTTATATCCAATGAATATGCTCAGCACTTGAATTTGCCCTTAGAAAACATAACGTGCCATTTGAACATAGAAGTTACGAATAAAGAAGTGATTCCTGTTAGACACATACATAAAAATTGTTGCGTTGAGATAAGAGGGCATAAATTGAAAGTAGATTTGATCCCGATTAGATTGGGAAAGTTTGATATGATATTAAAAATGGATAGATTATTTAACCACAGGGCAATGATTGATTGTCAGAGGAAACGTGTAAACCTTCAGACTCCTACGAAGTCTAAGGTATTATTTTATGGTAGCACATCACCTAGACAATCTTGCTGTCTGACGATGATGCAGGCCAAGAAGTTATTGGGGAAATGATGTGTTGGGTACTTAGCCCATATTATAAATACTCAGAAAGTGGGAGTAGAGATGAATAAGCTACCATAGTGAACGAGTTTGTAGATATATTTTTAGATGAACTACCAGGTTTTTTATCGGATAGGGAGATCGAGTTCATAATAGATTTAGTACAAAAAACTGCACCGATTTTGAAGGCTCCGTATCGTATGACATCGGTAGAGATGAAGGAATTGATGATACAATTATAAGATTTGTTAGATAAATGTTATATTCAGCTGAGTATGTTTCCATGGGGATCACCTATGTTATTTGTCAAAAAGAAGGATGGATCGCTACGACTTTGTATATACTACCGAGAGTTGAACAAAGTAACGATTAAGAATAAGTATCCACTACCAATGATCGACTATTTATTTGATCAATTGAAGGGAGCGAAGACCTTTTCTAAGAAAGATTTGAGGATGGGTTACCATCAATTAAAGGCGAGGAAGGAAGGAAGATGTCCCTAAAACGGCGTTCAGGACTCGTTTACGGGCACTACGAGTTCCTTACAATGTCGTTTAGGTTAACGAATGTACCAGCCGCATTCATAGATTTAATGAATCGAGTATTCAAGACCTATTTGGATAAATTCATAGTGGTATTCATTGATGATATTTTGATTTACTTTAAGACCCTGGGGGAGTATGTGGAAGCTGTCACAAGCAACCGAAAATAATTTTTTACTTAGAAAAATAAATATGTAGTAGTGTAAGTAAGAGTCGATCCTACAGAGAATGATTAATTTAATTTTATATTTTGTAAACTAGAATGAGAGGTTTTAAATTAATTGTAACTAACTAAATAAACAAAAGTAAACTAATAAAATTAACTAATAAATTAAAGACTTCAGTTCTTCAGTTCAGTATCCCCTTTTTCATAGTAATAATATAATAAAGTTAGCCATATTCATCCCTCAATGAAATTAATAACCCTAGGTATCCACAATCGTTCAATTACCTGAAAGTTTCCTTAGATTTTAAATCTAATGTGACAATCGCCCCCACTAGACCCTAACTATCATACGACCTAGAACTATCAGTCTAGATTTAATATAACAGTAGCATTAAGAATTAGGAAATTAGATTATTCCAAGCAACAATCACACAATCGTAGATTATTTAACTTGCCTTCTTATAACCATAGTAATACTCAAAAGCTTGACCATAATCATGTATCACTAATCGCTACTTATGATCAGATACAATATAGTTTGCTTAATACTATATCTTAATCTAGCAGATAATAAAAACTCAATCAATTTAACTGGCCACATTAAATCAATCAAATCAAATATCATTCAAACAATTAAAATAGACTATCAAGAACAAATCTTAGATAAGAAAGAATAAATATTAATAACTCAATTAAACCATCAACTGAAAATAAGGTTCAACATCTCCTTAGAACTGAATAAAAAAAACTAGTCAAACATAATAAAAATAATATACAAGTCAATTAAGAGAGATATGAGAGACTTGAGATAGAGCTCCTAAATATATCTAATGTCTCTAATAATCTGCTAACCTCTGTTAATGTGCTCTCATAATGCATTTATAGGAGTACAATAATAATCCTAAGCTAATGTGGAATAAAAATCCAATTTTGGAATCAAATTAATGCTTTAAATCGTGAAAATCCTATTCTGGGCAATTAATGCGCAAGCCAAACACGTCATTCGCTCAGCTGACCAAGTCAACCGCGCTCGGTCCACGCGCATTACGCCAACCGCTGTTGCTGATCCTCAGTCGAATGATGTTGCACGTATCTTGAATTTCCTTAGCCACGCATTGCGCGACCGCCCAAGCTTTCATGCTGAACCAAACACCAAAACGACGTCTTGTTTCTGCTTCTCTGTTGATTACCAAACACACGCTATGCGCGCTAAGCTGACTTCATGATATTTACGATATTGCCACCGGTCTATTTAATTACCAAACTGCCATCAACCACTGCATATTTACATAATTGCTACTAGACTTTTATTTTCCCTACAAAATCAAATTAAAAATAATATAAAATTAATATAAAATAATAAAAATGCATAAGATTAAATAAATTACCTAAAACACTAAAAATACTTAAAAACTCACAAATAATTTAGCCTAAAAATATATAATAAATAGATATAAAATCTACTTATCAAATACCCCTACACTTAAATCTTTGCTTGTCCTCAAGTAAAACAAAAATAAAAACTATAAAAATAAAACTAATAACCAAACAACATACTCGAGCAATAAATCAATATGAATGTCAACATTCGCCTCAAAGATTTTAAAAACAATAACTCAAAGAAAATTTCAGACCATGCAAAATTCAAATTTTTTACATATTTATTAATCTTAACTTTACTCAAGACCCTTCCGTGCGTGTGTAAATCCAAATGTATCAAACTAGCAAAAAAACTTAGATTCGCTCACATAATTAAATGCCTCATAAAAGATATCAAAAAAGGTTAGTTTAACAACAAAACTCTATACTCTTATTTTTCACATCACTTTTAACTAATATAGACAAATATAACTAGAAGATCAAAAGGTTTTTAATCTTGATAAGCACACTAGGATTTTTAATATTAATTTTTTTCAAGTACTTTTTTTTTAATTTTTTCTCTTTTAAATGGGTGCATTTTATGCTTCATTCCATTTTTTTTTTCTTTTTCTCTCTATATTTTTTCTTGGTGAGTGCATTTTATGCTCCATCTAACTTTTTTATGTGTTTATAAGTGAGTGTGTTTTACACTTCATCTCAACCCACCACATAAATTTTCTTTTAATTTAACAATCCTAGAAAAATGACCAAAATCATCTCTCCAAAAATTATATTTTGCCTTATATTTTACTTTAACTAATAATCAAATAATATATAGAGCTCAAAAATAATCTCTCATAAGCATTTAACCATATAAACTTCCTTTAAATTAAAACTAGCTCAAACAAATGGATATAAGTGTATAAAAATTTAAAGGATCTTAAACAATGTAATAATCAATAAAAAGTCAAAAATTCAAACTAAGCAAAAATTTATCCCTTTTTATAAAAGTTATTAAATAAAAATAAAATTTTTATCATTGGCTAAAAATTAAAATCTAATTAACTTATTGCTCAAGTGACACATTCTAAAAAAAAAATCTAATTACCCATTTTCGTAGGAAACACGGTTACACTTAGCACGTACAACAAGTTTTTAAACCCCAAGTGGACGAATTTTATCTCATGAGAGTTTGTAGTGAATTTACCTACAAAATTTAAAAATTAATCCTAAAAATAAAATAATTTTTTTTTCAATATATTTACCCATACCCCCAAACTTAAAACAGACATTGTCCTCAATGTATAAGATAAAAGAATTAAAAACAAAGGACTCCCCTTGATATGTAAAATCTTTTCCTTATCTGCTAATTCTGAGTGTATTGAATAAACCTGAAACAAAACAAAAATAAAATATTAAAATAAATAACTAAATAAAAATCGAAAATTTACTACTAATAAAAATCTATTTAAAATAAAAATAAAAACTAAAACTAAAACTTGAGTTGCCTCCCAATAAGCTCATTTGTGTATTGTCATTGGCTCGACAACATGCCAAATCATTACGTCACTCCAACTTCATGAATTTTGAGTACCCCATTCATCACGTTATTCTTCATCAGTAGATTCAATCTCCCTTGCGGTTGATATGAAGGTTCGACTCCCTCTTAAAAGAACAGGTATTTAATATGATTGGGGATAATCTTTATATTTGGAATGAGATTCTGCAAAACAAAAGCTAATTTTTTTTTGTGAGTAACAGGTAATTGAATGAAAATAATTACATCATTATCTAAAATCATTGGTAAAGAATTTAATGCAGCTTCAGCCTCCTTCAAATTTTGTTTTAGCTTAATTTCTTCTTCTGCTAACTCCAAATTGTTGGTAAGTGTAACCTCCAAATTTTTCTTGTTTAGTTTTCCCAAAATTTCCTCCACCTTTGGCATGACATTACCACAAAGAACATCATTGTCTGCATTGATATTGTTCGTTTTTGTATTGATGTTGTATGTTTCCTCTTGCGTCAGCGATGGAAGGAATGATCCTTGAAAATCTAATTGACTAACTGTAGTAGTAAGCTGACTTATTTGTTTCTCCAAATTATATGTGGTCGTTTTTTTCTCTTGTTAGAATTGTTGTGTTTGATTCATGAAGGATGTCGTTTGGTTTATGAAGGCTTGAAACATATCTTTAAGAGATGTATCAAAATTAGACGATTGACCATGTTGTTATTGGGGATATGGTTTTGCATGTACTGTTGATTATTTAAAAAGTTTTGGTTTGCGTGCCAATTTACTGGTGGATTTTCATAGCTAAAATTATAATGATCCCTCCATCCTGCATTATACGTGTTTAAATAGGGATTGTATCTCCTTTCTGATCGACCAAGGAAACCACCAGCTACATTGACTTGTTCATAGGACTCCTCATAGAACTTTTCTCGAAGAATTGGGCACATATCAGTTGGGTGTCCGATTACCTCACAAGTCCTATAAGCTATCATCAGTTGCGTATTACTTACAACCATTTGATAAACAAGTGAAGTTAGATTATCAATTTGTTGCTCAAAAGAAGAAATATTTATCTCATTAACATAATCAGGCATGACTTCCATCATTAACTTGCAAAACTAAATGAAACTAAGAAAAAATAGAAAAAATAATTTTAGTGCATCGGTGCCAAAATTTGGAAGCTGTCGCAAGCAACCAAAAATAAATTTTTACTTTGAAAAATAAATATGTAGTAGTGCAAGTAAAAGTCGATTCCACAGAGAATGATTAATTTAATTTTATGTTTTGTAAACTAGAATGAGGGTTTTAAATTAATTATAATTAACTAAATAAATAAAAGTAAATTAATAAAATTAACTAATAAATTAAAGACTTCAATTCTTCAGTTCAGTATCTCCTTTTCACAATAATAATATAATCAAGTTAACCATATTCATCTCACAATGAAATTAATAACCCTAGGTAACCACAATCGTTCAATTATTTGAAATTCTCCTTAGGTTTTAAATCTAATATGACAATTGCCCCTACTAGACCCTAACTATCATATAAGCTAGAACTATCAGTCTAGATTTAATATAACAGTAGCATTAAGAATTAAGAAATTAGATTATTCCAAGCGACAATCATATAACCGGAGATTATTTAACTTGTCTTCTTATAACCATAGTAATACTCAAAAGCTTGACCACAATCATGTATCACTAATTGCTATTTATGATCAGATACAATATCATTTGCTTAACACTATATCCTAATCTAGCAGATGATAAAAACTCAATCAATTTAATTGGCCACATTAAATCAATTAAGTCAAATATCATTCAAACAATTAAAATAGACTATCAAGAACAAATCTCATATAAGAAAGAATATATATTATTAACTCAATTAAACCATCAACTAAAAATAAAGTTCAACATCTCCTTAGAACTGAATAAGAAAACTAGCCAAACATAATAAAAATAATATACAAGAGAATTAATAGAGATAAGAGAGACTTGAGATAGAGCTCCTAAATATGTCTAATGTCTCTAATAATCTTCTCTATTTATCTGCCCTCATAATGTATTTATAGGAGTACAATAATAATTCTAAGCTAATATGAAATAAATATCGAATTTGGAATTAAATTAATGCTTTAAATCGCAAAAATCTTGTTCTGGGCAATTAAGGTGCAAGCCAAACACGTCCTTCGCTCAGCTGACTAAGTCAAACGCGCTCGGTCCACGCACATTGTGCCAATCATTGTTGTTGTTCCTCAGTCGAACGACGTCGCATGCTTCTTGAATATCCTTATTAGCCGCACATTGTGCGGCCGCCCAAGCTTTCATGTTGAACCAAACACCTAAACGGCGTTGTGCTTCTGCTTCTCTGTTGATTACCAAACACACGCTATGCGTGCCAAGTTGACTTCATGATATTTACGATATTGCCACCGGTCTATTTAATTACCAAACTGCCATCAATCGCTGCATATTTACATAATTGCCACTAGACTTTTATTTTCCTTATAAAATTAAATTAAAAATAATATAAAATTACTAAAAATAATAAAAATACATAAAATTAAATAAATTACCTAAAACACTAAAAATACTTAAAAACTCACAAATAATTAAGCCTAAAAAATATATAATAAATAGATATAAAATCTACTTATCAATATGCCGAACATTTAATGGTGGTGTTGGAAACGTTAAGGAATGAGAAACTATATGCTAATTTTTTTGAAATGTGAGTTTTGGTTGGAGTGGGTGAAGTTTTTGGGACACGTGATTGATAAGGAGGGGATATCCGTGGATCCTGTGAAGGTGGAGGCAGTGATAAACTGGGAACAACCAAAGATGTCAACGAAAGTACTTAGCTTCTTAGTATTGGTGGGTTATTATCAAAGGTTTGAGAAGAATTTTTCCAAAATAGCGACCCCGTTGACCAATTTGACGAGAAATACAGTGAAATTTGTTTGGAATGATAAATACGAAGAGAGCTTTTGGGAGTTAAAGGAGAGATTAAGTGAGGAACCTGTGTTATCCTTACCAGATAATACAGGGGGTTTTGTTGTGTCTAGTGAAGCATCATATAAAGGACTTGGGTGTGTATTGATGTAAAGTGGAAAGGTCATTGCGTATGCATCATCACGACATCTGAAGGATATTAAGAAGGGATACCCAGTTCACGATCTTAAATTAGCGGTAGTAGTTTTTGCCTTGAAAATTTTGAGGCATTATTTATATGGTGAGAAGTGTGAAATATATACAGACCATAAAACTCTGAAGTATATCTTCACCCAGAAGGAGCTAAATATGAGACAAAATAGGTCGTTAAAGTTAATAAATGATTATAATTGTGAGATTCTGTATCATCCGGGAAAGGTGAATGTGGCAATGGACGCCTTGAGTAGGAAAGAAAAAGGGAAATTATCAACGTTGATAGCTCATGAAGAACTAATAAAGGAACTGGCAAAGATGGAGATTGAGGTAAAGTGTTTGATGGATTCGGAGGAGAATTTATTCAAAATGGAAGCGTGTCCAACCTTATTGGACAAAATAAATGAGGCACAGAGTGTGGATGAGGAATGTCGAAGGATAAAAGAAAGAATCATAGAAAATGATGAAGTAAAATTTAAGTTGGATAAGGGCGGAATTCTAAAGTTCGAAGGACGAGTGTGGGTGTCGACAGTACATGAACTGAAGGAGGAGATTTTACTAGAAGCCCATAATTCGACATATTCGATTCACCCGGGTAGTTCCAAAATGTATCAAGATCTTCACTAGCATTTTTGGTAACCTAACATGAAACGAGAAGTTACGGAGTGTATGAGCAAGTGCCTAACGTGTTAAAGCGGAACATCAAAGACTAAGTGGACTACTACAACCCTTAGAAATACCAGAGTGGAAGTTGAAGCATATTACAATGGACTTTGGGGTAGGATTTCCCACTACTCAGAAAGGCTTTGATGCTATATGAGTTATAATGGACCGATTAACAAAATCAGCGCACTTTCTGCCTATCAAAGTAAGATTTAACTTGGATCAGTTGACAAAGTTATACATTAAGGAGATTTTATCAATGTATGGAGTGCCGATGTCAATTGTATCGGACCGAGATATGTGCTTTATATCAAACTTTTGGAGAAGTATGTAAGAACGAATGGGAACACAACTGAGCTTGAATACTGCTTACCATCCTTAAACCGTCGGGCAGAGCAAACGGACAATTCAAACATTGAAAGACATACTGAAAGCCTATATAACGGGCTTTAAAGGAAAATGGGACGACCACCTACCTCTTTTTGTGTTTCCTTACAATAACAATTACCAAGCAAGCATAGGCATGTCGCCTTATGAAGCTTTGTATGGAATAAAGTGCAGAATGCCATTGTGTTGAGATGAGGTAGGGGAACGTCAGCTTTTGGGGACCTAAGTTAGTGCACCAGACTGTAGAGACAGTTAAAATAATATGAGCTTGATTAGTGGAAGCTCAGGATAGGCAAAAGAAATACGCAAACTTGCATCGACAGAACAGAGATTTTGAAGTAGAAAGCTTCGTATTTTTGAAAGTATTACCCTGAAAAAGGAAAACAAGATTTGAAAGGAAGGAAAAATTAAGCCCTAGGTTCGTAGGACCATTTTCGATACTGAAGAGAATAGATGAAGTGGCGTACGAAGTAGACTTACCTCCTGAACTATAGCAACAATGTGTTTCACGTTTCAGTGTTACGGCCATAAAAGCCCGATTACAAGCATGTGATATCCTATGAGCCTATACAGGTCGAGAAGGATCTAACATATGAAGAGATCCCTATATAGATAGTTGATATAAAAGAATAGATATTGAGAAATAAGGTTATACCTTCAGTGAAGGTAATGTGGTAGAACCTTTACGCCGAGGAGGCTATGTGGGAATTAAAAGATAGGATGAGAAATGATTACCCCCATCTTTTTGTTTAACCTTTAAATGATTTCGGGAACAGAATCCTTACGGGGGGGGGGGGGGGGGGGAGAATGTAATGACTAAAGAAAAAAATAATTTTATTATTAATGGAAAAAAAATTGAAGATGATTATGTGCATATATATGTGAAGTTAATTAATTCAATTAATTTGAATACAAAGAAAGGTACAAGATGAATTATTGAAATAAAGCTTGTAATATCCGATAATATGACGAACCATTGTAAATAAAAATTTTATTTAATAATATGAATTTTATTTTATTTTAAAAGATGTTATGTGCATGAATTGTAATCAAATATATATTTATATGTTAATTGGAAGTGAGAATTAATACTTAATTAAGCTATTGAGGTAATAGGGTTAATATTAATTAATCTAAATTAAAATTTGAAACTAATATTAGAAATTAATATAGCTTGACGAGCCTTATGCGACAATGTAATGATGGTCAATTTAATTTCGTGAGTAGTGTAATTAATTCATTTATTTAAATAATTATACGAAGAAATTTATTTAGTTATATACATGATAATGGTGTTATGCTTAGGCCTGTTCAAAAATTTCAGTAAATTCTATTTTCGGACAGGATCGAACCAGATGGTCCGGTAAAAAATTACCCGGTTCGGTACCGATACCAAAAAACTGGTATATACAAGTTTTCGGTACCGGTTTCGGTACCAACTTTTTATGGTTCGGTAAATACTGAACCGTACCGATTGTACGGGTGTTTTTTATTTTTTTAGTTTAATAAATAATAATAATAATAAAAAAAAAATTATATTAATTTTTGATTTTTATCGATATTGAACCGGCTAACCAGTTCGGTATACCGGTAGAACCGATACCGGTTTCGGTACCAAAATTTGACTAATTTTGATACCGGTCCGGTTTGATATCGGTCCAGTTCAGGTCGGCAAAAACCAATTGAACGCCCTTAGTTACGCTATAAGAATTAAACGTAATGTGAATAATAGTTTAATGTTTAATATTATGCCAAACGGGAACATATTCATAAGGTTCAATATATAATTTATGTGTATTGGAACCAAATTAGTAAATTAAATTAATAAACGAATAATAGTTAGATATATTAAATAAACCTATTTAATAAAAAATGTAATTGTTTGAAAATAATTTATGAAATGAATAATGTAATTCAATTTAATTATATAATTCAAATGAGCTATTTAAAATAATTAAGGAGTAAATATTAATTATTTTAAAATAGTAATTGGTTATATTAAAAGAGTTATTTTAGAATTTGGTTAATTCCATTTTAAATGGAAAGGTTTATATATATAATGCAAACAAAGCTCTAAATCAGTTGGTTCAAACTCATTCAAGTCTCAAGCTCAGTATACTCCAATTTCGTCCTAAGTTCAACAAATATTCTAACTCTCAAAGCTTAAGCAAAAGTTCTCCATCAAATACATTGATACACCATCAATTAGAAGCAAGTTAATATGAAAAGGTGAATTCAGACTATTTATTGAAGAAGCTATTGATTAATTTCTTCAAGGAAGGAATTCATTTCAGTTCATAATCAAGATTGAATCAAATTCAACCAACCAATCTTCAAACAAAAGGGGTATAACCTCTCTTCTTTATTAGATTCATAAAAATAGTTAGTACAGTTGCTAATTATTATGAATTGTTGTGGGAGGTTGATTTTGAATGGGGAATCATGAAGGGATTCCGGAGTATAAGGTGGAATTATATATATAGATTGGGCGTCATGTGTTCAATTCATGAAAAATCTAAGTTTTGAATGCATGCATACTAGGTGTTTGTATAATTGCCTCAATGAATGCTATATTGTTAAAACATAAGAATTAATGATTTATTCTTGGAATTTTATATGCATGCATGAGTCTTAAGATCATTCAAGTTGAATTAGGATTTCAAGACACATCCAAAGTGGTTTTACAAGATTTCTAACAAACTAGTTTCAAACCGAAAAATGTATTAAATGCATACTTTCGATCTTATGAATTTATAATTTAAAGAAGCTATTTTGGACATGTAATATTTTTTTTAAATCCTATGTTGTATCATCTTGATTGTGTACAAATTTGAAAGTAAACAGATGTATAAATAAAGAGTTGTGATTTTTTAAAGTGGCTGGGAAATCCAAAATTATAGAATTTTCTGGGCAGGGGAGCGCCGAGGCACTGCTTGTGAGCGCCCGGGCGCTGGGCTTCCTGCTTTGAGCATCGGGGCGCTGGACTAGTTGCCAGACCAAATTTTGGGTTCTTTTTGAGTTTATTTCCAACACTGAGCATCTAAATGATGTTAAATGATAATGAATTATATTTTAAGATATAATTAACCTATAATTGATATATTAAATCCATCTCGGTTAGTAATTAAGTATTAAATAATTAATCTCAAAACGTACAGGTTTCGACCGAAACTCGTGAAACGCGTTATGTATTAAACTACGTAATAATCTTATTTATGTTATATAGGTGTTACATGGGAAGATAACACTACAAGTTAACATAAACAGCTACAGTTGATAGCGACACATCGGCGAGGCATGTATTCTAGCTATGTTTTCAACCAATATTATTAAATTGTTGTTCATACTTATACATTTTGAGAATGATATTCGAATACCGAATTGAGCTATTATTCAAAGTTTAATTCAAATATGAATTGTCATTCTAAGTCTAAGCTATTTGTTCCGGCTAGACGATTAATGATGCATGTTATGAAATCCATGCTTCCTTTAAAAGCTAAGCCAAACCAAATTATTTTAGTGCGAATTCATATGATGAACACCGAGACGAACAACCCAGTAAAGAGGAAAAGTTTATCAGATATTTTAATTCCAGTTAACACAATTGCGTTTGATATGTTTGTGCACAATACTTAGTACAAAAGGCTGATCCCCTTGCGTACGATATATAGACTTTATAGTCTATATGAATGTTTCAGGTTACGGTAGAAATACATGTTAACCTAGTAAGAGTTCAAGGTCTTGTGACCCTCAATAATATTTTGATTTCAAAGTAAAAGGGAAGTTTTGAAAAAGATTTATTCAAAGTTATTTCACAGTTATTGTTCAACTGTTGAAAGATTTCTATAAAAGCTATTCATATATATAAATGTTTGTTGTAAACTATTATACGTGCTGGGAAAATGTGATTGCTCATTCTTGTTTAACTTAACCTTTCAGTTAAAAATGAAATGTCCGGAGGGACAGTTTCCGACAAAGGCAAAGAGAAGAGGCACGAGTAGTTGTTTAATGTTTAATCCTTTTAATTTGGAATTATATGAAGACAGTTATGTATATATTGGTTTTATATGATGTAATACTTAAGATTAAATAACTATGGAGTTATGATTTAAGTTTTGTAATAATATAGGTTAAGTTCTTGTTATTTAGTATATATGTCGGTTAATATAGATGTATGAATGTGTTGGATAGTGAGTATCAAACCCGAGGTTCAAGGGACCCGAATTTGGGGGCGTCACAAAGCTTATTTTATAATTAACTAAGCTTAAGTGATGTGTCTTGTGTGACAAAATGAAAATTTATATTTATTTATGAGTTAAGTCTCATGAAAAGCTTATGTAATTAATGGACTAAGTGAATGTTATGACTAAGCAAGGTTCAATGAGGGTAATTAATTATAAACTCAATGTGATTAATAGATTGAACATATAATGTAGCCCAATATATTAAGGAAGTGTTAGGAAACTTAAATTTAAGATAGAAATTAAAGACAAACCCAATAGGGATTTAAATTAAGGCATGGCTTATATTATAATTTAGCCCAAAGAATTGAAGTTATGAAGTCCAATGAAGGTTAAGGGATTAGCCCAAGTGGTAGAGCCCAATGTCTAATTGGAAGATATATATATAAGGACAAAAAAAGAATTAAAGTTAAAAATCTGGCCACTCCAAGCCCCATGCCTCTTAAGCTTTACAATTTTTGAATTATGAGAAAGGAAAGATGATTACGCTAAAGCATGGTCGCTAAATGACTTTTAACCTAACCCTAATTACCCCTTGGATAATGTCTACTTAGGTTGAATAAAATACATGTATATGTATTGTATGTGTATGTGGAGGTCCCTTATAAATAGAGGCCTCCTAATTCATTTTTTCTCATTTGTTCATTTGCTAAGTTGGGTAGTATTGAGAGAAGGAAAGAGTATAAAGAGAAAATAGAGAAAGGTGAGAGAAAATAAAGTAAACTAAAGGAAACTCTTGCATCCTTGGGTTCTAGAGGATGGAAAAGGCCTTAGTAAAGGAAGAAAAAGGTGGAAAACCTAGTCAAGTTCATAGTAAAGAGAAAAAAAGCCTCAAGAAGGTATAAAAATATTCTAACCCTAAATCTTTAGTTAAGTTAGCGTATTTTAGCTCACATTGTTTGTGTGTATTTTGTTGTGGGAGATTTATATGTTGTGAGATCATGAAGGATCCAAAGGTATAAGGAAGGATTTATGAAGGAGTTTATGTGTTTATAGGTGTTGTGTTGCTTAAAAGCACAAGAAAAATACATAAGATTATGTACTACGTGTAAAGTAAGTGAAAACATGAGTTTTGAAGCTATGCGAACCAAGATATGTATGCTTTTTGTAAAATATATGAATCACATGTTGTAGATCTAAAAGATACGAAGATAATCCAAGTGAAACGGAAGAAAAATTATCTAAAATAAAATTATAGTGAATTTTCTTGTAAAAAATGTTCTAGTATAAACCTTAAGTGGTTTGATCCATGATTTAGCAATATAATTGTGTTTGATTTGGTGTGAAACTCTTAGATTATGGTAAATCATGTATTTAACTAGTTATAAAAAGGATTTGAATTCAATATGATGAAGTTATAAGCATTTAAAAAAAAGAAATAAAAACCGGTAAAACTAAAAAAATGTTGAAAATTAGGGCAAGGTATTCTACCTCACAGCGCACTGGAGAACTGATCCCAGGCAAAATCCTAGCGCTGGGGCTCTGGTCTGGAAAGCTATTTGACCCAGATTCGGATTAAATTGGGTTAGACCTTGGTCAAATGGGTCAGGCCCGGTCAAGCTAGGACGCGCTAGGAAAAAAATAAAAAATAAAAAATATATAATAATAATAAATGAATAATGATAATAAAATATTAATAAATAATAATAAAAAAAAAAAAAAAATAATTGTTAAGATTATTTTATTTGTGAATTAATAAAGCATAAACAAATAAATTAATAACTAAGATTATTTTATTTGTGGATTAATGAAATGTAAACAAATAAAATAATGATTAAGATTATTTTAGTTGTGACTTAATAAAATATAAATAAATAAAATTATTTTATTTGGAGATTAATAAAATATAAACAAATAATGTAAAAAGTAAGAATACGTTATTTGTGAATAATGTAGTATAAAAAATAAAATAATTAAGATTATCTTATTTGTAAAATATAAATATGAAAATGAATTAAATCAAATAAGATCGAACAAATGAAATCATATTGAAGGTTATTTTTTTTTAGAACTCCGATTATGGGAATAAAATGAAATAAATAATAATAAATGGTAAAGAAATAAAATGAAGATTATTTGTAGGATTCAGAAGTAGTGATGAATGAAATAAAAATACACTAAGGTGTGAGTCGAATTAAATTATTATGTGGAGTCCGAAAGTGACTAATTGATAGATCGAATTATAGGTAATCTAAAGGTCGTGGATTGAAACGTAACTTTAAACGACTTGAAGTAGAGATAGATGTGTTGGATCATGAGCACCATACCCGAAATTAGAGAACCTGAATGTGGGACTGTCAAAGAAATTAACCGTTAGCCAATGCAAATATTATGCAGACGCTAAGAGAGTCATAATTGAAAATCATCTGTATGGAAAGAGGTGGCTTCTGGCTTTGAACCGTCCATTATGAAAGACTATCAAGTTTACTGGTTGTTCAGTGAACGTGATGTCTTGAACTGCCCAACCATTTGTGTAAACCAAGAAAATAGAAATTCACACAGAGTCTTTTAAAACATTGTTTGGTTCTCATAACTTTGTTAATTTCTTCCCCGAACATTCATGGATTTATTAGTGCTCTAGAGAAGTATAACCTTGTCATTCTCATAGAATTGGCCCAGTTCACACTCACATAGATAATTCTTACTAAGAGTATCTTGCCATACCCCACTTGTTTATCAAGATATAAAAATCATTAAAAGCATAACTTATTCTAAAACCACTGCAGATATCACTTTCTCGTATAATAGGAATGAGTAGAAGAAATTAATTTCTTTATAGTGATTTGGTTGAATCATTCACAATTTAGTTTTTCCTTTAAACCTGAATCTTGGGATCTCCAGTCAACTAGGTTGGGTATCCATCATGATAATCCTTATTTATAGGCTTTAAGTTCATTCCCCTCGATGTTACTTTTACTTGCTCTCTAGTCAAACCTTTAGTTCATAATGTCATTAGAGAGCAATTGTTTTATGGTATTGTCTACGATGAATATGTCTAGACTTACCATTGTACATGTGACTATGTGCCCTTCTAATTACTGATTGACTATCACAATAGATATAATCAGCAAACACGGGTTTAGGCCATATAGGAATATCTTTTAAAAAATGACGAAGCCATTCAGCTTCTTCTCCAACCTTATCCATTTAAATAAACTCAGATTCCATCGTTGATCGAGTAATGCATGTTTGTTTAGAAGATTTCCATGATACTGCTCCTCCACATAGTGTAAACACCAAGCCACTTGTGGATTTAGAGTATTTTGTATTTGATATACAGTTCGCATCACTGTATCCTTCAAGTACTGCTGAATATCTTTAAATAATGCAATCCTAAGTTTTGAGTGTATTTTAAATACTTTAAAAGTCTTGTAATCACTTTTTAGTGATCTTGTCTTGGATTGCTTGTAAATCTACTTAATTTATTAACAGAATATGCTATGTTAGGACATGTACAATTCGTTACATACATATGGCTGCTGTAATATCCCTGATATTTGATACTTGTAAATAAGATCTTAAATAATGAAAGGACGATTAAGATTTAAAAACTTAAAGTTGAAGGAATGAGATGTGTAGAAAATGAGTAAATATTTTAACCTAATTTATTTGTTAGGGATTAAATGTGAGAAAATATGGGTTATATAATTTAAAACCTATAATTGATTAAGATGTATACTTAGGTGTATATTAAGAGTACTGTATGTAATACCTTTAAAGTTCGATAAAATTATTTGACCAAAGGAATTATGTAGGAAATCTTATAATTATGTATGTTGAAAATTTATTAAGGAAATAAATTTCTATTGAAGAGATATTAGTAAGTTAAAGTGAATATGTATATGTATAAATACATATATATACTTAGAGATGTGCTATTTTTATTTTAGCCAAACAAAATGAACTATTAATTAAGTTAATCGTAAGAGAAATATGTAAAGCTTAATTTATTAATTAAACAAGCTTGTTAGTTAAATCTTGAATGGTAACATAGGATGCCCAATTTAAATTATGGGATTAAGCCTCATGAAAAGTTTATATAATGGACTTAATTACTAATGGACTAACCTATATATATAACTAAACAAGTCCAAGTATGTAATCTAGTAAGCTATATAAAGAAATGAAGTTAAACAAGTCTAAGATGTGAAAAGGTGTTATGTGTTAGTGTTTGATAATTAGATTCAACTAACTAATTCAATTGACTTTTAACATGACAAATCTAATTAGATTATATGATAACTTAAATTGGGAATATAGTAAGCTATATTGAGAAATTGGATTGGCATAGTCTAATATGACAAGCTATATAGAGAAATTGAATTGGGTAGTCAAATATAACAACCCATATAAGAGATTGAATAGATATGTGAATGTATGTTGCAATAAGACAAGCCACATTGCAAATTGAATTGATGAAAGATCACAAGTTAGTAGATTTGCTAGAAGTTAAAAGTAATAAGTGAAAAATGGTAATAGTTTGACCGAATTTTTGGAGAAGGAATAACGATTTCTTGTGGCTTTCATTTTTCTTGTTTTACACTCAACCAATTGTGTGCAAATTAGCTTTATATATATATATATATATATATATATATATATATATATATATATATATATATAGTGGCCGAATATAGGGCCCCACTTTGAGTTAAATTGTGGCATTGATATTACTTGTAATTTACTCTTTAGATGACTTGCAGTCAACCTAGTTTGACTCGTAAGAGAGTTGGTGGATAGGCTATTGATATACATATTGTATATATGGATAAGGAATATAGTAAGACAAATAGAAAGGCAATACTAATTTATGAATTGAATGTAGCAAGCTAGATAGAATGTATTACTAGACATTTAATTAAGTGTCTGGCCTAATATGTGGGAAGATTGTAAGAATAATAAAGTGGCCCAAACAAATATATTGTTAAGCCCAAACGAATTAAATTAAGAAGTCCAAATAGAAAATGAAAATAAGTTATATAAAGAATTGAATTAAGAAGCTTAAAATGTATGCATGTGATTGGGTGTTAGTGTTTTATAATTAAACTTAACATATTAGCCTAAATAACTTTTAATAAAGCAAGTCTAATTGAATTATGTAAAGCTAGTTAAGAAAATTAGTAATATGGCCAAGCCATATAGGAGATTGGATTGGTAGATAATATATATGTATATATATATTAGTTAAAAGGACAAAATAAGATGATGGAAAAGTCAAGCCATGATAGCGGTATGGTGAGGAAAGAGAAAGAGTTGTTTGTAGCTTTTGATTACTTGTTTTGTACTCAGGTAATTGCCTACAAGTTAGCTTAATAATTGGTCATGTATTAGTCAACACATGTATATATATTAATTATATATCTACATGTGGAGGATATATATATATATATATATATATATATATATATATATATATATATATATATAAATGAAGAAGCAATATGGGACAAGAAAAAGGAGTATGACTGGTCAATTGAAGGGGGTCCCATTTAGGGAGATTTACTAGCTTTGTTGTAGTGTATTTTACACTTAATGTTTTCCTTGTAAGGAAGCTTGAGAGTTGTCACAGATTGTAGTCAATTATTTAGTCCATTGGTCCTTAAATTGTGGATCTAGGATAGATTTTCAAGTATTGGTGAAATATGTAGACTTATAAATTGTGTATGTAATAGTTATGGATGATAGAACTCATCTATAAATAAAGAGACTTAGTGGATGAGCAAAGGTTGCTCATTTATTTGTTTATCTCAATATTAAATAGAGAAGTGCTAGAGCTTTTTAAGAAAAACTCTATGTTGTAAATAGAAAGAGAGAGCTTCGGGTAGGGGCTAAGGAAGAGGAACCCATTTCGGGTAAGAGAAAGAGATGGAAGAAGGAGTCTATCAATTAAAGTCTAGCATCCATTCAAGAAAAAGAAGAAGAAGATAATCTACCTTAAAGGTTTAAAAGTTTTCTTTCCTTAAAACTCTAGTGTATTATTAATGTTTTAATTAAAACCTTAGATCTAGATCTTATGTTTTCAAACATTGAAAATATTTCTAATTTATGTTATATATTACAAGGTTAGTAAGTCATTTAGTATGATAAACTAGCCAAACAATGCATGTGGTATTAAGATTTGGTCATTTAAGCAAGAAAGTATGAAGTTAGTTTGCATACTATTTTTATGAGAGAAATTTTAATCCACTTTAGGTAGGATCTGGGTGATTTCACCTGAAGAGAAGTTATAGAAGAGGAAGTTAGGAATGCGTGAACGCTTGAATCACTCAAATATTAAGAAACGAAGAGGTTATGAATTTTATAGTGAACTAGGGTCTGATTGCCAGTTTTTCTCGGGATAATTTTTAACCTAGCTATTCTTTGAGGTGTACAGCCTCATGTGTACAGAATTAGGTTCTCAAACCTAAACAGAAGTTGTATATATGGAAGTTACGAAGACATAGCAAAAAGAACAAAGTTAAAATTCCTTATAGATTATTTTATATGAATTTAATCGTAAATTAGGTCGAGATAAAAACTAAACTGCCACTCACTGTTTCGAGTGGGCTATTTTTGAGCTTTTTGAGTTCAAGTAATTTGGGGTTTATGACACTTATGGGGATAGTTATACCATGTTCTGAATGGATCACTTTCCAAATATGAGCCAATTCCGAGTTGTTACAAATGAGTTATGAATTAAATAAGATTTAAAATCAGTTAACGTAAAAGTTAAAATAATTGAAAGCTAGGGTCATAATTAAGACTAGTAATGAGTCAAATTGTGACTAATATGAATATGTCAACCACATTATGATTGTAGGTTATTCGAGGAATGTAATGTTAGCGTGTGCCAGATAAACTTATCAGACAAGTTTTTCAGAATTTGTTGCTATGTGCATTATTATGCTACCATGTGATATTAAACTGTTGATATGAAGCTATATTTATGTTATTTGTGTTATGTGAAATCATTGAAATATGATTATATGTGAAGTATGTACAAAGCATGAATTACGATTACATGCGAAATATGTACAAAATATAAAGCATGATTTTAATGCGATATATGAAAATTGTGAAACATGTATGAAATGTGAAATATATGCTATATGATAACTGTTAAAAATGCTGAGCCGTCGTGCTCATTCTTGTAAAATAAATACTTTTGCAGTTAAATGAGAAAATCCTAGAAGAAGACATTGGATTATGGAAGATGGATATTGCAATGTTGTTAAAATGACATTCAATGTAATTATATTGATATTTGAACTTATCGTTGTTAAGTTAGTAAAGTTTTTAGCTATGATAAATAATTTGTAAATGTTATGAGTTCTGAACGAGCAAGTAAATAAGAATTTATTAAAGAAATTTATGAAGATGTATTGTGAGCTAGAATTACTCATAATTGTCGTAAAGAAAATGAATTAAGTTACAATAAATTTTGAGTAAATGAATAAAAGATATTCACAACGAAAATGAGTTGTATACTTTTCATATTATAATTGTAAACTTATACAATTATAATATGATAGAAAAGTTAAATTATGTTAAGGATATAGTATGCTGAATTGGACATTCAAGATGATAGATTGGGTAATGGTATGTTGAATTGAGAATTCAAGAGGCTATATTGGATATATAGTATGTTGGATTGGAATTCAGTATACTGTAATGGGAAAACAGTTTGTTGTATTAATATATAGTTTGTTGTTTTGAGGTTTCAGCTTGCTGTTGTGATATACAGTTTGTTGTTTTGTTAGTTCAGTTTGCTGTAATGGTATTCTAGCTTGTTATGTCGGTAATCTAGTTTGCTGAATCATGTATTTAGCTTACCGGATTATAAAGATTAACTTATAGATGTAAAGATTAAGTATTGAATCATAATGTATATGATCTAAAGTTGTAATAGAGCAATATAAAGATTGTGATTTTGGGAATAGAAGAATGTTGAAAGTTTTAATTAATTAAGTTTATCAATTAAATTATTGTTAAATATAGTAGATAATAAGAATGAGAATGTACTTAACGAACCAAGTCTGTTGTAGCCAGTACATGGGTTTTGGGGTCGTTACAACTTCCAATTATTTGTGCATACTCAAGTTGTGATATTGCGACGCCCCCAAATTTGGGTACCTTTACCCTTGGATTTAGTGCTCACGATACAGCACAATCACCACATCTAACTTTATCCATTTTAATATAAATGAATTTTATTATGTTTTTATCCTTTAATTCTTAGTTTTTAGAACTCCTTTGTGTCTAATTATACTTATTAACTATTATAAATTGATTTTGTAGGAAAAAATGAAAAATAAGCAAAAGTCGATAGAAGTTAACTGAGGAACAGTAACTGTGCCCCGACGAAGTGTTTGTGAAGGAAAATTGTGCCCCAGTGAGATTGGACCGACAAGAATTCGTGGACGACGAGTTTAGATTGCACCCCGACCAAGTGACTGCACCCTGGCCAGATGTTCAGTGTAAAAGACTGTGCCTCGGCGCAGTGAGCCGATTCCAGAAAAGTCAACACAGGGCTTGACCATGGGATTTTAAGCAACTTTGATTCAAATTAGGACTTTATTTCCATAATTGATGAGAATTTCCTTTGTAATCAAGGTTCCTATCAATTGTATGAGTAGAATTTTATAGATTAGTATAAATAAACATTAGAGCTTTGTAATTAATTCATTCATTAATTCCATTCATTTATAAATATTACTATTCAAAGCATGTCAAGCTAAATTCTTCAATTCAGTTCTATGGAATTTCAAACCCAATTGCAGTTAATGGTTAAACCAATTTAGTAATATTATTTATTCTTCCTTATATGAAATTATTCGTGATAATATGTTTTAATTGCTTATTTGATATTAAATCTTATTGGTTTGATTAGAGCTCATTAGATTGATCAAATTATTATTAATTGCTAGATTTAGAAATTATATTACGTGTAATTGATATTGTTCCTAATCATTGGTAGTGAATAGTGATAAATAATTGTGGTCAAACTTTTGTTTATTACTATGGTTATCATGATGTAAGTTAAATAGTCCGAACTTGTGAGATTGTTGCCTAGAATAATCTAATTTCCTTGATATTAATGTTTCCATTATACTAAATTTAGAGAGCTTATTCTAGGTTGTATAATTGTTAGAATCTAATGAAGAGCTTGTTTTGTTGGATTGCAATTAAGGAAAATTTTGGGTAGTAGCGTTTGTTGTTGCCTAGGGTTATTAGTTTTATGGAAGGATATAAATATATTTTGATTGATTTATATATTAATTGTAAAGGTGAGATTGAACTAAAGAACTAAAGTTTTTACTTCATTGGCTAATCTTTTTAATTTCTTATTTCTTATTTAGTTAATCATAATTACTTGAACACCCCCTCTTTATTATTTGCTTTTAATTATTATTATAAATTGAAAATAATAGTGCTCTCTGTGGGATTGATCCTTGTTTTCTGTGGGATCGATCCTTGCTTTTCGCTATATTAAATTTCGTGTCCATAAAATATAAGTATGGTTTTAATTTTGGTAGCGTAACGACAGCTTCCCAAATTTTGGCGCCGTTGCTGGGGAGTATTAATTTTGTTTTTATTTATTCTTTGTTTCTTTTTAGTTTATGACTCGATCCTTTCAATCAAGTAAGTTAAATTTTGATTAAAAGATTGAGAAAAGTGCAAAACGGTTAAGGAAAGAGACTCGTCGAGCAAGAAGCACAACTGCGAATTTAGAAGACACTTTTGTTCCATCACCAGGCCTTAACATAGCACTTGAACTACTATCTAATTCACCAGCAATTCAAACGAAGAAAAGATGGCTAACAGGACTTTAAAGGAGTTAACTACTCCAAATTTGCATCAACAACCATTGTGTATTGATTATCCTACTTTAGATGCTGCTTTTGAGCTTAAATCTGGACTAATTCATTTTTTGTCTACTTTTCATGGTCTTACAGGTGAAGATCCCTACAATAATCTAAAGGAGTTCCGTGTGGTATATTCTACCATGAAGTCACAAGGAGTCACATAAGAGCAAATCAAGCTAAGGGTTTTTCCATTCCCATTGGCAGATTTAACAAATGATTGGTTATATTATCTTCCTTTAGGATCAATTCAGTTGTGGAATGATATGAAAAGGCTATTCTTGGAGAAGCATTTTCATGCTTTAAGAGTCGCTAACATTAGGAAGGAAATATGCGCCATTAGACAATTCAGTGGAGAAACTCTTTACGAGTATTGGGAAAGATTTAAAATGTTGTGCTCGAGTTGTACACCACACCAAATCGACGATTAACACCTAATCCAGTGCTTCTATGAAGGATTGTTACCAATGGATATGAGTATAATTGATGTTGCAAGTGGAGGAACGTTAGTAGATAAGACTCCAGAAGCTGCAAAGAATCTAATTGCGAACATAGCGGCCAATTCACAACAATATGGAACTAGGTAATACCTAAGCCTACTGTTCAACTTAAAACTAACCCTTTACCTTTTTCTCTTAGGAATCTCAAAAATTCAAAGAAGGATGAGCAAGAGAAAGAGATTCTGAAAACCTTTAGGAAGGTAGGGGTAAATATTCCTTTGATAGATGCAATCAAGCAAGTGCCAAGATATGCAAGATTTTTAAAAGAACTATGCACTAATAAGAGAAAATTAAAGGATGATGAAAAAGTGACCGTGGGAGAGAATGTCTCGCTAGTTTTCCAAAGAAAATTACCTCTTAAATATAAAGATCCAGGTATGTTCACCATTCCATGCAAAATAGGTAATACCAAGATTTGAAAAAGCCATGCTAGATTTAGGAGTATCTATTAATGTCATGCCATTATCTATTTATACTTATTTAAATTTAGGTCCTTTGAAACAAACTGGTGTTATTATTCAATTGACTAATCGTACTAACACTTACCCTGAGGGGATCATTGAGGATGTATTGGTACAGGGGCTACTTAGTCTTCATAAAAGACTTACAAATAAATCATTAATTCATGGATTGGGCTGTAATTAAATTCTCACACAAGACATATAATGCATAATTGCTATGTTATTAAATTAATTCATTACTTGGGATAATCCACTAATTACTTAAGTGAATTACTTACACTTTTCACAAGGCTTAATTTATACATTAATTTGGGCCTCTCTCATTACCACACAACGCTAACATTTAAGTTTTGTTAATTCATAACGTAAGCTTTAACTTGTTCTTATGTAATTAATCTAAATTAATTATTCCTCTTGGCTTTTCTTTTCATTTCTCAGTTAATTCTAACTAATTAAATTGATTAGTTTATTTAACTATTAATCCTCATCTCTTAAAACATATATATCACACACACACACACACACACAGAGGTATATATATATATCTAACCACATTATCTATACTTAAAACTTTTTAAATAAAAATTCATTACATTAATGAATTCCTTACATATTTATCTTAATAATGTACTCCAAAAATCTCGATCATTACAGATATGCTTTATCCATTAATTTTAGACAAATGTTGATTTATATCTATCAGTGTTCCCATGGATTGTAATCATATTGCTTTAATTTCCTGAGTATTTTCTTAATATAATGTGATTGTGATAATACAAACTTATTCGATGTTTTAGAAATTTTAATTCCTAACATTGCATCGGCAACACCCATGTCTTTCATATCAAACACATTATTCAATATTTTCTTAGTAGTTTAATGATTTCATTATTACTACCCATAATGAACATATCGTCAACATAAAGGCAAATAATGATAAACCATTTCTCAGTGTCCTTGCCATATATACATTTGTCACACTCATTTATTTTGAAATCATTTAACATTTTTGCACTGTCAAATTTTTATGTCATTGTTTAGGCGTTTGTTTTAATCCGTAAAGGGACATCACAAGCCGACAGACTTTCTTTCTTGTCCTGGAATAAAAACCTTTCTAGTTGTTCCATATATATTTCTTCTTTTGAATCTCCATTTAAGAAAGATGTCTTTACATCCATTTGGGGTATCTCCAAATTGTATATAGCTACAGTGGCTATTAATACTCTAATTGAAGATATTCTCATAACAGGAGAATAGGTATTAAAGTAATCCCAACCCTTATTTTGCTTGTATCATTTGATTACAAGTTTTACTTTATATTTATCTATAAATCCATATACTTTCATTTTCTTCTTGAATATCCACTTGTATCCAAGAGGTTTAGAGCCTGGTAGGAGATCTACTAATTCCCACATATGATTATGCAGTATGGATTCTACTTCACTATTTATAGATTCTTTCCAATATGGAGCTTCGGGACTTAATACCTTTTCTTTATAAGTTAAAGGCTCATTTTCTAATAAATAAGTTAGAAAATTCGAACCAAAAGATTTTAATATTCTAGCATGTTTAATATGTCTCTATGTTCATCAATATTTTCTACATCATGATCACTGCCACTAATAGTGTCATAAGTTCTTTTGTTTAAACTTGTTTCAACTTGTTTCTTGTTCATTAAAACTTAGGTCTTATGCCTTCTTATCGAATAGCAACACAGTGGCAAACAAGGTATTGTTTTCATAGAGAATTAGTAGTACATATAGTATTTATATGTATTTCCTCTATTTTTGAATTATTAATCAAAAATCTATATGCACCACTATTATGAGAAAAGCCAATATATATACAATCTATTCTTTTTGGCCATATGTTTACCTTTTTGGGTGTAGGAACCGTTACTTTTTCTAAGTACCCCTTGTTTGCCTATTTTTAACTTAGGATTTCACACACAAGTATACGCGATCGAATAGCAACACAGTGGCAAACAAGGTATCATTTCCACAGAGAATTATTTAATAATATTTACCAATTTGTAACTCTTAACCAAATTAATTTTATTTAAACAATCGAATTAAACTAAGAAATAAAAACTAGTTAAACTAATAACTAAATTAATCTAAAAAAAGAATTAATATCAGATTTTAAATACTTAAGATTATAATTTCTCCCAATGCTTTATTTAAATTTTTTCACTCCTTTTTTAATTAATTAATTAATTATATAGAATCGTTAATAGAGAATTCTTTATAGTTTTTATACACCTCTTCTGATAGTCATATAAATAAATCCTTTTAAATATGACCCTAAGGCAACATAATTAACCAGGAACACCCTACACTAAATAAATCACTATATTTCTATGTGAATTAAATTAACAAAGATTTATGATCATATTTTCTTTAAGGTTACATATGACATATATGTATATTTTTATCCTATATACGAATCATTTATCACATCACATGCAGAATACACAAGCATATGTTATTATATTCAGAACTAAACCTATAATCCATCTCCCAATTTTAAATAGATTATCTCATTAAGTATCTGCAATTAATTAATTAATACATGAACGCACATAAATATTTAGTACAAAAATATTTAAATTCAAATTTATAATCCATTCGTCAAGTTCATATAGACTATCACATTAATTACTGTAATTAATTAATACTTAAATGCGCAAAATTTGATAAACAATTCATATATAATCAAATATAATTAAAAAGGAGAAAATTAATACAAATTACGCATTAGTTTTCATTGCAATCTTAAATAAATATTTAGCTCATAACTAAAGAAAAAAAAATTAATTCATAAAATAATCCATCAAGTTTAGAATACAAATATAGAAGAAAAAGATAGAGAAAACAAATTTATAATAGAAGCGCTTGATCTCTCTACTTTTACCTTTAATCTTTGTAATCTCTCTCTTGGTCCCTTCTTCAAATCTTCAATTAATCTTTCTTTTACTTTATTTTACTCCTAATCTAGCCTCACTCTGTTAAACTATGTTAATTTCCCTTAAATAAGTCTCTTAATGAGTATTTATAAGTTACATCAATAATCCCTAGCTTAGAAGGAAATCCATTCTAATTAGGAACTAAAAAGATGTGAAAATCGCGAACAAATCTGGGCAAGAACGACGATCAGCGCCTAGGCGCTTGAAATCAATAGCTGAAGAAAGGCTTTGATGCCTAGGCGCTCTCTCCTTTGTATTGCTTGATGCCTAGGCGCTCTTCAATGGCAGCATAATTACTATTTTGCCATTTAGTACCAAAAATGTCCAATTTTGCCCCTCCTGTGCTTCTTCCTACAAAATAACATTAAAACACATAAAAGTATATAAAAATAATATAAAATACGTAAGAACTCAAAAATTATTAAGTTAAAAGATAATTAATAACAGGTATAAAATTCACTTATAACCCCACACTTTTACGTGTTTATAAGACGATTTTCGTCCTTTCCATGATTTATAAAGTGATGCATTAGAGTTCTTTTGAGTTATTCAGTTAAGAATATAATTTGCTAAAAGAATTGTTTTCCCCCACAAATTTTGAGGTAGCTCATACCTTAATAACAATACATTCATTATTTCTTTCAAAGTTCTATTCTTTCTTTCAGCAACATCATTTTAATGTGGTGAGTAAGGTGCAATTGTTTGGTGTATTAATTATACCATGTTGCAAACAAAATTCACCAAAAGGTGATTCATATTCCCTACCTCTATCACTTCTAATTATCTTGATCATTTTATTCAGTTGATTTTTAACCTCATTCTTGTAATGTATAAATATTTTCAAAGCTTCATATTTACTTCTCAATAAGTAAACATAATTGTATCTTGTACAATCATTGATAAAAGTAAGAAAATATTTCTTACCTCCTCTTGTTTGTATATATTTCTTATCCCAGAACTAATTGTTGGTTCCCTGTTTAGGCCCATTTCCAGAATGCTTCCTATTTTTGGAGATTTGACCTTGTTCCACTATGTTGGCTTTAGATTCCATATAAAAAATTCTGCTTTCTTTTCGAAAGCACAATTGTCCTCTTTTATCCTTAATCTCACGATTAAGTCTTTAAGTTTCATCTCTTTACGCTTATGCTTGGGATAATTCTTGAAATCTTTCCACATTAGTGGTAGCTTTTTAATGATAGCTATTATTTGGAAAGATTCACTCAAGAACATACCTTATGCATGTATTTCATGCAGGATTACTTGAAGTTCTTAGACTTGATTGATGATAGCCTTGGAATCCACCATCTTATGGTCCAAAAAACTGCTAACTGCGAACTTCTTCGTGCCAGCATCTTTCATTTTGTACTTCTTATCCAAGGAATCCCATAGTTCTGTTACTGTCTTTAGAGAACTATACACATTGTATAAGGTGTTGTCCAATCCACTTAAGAAATAGTTCTGGCACAAAAAAATCTGCATGTTTTTATGCATCTACTGCAGCAATCACTTGCTTATCTATTTTATTATCATTTACCACAAGGGGATCTTCATGAAGAAATCTCGCCAAATTTAGTGTAGTGAGATAAAACATTTTTGTTGTCATCTTTTGAATTTTGTTCCATTGAACCTTTTTAGTTTTTCTCTATGGTTCACAGGCATAGTAGCCATCACTAGTGCAGGACTCGAACCCACCATAGTTATAGATTCTGTAGCCATTTTCTATAACAATATTGAATTATAGTATTCTAGTTTTTTAACCAAATATATAGCAATTTTGAGGAAAAAAAATAATTGTCTTAAGATTGTTATTAAATCTGTATTCCAATCTGATAAAATAAAATAAAATAAACTAAACTTACTTGGTATATTAATATAATTACAGAAAAAGAATTATAGTAGATCAAGGCTAGTACTTAATACTATATCCTTAAGACAATTACATTATCCTTAGGTGCTTAGAGTAAACAGAGCTTGTTTCTCATGATACAATGATCACGTGTACTATAGCAACACTACAAATAACACACTCAGCGAACCAGGCAATCTTCTGAACTCTCTCGTATCCCTTCCCCGCATACATCCTATTTTTAGTTAGGACAAATTTGTCTGATACAAGACCAATTTAAATCCATTTTTAGTAAGAATAGATCCAGACATAAATTTTTTTTTAATATCGGGCACATTTAGGACATTGTTGAGGGTGAGTTCGCCAGATGTCATCTTTAGAACCATCTTCCCTTGCCTAACAATCTTGGATGTAGAAGAATTCCCCATGAATAAATGTTCTCCATTCTTAATACCATGATATGTGGAGAACATCTTCTTATCAGAACACACATGGCGGGTTACTCCTGTATCTACCCACCATTCTTTAGGATTTCCAACCAAGTTTACTTCAGAAACTACCGCCGATAAATTGATTTCGAAAACATTTTAAGAAGGTTATCTGCTTATGCTACATTAGCTTGAGCGAATTTCTTGTTTTGGTCTTTGCGTTTACAACAATCCTTTGCCATGTGTCTTGGCTTATCACAAATGTAACACTTGCCTTGGAACTTTTTGTTGGTTCCGTGTTTAGGTCCCTTTCCAGAATGCTTCCTCTTTTTGGAGTTTTGACCTTGTTCCACTATATTGGCTTTAGATTCCATAAAAAAAATTCTGCTTTCTTTTCAGAAGCACAATTGTCCTCTTCTATCCTTAATCTCACGATCAAGTCTTCAAGTTTCATCTCTTTACACTTATGCTTGAGATAATTCTTGAAATCTTTCCACATTAGTGGTTGCTTTTCAATGATAGCTGCTATTTGAAAAGATTCACTCAAGGACATACCTTCTGCATGTATTTCACGCATGACTACTTCAAGTTCTTGGACTTGATTGATGAGAGCCTTGAAATTCACCATCTTATGGACATAATGTGGCTAAGTTTTATGGGTTTTGCAAAAACTAGGGTGCTAGCTTTTTCTTTAGGAAAACCTGCGTAATTATATCCTAAGGAATTATATATATTTTTTATGTTATTTTAAATTTGATATTTAATTTTTATATAGTTTTAAAATTTAATATTTATTTTTTATTTTTAATCTTCAAATTTATATGTTATCATCATGGTTTTTAGTTTTAAAAGGTAAATAAATTTTAAAAACTAATATATGTGATGAATTTTTTGTAACATTAATTAACTAAAGATCTCTCATCTGAAACAAAATTGGAAAGTATAGTTTAATCATTGATATATTATATTCATATATCTAAACTCTTTAGATATTAACATTCAATTTTATCAAGCAGAACCTAACACTTTTTCATTAAAAAATATTATGTCCAGAGATATTCTTAATAAACTTTTCTATTCAAAAATTTTTTTGAAGGTAAGATTATCTTACCCTAGGAAGGTTAATTTGGATTAAAAAATATTAACCTTATGTTATCATAAAATTCTAGAAGTACTGTTATGACCCCCAAAATGAGTGTTTAACTTTTGAATCATGTGTGAGAATTAAATTAGTTGTTTAATACGGTCAGTATCTGTTTATATATTAACGGTATTAAAATTATGATATATTAATAATTAAATATTTATATTAGACAAAATTATTCATATTTTAATTGCGTATTATAATTCTAATACTACCCATATATATTATCAGTATATTAAATTTAAACTTTTAATATTATAGCACCAAATCTTATGTAATACAGGAAAAAGTTGAGCAAATAATGTTATTATAAAACGTACATTTGATATCTAATATTTAAAATTTTCTTTTACGCTCTGCTTTTGAGTTTTAAAATGGACAAAAAAGAAAAGAAATTGACGAAAAACTTAAGTTTTTTGTCCAATTCTTGTGTTTCAGAGTTTTTTAACAAATTGAAAAGAAAAGAAATAGATAGAAAACTTAGTCACTTTTCTTGTCAAAGTTTTTCATCCAAAATTGACAAGATTTGGACAGAAAAAAAAAATTGACATATGTAATATTCTTATATTATCCTCAATCTTGTTAGTTATTTTCTGTCTCTTTTCATCACCTAGACTTCAAATATCAAATGTCACAACCCATTATTAAACCCCTTTTCTGGTTATCAACACTCGTCTTGATGATTTTCCATTATCTTCACTTGAAGACGAAGATGGGTCATCCTCAAAATTTAAAGAATCCCCATGATTGTTATTAGCACCCACAATATTAAAAGGAAAAAGATAATAATTGTGACGACCCCGAATCCGAGTCCCTTAAACCTCAGATCTGGTTCAACACTGTACACCCTTTTTTTTTTTTATTTTATCATTCATGACTTACAACAATATTATAATTGCTAATGAATCATTTTTATAAGACTTTACAACATCTATTCTATTTCAAAATCGCAATCTTTACAAATTCTTAGTATGTCTCAATATCATATATGATATGAGTTCATTCTATTACAATCAATTTGAGTATTTAAACACTCACAATACACGGTAACCGTTTATTTAATTAAACAATTATTTTACATGTCCAATCCAGACTCATAACTACAACAATCACTTAAACTTTCGGTGAAAGTAATATGCATTCCTGATCTTTGATCTTTAACGAAATCTTCGAATATCTTGTACTTATCTGAGAGTGTTTATTTTATAGCAAGAGTGAGCACGACGGCTCAACAAGTCTAACAGCTACCCATAACACATTACATGATTCACATGTTATACATATTCTGCATTTTATTCCTACATCATGCATTTCATGATTTTTATTTTATGAATGTTTCATACTTTTCATGCATCGCATATAATAAACAACTAGTCTCTAGTAATTCATGCTTCATATTTTGTAAATATTTCACATATAATCATACCTCATGCTTTTTACATATCACAAATATCATCAATACATCTTCATATCAATAATTTAATATCATACTGTAGCATAGCAATGGACATAGGAGCAAGTTCTGAAAAACTTGTCTGGTTCGCTTCTACCATTTACGCTTATTTTGTGTCTTTCGTTCAACCTACAATTTATATATGAAATTGATATCATCATTAGTTACAATGAGTATTACTTAGTCTTTATATAAGATTCTAACTTCAAATTATTAACTCTTAAGATATTCGACAAACGAACCATTACGTTCCAGACAAAAACCCTAGCCCAAACCTAGTTCAGACATGTCGGGTAAGCTTAACCAACTTACGCCTTCATTATACATTCTTCGTATGCCCCATTTTTAATAAGTTGTCTAAATTAATCACAAATGGACTATTTACATTGGTTTAATTCAATTAAACTTTCTTCTTTTGTATAACTTAATGATTTGGACATTTAATAATGTACCAAATACCTCAAAATATTATCTACCTTTGATAATATACAACTACATTCAAATATTATTAACCATTTAATAATATTTAAATCACTTATTAATATTATTAACCATTTAATAATATTTTAATCTCTTACTAATATTATTAACTATTTAATAATATTTTAATCATTTATTAATATTATTAACCATTTAATAATATTTTAATCTGTTATTAATATTATTAATCATTTAATAATGTTTTAATCTCTTATTAATATTATTAACCATTTAATAATATTTTAATCTCTAATATTATTCATCATTTAATAATATTTTAATCTCTTATTAATATTATGAACCATTTAATAATATTTTAATCGCTTACTAATATTATTCACTATTTAATAATATTTTAATCTCTTATTAATATTATTTACCATTTAATAATATTTTAATCTCTTACTAATATTATTCATTATTTAATAATATTTTAATCCCTTACTAGTATTATTCACTATTTAATAATATTTTAATCTCTTATTAATATTATTAACCATTTAATAATATTTTAATCACCTATTAATATTATTAACCATGTAATAATATTTTAATTATTTACAAATGTTATTAATCATTTAACAATCTTTTAATCTCATATTAATATTATTCATCATTTAATAATATTTTAATACTCTTCAAACAATACCAATAGTTAATTTTTTAATTGTGTTAACCTTAGCCTTTATTTTAAACATTTAGTTATCATTTAGTCATTAATAGACTCTATATATATTGGTTTAATATTCAAACACATTTATTTTATACTTTTTTCAACTTAAATTTTTACAAAAAATTCGACCCGGACCGACACGACCCGGACAGCAAAAACATATTTTTGGCAGTGTGTTTGACCACTGTGGCGGTGATTTCCACTGCTGCGGCAATGGTACAAAATTTCAGAAACCCTAATTTGGGGACTGTCCGACCCTTCTTTATTCAAACTACTATAATTTTTTCATTTCAAAATATTTTGGGGTGATGCTTAAGTATATTCTCATCCGAATTTCCCCCTCTACAACTTCTCTTTATATCACAAATCCAAATTCCAAACGAAAGTAGGCTTAATATTTCTTATAAGGACAAAATGAAAACTAACTTCATAAATCCATGATTTGATTGGTTCAAACATGATGTTACAAGCATTAATTCCTAGACCATCATGTTTTATGACTCTACATACATCATATACATAACATAAATCATATATAACTCCATTAGTACATTTAATAACATAAAATAAAAAGATCTAGGTTAAGAAACTTTTCAACATTCATAGTTTATTCTCCTTCCTTGCTTGAGCTTTGCTAGGAATGGCTAGATAACTTCCTTGCTTCCTTATCTTGCACCCGAAATGACCAACACTCTTGATGGATCTCTTTAACTCTCTCAATTGAGCTATCACTTCTCTCTCTATAACTTGGTGAAATGAACAAATGACCAAACTCTTGCTAACCTTGGTGATGAGTTCTATTTATATGACTCAACTAACCTCACTTATCATCTACTAATCAACTAACATAAGTGAATTAAATGTTTAATACATGCTTAGTATTTTAGTGAATTACTACTTGATTGACTTGGTGATTGACCAAGTGATTGACCATCAAGAATGACAACCATCAAGATAACTTTCAGGCAACCAATAGAGTAAAACAAAAGCAAATTTTCTCCAACACTTAACTAATGTGTGGTTAAGGCTCTTACTCTTGTAACCTATGTTAACTTAACTATCAACCATTGTCCAAGCTCATCAATTAACATACACACATCTTCCACAAAATAAACCAAGTAAGGTTAATTCTCTACAATCAAGTATACATATATATTTAATATATTTATATATTTACTAACACTTAACTCTAGCATTGGCTAAGATTTTATTTTTATTACCACTTAAGGTTAACAACTAACCCAACAATGGTTAGTTCTCTACAAACATAAATTCATAAGAATTGACCATCTTAATTGACTAGGTTTGGTGATAGAGAAGCTTTCTTATTACTCATGGTTAATTTATTTAACTAACATTAGTTAACTCTCTACCAATTCATATACTTATAATATGTATATCTATATTCACCAATAACTTTTTATTTAAATCACATCCTATCATAAAATAAGAGAATTGACAAAGTGAATGACCAATTTAAAATGAAATACAAGCAACATGCAAACTACACTCAATCCCCAAGTGGGGCCTCATTGTTGGTCAACACTCCACCATTTTTTATTTATTTTTTATTATATATACAACACTTGCAATTTCTCCTAACAATTAACTAAGGTATGATTAATTATCTACAACATGCAACTCATGGTTACCTACCAATTCTATCTTGTCAAATTATATACATACATAATTGTATCTATAATATTATTTTACCAATTAACCCATGTAGGGTTAATTTCCTTATAACAATTTTACCTAGGGTGAATCCCCTAACTCCCGTAGTTAAGTCTCATCCATCATGTATACATATAATTATGTATCTACATATTTTGCTAACAACTAACTCATGCATAGTTAAAGCTTTAATTTATTTATCACCTAGGGTTACTCAATTAACTCATCCATGGTTAATTCTCATCTTCACATTCATTTATCTAGCAATTAACCAATGTTTGGTTAATGCCCTCTCTTGCCTACCAACTAGAGTTATTCAATTAACCCTACATTAGTTAATTCTCTACACACCAATACTTGAAAAATATTCTCCCAACACGTTGACCAACATTTAACTTTTAAGTTTGGACTCAATGTTTAGGCTACTAGTTTATTTTATTAGGACTCATTACTTTAAATTGTTACATTAACTCCATTAGGCTTCCACATTAATTTGGTTGGACTTATCATTTAAATTGATTGGCTACCCACCCAATACAACTAACACATCTCTCACGACTTGGGCTAGGTAATTAATTCAATTGGACTATCTTACTTAAATCCATTGGGCTACTTATAATACATTCAAAGTACCTCATATATTAACTACATTTAAAATAACTTGGGCTTATTATTTAATTACTCATCTTCATGCAAGTATTCTCATATTGGGTTAACACATATAATCTTTTCGGTCTAGTCCACTAATAGCTATTCATAAGGCTTATTCCATAAATTTATTTTAACCTCTCTATAATTATCAACAAGGCTTAAAATATTGAGCTTGTTTTAATCAATTATTGGACTTTATACTACAACTTGATAATTACGTTAATTAATTAACTTCTTATTATTGTCATCCTAGGCAATCATTTTAGTTTTTTTTATAACTTTAATTCATAACTAATATAATTAACATAATTAATTATATTTCATAACATTCATTCTTGCTCCATATTAAAATTAATTAATTTATTAGTTTTGTTGAGTATTAATTTATTAATCTTCTTATTTGGCTAAAAAGCACACTTTAGGTATATATGTATCAATATAACCACATTCACTTCTTAATTGAATTTATTTTCTTAATAAATTCTCCACATGCATCATTATAATATTCTAATATTTAATCCCTAATAAATAAATTAGGTTGAAAAAAATGTTTACTCATTTTCTACACATCTCACTTCTCCAACTTTAGGTTTTAAACTTTAACCTTTAATTAATCATTTAAGATGTTATCTACAAGTCTTGTAAATATTCGGATATTACAATAATACCCAATGTGAAGCTCAAATTTAGCTTTAACCTCTACTTCTTCCTCTTAGGCATTGTTCATCTTCAATTCTTCTTCTTATTCTATCTATCATTATTGATTCAATGCAGAGATTTTTTCCACATAAAAGGCTACCACTTTCTGTTTGATTCTCAGGAAAACGAGAAATTGAAATTAAATTATGAATTTTTGTATTGAATCAGATCATTTGAGTAACAAATTTCAACTACATGAATTCTAACACATAAAAATTAAAAATTAAGGGTTCATCCTCTACTTTTCTTCTATTTTCTGATTGATTACTTGAAGATTGTAATTTGCTAAAAAAATTGAAAATTTGGATGATTGGCAGAAAAATGCCAAAACTGGGTGTTTGATTTTCTAATTTTCTAGAGAGAGAAAGAACAAAATGCAATTAATTGGAAACGGTCGGATTGTTGCGCCGACCAATCTGCTATACGACCATCGGATGAATGAATACCTCAAATGCAAAATACTGCCCCTGCCTAGCAAATTGGTGGGTTAAAAGTGGTTTTAGTTTATGAATTGTGGATTGGAGATAATTGTTATTTTCACTAGATAGATAATATTGAGATTTTCCCAACATTTAGCTTAATTTGATTAACAGGGGTTCTAACTTATGTTTTTTTTTTTGTTTGGACAAAAAAACTTAATGCGAGCTTTATTTATTATTTATATGATTAAAGTCTTTTAAAAAATAATAATTTTCTTTGTGTAAATATCATTTTTCTATCTAAATTCCACTCAAACATTTTTTCTAATTTTCCTCTCCAGAAAATTATACTAATATTAAAATTCATTATGATTTCTCAATTTTAAAACTTTGAAAACAAATTTGTGTATAACTTCCTCTCTTTAAAAACAAACACTGTGTATTGTTCATGACTTTCATACTTTATCATGTTTATGACTTTGAATTAGTTGATAATTTCATAGTTGATCATGTTAATAACAATTATACATCAAGACAATGCAAGGGGGTTATCATTAGAGAGGAGATTGAATTTCTTGAAGATTTAATGAATAGTCGTCGTTAGTGTTAATAATATATATGGTATTTGATGACTTTTGGGTATGATATGACTATGACTTTGTAGAAGTAATTAATATTTATTTGAATATTTTTATTTGATTATGGAATATGATTTTGAGCAAACTTTTATCTTGCATATTTTTTTATCCATAGCTCAATAATTATAACTATAATTGGTATATTATATGTAATAGAATGGTAAATTTTTAAAAGTGATATTGTTCTTCTTTTTTTCCATTAGAACTCAGAAACACAAAAATAAATAAATTAAGTTTTCTATTCTTTTATATTAAAAACTCAGAAATAACATAAAGAAATTTTTTGAGTTTTCTATTCTTTTTTTTTCTGTTCTAATTTAAGTTTTTTATTCTCTTTTTTTTCCGTCCAAAACTCAGAAATAAAGCGTTAGGGCTCTTACCATTATGCAAAATTTAAATTTAGTAAATGTTTCTCCACATTTGTCTCCGCAACTTTCAATTATTTATAGCCAAAATTATATAACTATATATGAGGGTGATGTGATTATCTTTTCTCGACAAAAGCCATAAAAATATGACTTTGGTGCAAAGTTACTAACAAAAGACGTATGTATGTGCTCTAAAAAGGCAATGAGAACTTATTTAAATATAATTATATTTGTGTGGTTTGATTTGTGACATACTAAGTGTATTTGGAGTGTAATTAATTGTTAAGGGATCCACCATGAAAAAAAATATAGTACATGTTTAGTCACGGTACATATACTCCACAAGTCCATATTAATGCCATCTTCAAACACAAATTTATTAATTGAACATATATATATATATATATATATATATATATATATATATATATATATAGAGAGAGAGAGAGAGAGAGAGAGAGAGAGAGAGAGAGAGAGAGAGGATGTTGATATGATCAAAATTAAAAAAAGATTCTTGGTATTGTAAATAAAACTGATATTGGCAGAATAAATATATATTAATAATATTTTTATAATTAATATGATAGCATTTAATATTTTAAATAATAAATAATGTTATTTTTATTTTAATAATATCAATCGTTAAAAAAATTGCCTTCTATAATTAATATAACGATACAAGACACTTAAAGTAGTATTAAGTGTCGTTATAATTAATATAATTGGGAAGTTTCACCAGCATCCGCAATGCTTAACATACACGGATATATTGGTAACTGGTCCCCTCAATATCCTAAAGTATTCTCTATATGCCATTTCTCAAAAATAAAATTATTCAAACAATTGATACTCTAAATAATCCGATTTTTTGGATTAAATTTATACAAAAATAATCGAACTTACTACACATGTAGTCATATTTGATTATTTTAATAATCTAGCCTAAAACAATATTCAAATTCTTTTAGTAAAACTAGATAAATCACCTAGCTAAATAAGGACAAGTGGAATGGATATACATGCAAACAATGGAAATGAAAGAGGTAGAAACACAACCCCAAATCCCCACATAATAGTCTAGTGATTGAAAAATAGGGAACACATTTTTATGTTTTGTAAACTTCTTGTTAACGTCAAATTTTATACCATCCGTTTAAATCACCAACAATTACTGAAATTTAAAATAAAAACACAAGAATTTTATATGAAACCCCAATTGAAAAAAAAATACAGAGAGAGCTAAGAAATCTATTATGAAAATAATATGGGGAATACAAATTATATATTTCTCTCTTCCTCATACTCATACCCTTCTCTATTATGTTGTATCTTGTGTAATGAATATCTCCTGAATGTCCCCAACAATCCATTGCTTGTAGTTGTATTTATAGATGCCATGTCCACCCGAATTCAATTAGGAGTATAAATTATTTTTAGAATCACCTTATAACTGCAATTAATTATTGATAGATTTTCTTCCAAATTAAATTTTCTAATCTCCCCTAAATAAGAAAATATAATCATATTTTAATAAGGACTCTCTCACTATGCAAGCAGTAAAAATAAATGTATATGAGTCCAAATAATTACATCCCAACATTGCCCCTCACTCTCCTGTTATAAAGAATTTATAACAAGAGAGTAATTAAAAAAGTCCGTCAAACCCATCGACTGCCATGTTTGTAAAACTGTTTAACAAGATGCCAATGCCACCGAATAGATTGTCAAACTTGTCAAAGAAAATGCCGAAATCGTCGAATAGATTGTCAAAACTGCTGAACAAACTGCCGAAGAAAATGCCGATCCAAGATGTCAAGCCAAAAAAGAGAACATATCCATGGTTGGTAAAATCTAGAATGATAACAATTGTTGCTCACGGAAAGACTTTTGTCCGACCATATAACTTCACGATTGTTCAGCCTTATATCGTATGTATGTATACATAAATGTATGTATGCATGAATGTATGTATGAATGTATATATGTTGCCCGACCGTAAACCACTATAATAGTCGTCCCACTTCCCCTTCGGGAGGCTGTGACCATCCCACTTGTCCTTTGGGAGGCTACAATCCGACCTTATATCACCATAACAGTCGCCCCCTCCATTTTGTTGTTAACCTGTTGGGTTTGTCTCGGGCCGCCTCCTCCTCAATTATTATCGTCGTCAATCTATTGGGTTTGTCTCGAGCTGCCTCCTCCCTGATTATTATCGTCAACCTATTGGGTTTATCTTGAGCCGTCTCCTCGCCGATTATTATCGTCGTCAACTTGTTGGTTTTGTCTCGGGCCGCATCCTCCCCGAGTATTGTCGTCTATCTATTTGTTCTGTCTCGGGCCGCCTCCTCCCCGATTATTATCATCATCAACCTGTTAGGTTTGTCTCGGGCCGCCTCCTCCCCGATTATTATTGTCTACCTGTTGGGTTTGTCTCGGGTCGCCTCCTCCCCAATTATTATCGTTGTCAACTTGTTGATTTTGTCTTGGGCTGCATCCTCCCTAAGTATTGTTGTGACGACCCCAAATCCGGGTTCTTTAACCTCGGGTTTGGTTCTCACTGTACAATACTAAACAATAATGAAATACATAAATTGTATTCAAACTTCGCGGAATAATACAAAAAGGTTCCTTAATCAAAAGGCTACACTTCCCAAGGTCTATTACCTTAATCTTAAACATTACATATCTTAAGGGAAATACAAAAGATTTACAACAGTAATTACATAACAGTAAACTAAACTAGCATGCAACTACTAAAATTAAACATTCGCTTTCCCCTTGCCTTTATCCGATTTAGAGCTTTCGGGATTGGCTGAAATAAAGTCATGATATAGCAAGAATGAGCAACTAAATGGCTCAGCAAGTTTATAAACAACAATCATACGATATATCATGATGAAGGGAAATAACTTCAAGGTTTCAACAATAGCAATTGTGAAAGATAACAAGAATCAATGTTCAATAAAAGAAGGAATTGACTCTTTACTGCTGAGTGGTCTTTAATGACCATGAACTGCTACTAAGGTAGAACAGACATACAATGTCTGACTCCTTGTTAAAATAACGGGACACTTGAGGGGATCAGTCCTCTCATGTCCTATGTATATGCATCACATTTAGTTTTCTTGCGCGCTGTCGGGTCTCCGACAAATAAAAATCCCCTTTAACTAGGGTTGTTCTATCTCAGTCTTACTGTAAGAATCCGCACCAACCAATGGTTTGGATAAGCTTTTATAATATTCAATTAAATGAATTTAACATGCATTTGTCTAGCCGAAACAATTAGCTTAGACGTTCTTAGACAGTTTGCAAAAGCACTATGTGCGAATACAATAATCAATAATGATGTGAAGTAATTTTTGATAATTAATTCACTCAAAGGTCTGTCAAGTAACTACGGGTGTAGAATACTTGCTCAACAATAATTGAAATGTAAATACGGTTGAAAAATATCTGCAACAATAAATACAAGTTTAAGGGTAGAAAACTTGCCTGTCTGCACAGCTACAATAAATGTCTAGCTTTAACTACTTGCTTTGAAAGACCTAACATTAATAAAGTCGGTCTAATAATTAGCACGGCGTATTTGCATAACTATACGCTTGATAATGAACTTATTTACCACACATAAGTACTAACACATAATTTACATCAGTCAAAACAATATTATTAACCTTATAAACCCTTAATCATATTAGGTTAATAAGTTAGAAGATATTTTTCTTAAGTGTTGGACACTTATTAAACCTTTAAACAACTTATTATAATTGTTTAATTAAATTCAATTTATTTTATTAACTCAATCTCTTTTTAATTACTATTTAATATTGATTAAATAGAAATTAATTAACTCTAGTTATTATTTAAAATAAATAATAACTAATTGTACTTACTTATTATTTAATTATAATTAAATAATAAATAATTATTAACTTAGTTTTAACCTTCTTTAATTTAATGTTAATCAACCAATAATTAACCAAGTAATTAACCTTACTTATTATTTAATTAAGGAAATTAAATAATAGTTTACTAATCTTAATCCTCTTTAATTATTATTTAATGTCAATTAAATAATAATTAATTATTTAATTAATTTTAATTATTATTTAAGGTTAAATAATAATCAAATCATTCTTATTTATTATTTAAATTAAATAATAAATTATTACTCTAATAACTTAATTTCCATTAATCGTTATTTAATGCTAATTAAATAATAATTAATTACCTAATTATCCTTATTTATTATTTAATAATATTTAAATAATAAATAATAAATTTATAAATTTTATCTCTCTTTAAGTATTATTTAATAGGCATTAAATAATAAATGCTAATTTATCATCTTTATTTATTATTAACATTTAAAATAATAAATAAATAATAAATTTATTAATCTTAACCATGGTTTAGCTAACTAGATTAATATTTAAAATATTTAAATATTAAACTTAATGAAAAATATCCTCCCCAATATTATTTTTGTATTATAATTATTTTTGTTATAATTTTAATTTAGTTTTTAAATATTTAAATTAATTAAATTTAACCCGAATGGCATTTCCGTAAATAAGTCGAAATCTGAACCGAGGGCAGAATGGTAATTCTGCCAAGAAAAACACGGAGGGGCATTCTGGTAATTTCGCCGGAATTTTCCTACCGCGCATTGCGCGCGTTTCAGATTTTACGGCCCAAAACGGTGCCGTTTTGAGAAGCCGTAACCGGCTTCCGCGCATTGCGCGAAGGTTATTTTCTTTATGCGCCAAACGGCGTCGTTTGGCTCCGTGTCTGGCGGTGAATAGTGCGGCGCGCATTGCGCGGCCAGTGTAATTTTTTTTCTTCCAAGCAGAATGTGAACAGTGTTCCGGCACACACATTTTAATTAAAAATATACCATCAAGTAAGCTTTAACTCTTCAATAAAAATCCAAAAAAATTACCAATCACCTTATTTTAATTTATAACATGAAAAAATAATTTTTCATGATTTAATATCATTATTTTTTTATAAAAATTTCTACATCACATAAACTACCATAAATCATAACTTTTTGTGTATAACTCCATTTTGAGTGATTCAAACTTTGTTTTTCTCATGATTTAATGTTCTATAATATTAGAACATCAAACCTAAGTTTTATAAAAATATTTTTGGTAATAAATTTCAAGACTTGATTATACACTACTAAACACATATTTTAGCACACAAATGATACCAAAATACAAACCAAACCTATTAAACTTAAGCATGGCATAAATATTACAACTACACATTAATAACTATATTAACATGTTTATACTAACATGATGATTTATTTAATTTAAAAACAAACTACATTTAAAATAATCATTACCTTGTTTTAATGGCTATCTTTCTTTTTCTTCCAAAATAAGTTGTGAAGGAAGATGGCATGAATCAAGACTCCTTCTCTTCTCTTAGTATTTTGCTCTCAAATTTTCTAACCCTCTCAAATGCTCACACTTTGCTCTCTAGGAAATTCTCTAGCAATGAACTAACCAACCTAGAACAAGTGTGGAGTGTTTCTTTTATAGCCATCTACTAACACACCATTAACTCACTAATTCATCTATGTTGGTCAAATTAAAGGCTAATCAAGCTTACTATTTGATGGATTGACATGGTGATTGACTAGTTGATTGACTAGAGTTGTTGGCCAACTTTGATCTAGTGTAAAAGAGAAGCAATCTAGCAAATCAAGCAACATCAAGTGGGACAAAAAAAAAATCAGCAAAAATGGTATTTTCCATGCCATTTTTCCTTTATTTTTCTAGCTTTTAATGTGTATTTATGCATATACAAATATATCTATACATGGGTTCAATTGTTGACCAATTTTGACTTCCTATTGGGCTCCATGTTGGACTTAGGAAATTAATATATTGGGCTCATCCATTGAATTGGTTTGGGCTCAATTTAATTAACACTTTGGGCTAACATTTAAATAACTATGCTAACTTTAATTAAAATAAGCATTGGGCTTGTTTAATTAATTATATGGGCTAGTAATTAAATTAATTACATGGGCTACTAGGTTAATATCTTGGACCTAGTTTAACAACTCATTTGGATTAAAAATATAATCCAATTAGATTTGCTTTAATTAATTATACCCTTGCTTTAATTCTTTAATTAAATATATGCACGAACAAGTACATCTATTTTTATTATCTAATGCACAATTTATTAGTACAAAAATTTTAAATTCATTGCTAATTATATATTAATTATAATTACAATGTATAATGAAATTCGTGGTCATTACATTCTCCCTCCCTTATAAGAATTCCGTCCCCGGAATTACAATTTAAACTACTCAAAAAGATTCGGATAGTTAGCCCTCATCTTTTCTTCAAGCTCCCACGTAGCTTCCTCAGCGTTGTGGTTCCTCCATAGGACTTTGACAGAATGTATAATCTTATTCCGTAATTTCTGCTCTTTCCTATCTAGTATCTGGACAGGAATTTCCTCGTACGATAAGTCTTTCTCGACTTGTATTGGCTCATAGGATATCACATGTTTGTGGTCTGGCTTGTATGGTCGCAACACTGATACGTGAAACACATTGTGAATATGCTCCAGTTCAGGAGGTAAAGCTACCTCGTACGCCACTTCACCCACTCTCTTTAATATCTCGAACGGTCCTATGAACCTCGGACTCAGCTTTCCCTTCTTTCCAAATCGGATCTTCCCCTTCCAGGGAGATACCTTCATGAACACAAAACTCCCAACTTCGAAGTCTCGCTTTTGTCGATGTAAATCGGCGTATTTCTTCTGACGGTCCTGAGCTGCTACTAGCCGAGCTCTTATTACCTTGATAATCTCTACCGTCTGTTGGACCAATTCCGGTCCCAACAGTCGGCGTTCTCCTACCTCGTCCCAACATAGAGGTGTTCTGCACTTCCTTCCGTACAATGCTTCGTAAGGCGGCATGCCTATGCTTGCATGATAACTGTTGTTGTATGCAAACTCAACTAATGGTAGATGGTTCTCCCAACTGCCCTTGAAATCCATCACACAGGCCCTGAGCATATCTTCCAAAGTCTGTATTGTTCTTTCACTTTGCCCATCGGTCTGCGGATGATATGCTGTACTCATTCTCAACTGTGTCCCCAATCTCTCTTGAAGACTCCTCCAAAATTTTGACGTGAAGCGCGGATCTCTGTCTGACACAATCGATACCGGCACCCCATGTCTTGAAACTATCTCCTTGATGTACAGTTTAGCCAACTGGTCCAAACTGAACTTAATCTTGATCGGCAAAAAGTGCGCTGACTTTGTTAGTCGATCCACAATCACCCATATTGCGTCAAATCCCTTCTGTGTTGCTGGAAGTCCTACCACAAAATCCATTGTGATATGCTCCCATTTCCACTCAGGAATCTCTAACGGCTGTAGTAATCCACTTGGTCTCTGATGTTCGGCCTTTACCCTTTGACAAGTTAGGCATCGGCTGACACATTCTGCGACCTCCCTTTTTAAATTCGGCCACCAAAAATGCTGACGCAGATCTTGATACATCTTCGTACTCCCCGGATGTATCGAGTATCTCGTACTGTGGGCCTCTTGCAAAATCTCTTCTCGTAGATCAGGCACTAGCGGCACCCAAACACGATTTTCAAACCTTAGCAATCCCATGCTATCCTCCTTGAATTTGACCTCTTCCCCTTCGGTCATTCTCATCCTGATTCTGACACATTCTTCATCTTTGTCTTGAGCCTCTTTCACCCTATCTAGTAAGGTTGGGCTTGCTTCCACTTCCATTGACTCATTTGGATTTCTTACCTCCAACTCCATTCGAGCCATCTCTTGAACCAATTGTTCCTGATCTGTCAAGATGAACAATTTCTCCCTGCTCTTTCTGCTTAGAGCATCTGCTACTACGTTGGCCTTGCCGGGATGATATAGAATTTCACAATCATAGTCCTTGATCAATTCTAACCATCTTCGTTGCCTCATATTTAACTCCTTCTGTGTGAAGATATACTTCAGACTCTTGTGGTCCGTGAATATCTCACATTTCTCTCCATATAAATAATGTCTCCAGATTTTAAGGGCAAACACTACCGCAGCCAGCTCCAAGTCGTGGGTAGGGTATCCCTTCTCGTAATCCTTCAACTGTCTGGACGCATACGCAACGACCTTGCCGTTTTGCATAAGCACACAGCCAAGTCCCTTGTGCGATGCATCACTGTAGACCGTAAAACCTCCCGTATCGTCCGGTAAAGTCAATACAGGTGCTTCACTAAGTCTCTTCTTTAGCTCCTGAAAACTCTCCTCACACTTCTCCGTCCATACGTATTTCACCGTCTTCCTCGTTAGATTGGTCAGTGGTGTTGCTATCTTTGAAAAATCTTGAATAAATCTCCGATAGTAACCCGCTAACCCCAAGAAACTTCTTACCTCCGTCGGCGTCCTTGGTTGCTCCCAATTCATCACTGCTTCCACCTTTGCTGGATCTACTGAAACTCCTTCCTTGTCAATGACATGACCTAAAAATTGAACTCTCTCCAACCAGAATTCACACTTCGAAAATTTAGCATACAACTGCTCCTTCCGTAAAATCTCCAACACCAATCTTAGGTGTTCAGCATGTTCCTCCTCCGTTTTAGAATACACCAGAATATCGTCAATGAACACAACAACAAATTTATCCAAGTACTGCTTGAATATTCTGTTCATCATGTCCATAAATGCGGCTGGCGCATTCGTCAGTCCAAACGACATCACCAGAAACTCATAATGCCCATATCGAGTTCTGAATGCCGTCTTGGGTACATCCTCCTTCCTGACTTTCAACTGATGATAACCAGTCCTCAAGTCAATCTTTGAAAAGTACTTCGCCCCTTTCAATTGATCGAAAAGATCGTCAATTCGTGGCAACGGGTACTTGTTCTTAATTGTCACCTTATTCAGCTCTCTGTAATCCATACATAATCTCATCGATCCATCCTTCTTCTTTACAAACAGCACCGGTGCTCCCCATGGAGAAACACTTGGCTGGATGTACTTATTATCCAACAACTCCTGTAATTGCACCATCAACTCTTTCATTTCTACCGGAGCCATTCTATATGGTGCCTTTGATATCGGCGCTGTCCCCGGTACTAAATCAATCGCAAATTCTATTTCTCTGTCCGGCGGTAAGCCTGGCAATACATCTGGAAAAACATCCATAAACTCCCTAACTACTGGTATTTGCTCCATCTCGGGACTCACCACTTGTGTATCAACCACATGAGCCAAATACCCTACACAACCTTTCTTTAATAATTTCTTGGCTTGCATCATCGTCAGACAAGATGACTGTCTTGACGATTTGCTGCCATAAAATACGACCTTAGACTTATTTGGTGTCTTAAGGTGTATGCACTTCTTTTGACAATCAATTAAAGCTCCATGGTTAAACAACCAATCCATTCCAAGTATAACGTCAAACTCCCCCAAGCGTATTGGAATTAAATCTACACTCAACTTCTGACCCCTGATTTCAGCACAACAGTCTCTATGTACATACTCTACAGGAATCACTTCTTTATTTGCAACTTCTATGTTCATTGGGTTCTCTAGTTTTTGTCTAGGCAATTCTAACCGCTTAGCGAATTCATCAGACACAAATGAACAGGTAGCGCCCGAATCAAATAATACATAAGCATTTATATCATTGATCGGAATAATACCTGACACCACGTCTTTTGATTCGACGGCGTCCTGCACCGTCATGTTGAAAGTCCGTGCCGTTGGTTTGTTCTGTGGCACCGGCCCTCCAATGGTCAGTTTGGCGTTGTTGTTGTTGTTGCTGTTGCTTCCCCTATAGCCCGAACTCCCTCCGGTGTTCTTCTTCTTCGGACAATCTTTAAATTGATGGTCCATGGCCCCGCAGGCGAAACAACCTCCTTTCCTTTTTGGTGTGGGACAATTAGGAGCGATGTGCCCCTCTTGCCCACAGTTGTAACAAACATTCCTTCCCTTCATGCACTCCCCTGAGTGATTCTTCCCGCATTGACTGCATTTGCTTGCTTTCTTTGACTCACTGCCCTGGGGTGTCCCCGAACTGCTGTTGTTATTCCACTTGCGTTTGTTCGAGTTGCTACCCCCGCTGCTACCCTCTCTGTTTCCCCCATCGCTTCTCTTCTTGTTCCGTTCTTGATTGTGCTTATTCAAAGCTTCATTTCCACCCTCAGCTATGATAGCTTTCTCCAACAGTGTTGCAAAATTTGTGATCTGGAGAACAGCTACCCGACTGTAAACCCATGGTTTCAGCCCCTGTTCGAATCGTCTGGCGCGTCTTGCCTCCGTGTCCACCTGATGTGTAGCAAATCTTGCCAATTCATTGAACTTGGCGGCATATTCGGATACCGACATGTTACCCTGCTTAAGCTCTAGGAATTTAATTTCCATCCTAGCCTTTGTACTCTCTGGAAAGTAGTTTTCCAAGAATACCTCTTTGAATCGCGCCCATGCGATCGTTCCCTCCCCTGCTCTACTCTTATTGGCCTTCCACCAGTGGCTGGCCTCTCCTTTCATCATGAAGGTAGCAAATGAGGTCATTTGCTCCTCCCTAACTCGTGCAACCTCGAAGACTTTTTCCATCTCCTCTATCCAGGTTTGTGCTTCTATAGGATCTGTGGTCCCTTTGAACTCGGGTGGTCCTATCAGTTTGAAGTCTTTAAAGGTTGCTAGTGGAGCGGCAGGGTTTGTTGCTCCAGTAGCCTCTGCGTTGCGTCCGCGAAATGCTCCCATTAGCATTTCTACGAACTCTTGGACAGGGTTGGGTGGTACCCCTCCGGCATTGACTGACTCTTCGACTGGTGGTGGGGGTAGTCGTTGATTTCTTCTCTGTGGCGGCATTTTCTGTATAAAGAAAATTTAATTAATTAAAGTTGTTTCAATCTTTTTACTTTCGTTTTGTAGCTTAAGTATTTTAAACTAAAGCACAAATAATCATCTTGACACATATAAACATAAACGAAAATGCATTTATATTCATATGCTAAAACACAGTGCGTAGCACTTTTACATCATATGCATACTGCTATAAATGCTGCTAACCCCGATAGTTAAAACAAAAGACGGGATCTAACATATCCCACAACTTCATAGAGTTGGGATTTACAACATACTAACCCTCTATCAAAACAAAAGTTGGGTTTCTACTGCATCTATGTACATACATCATAAATAAAGAAAATACAACTAACGGCGCATCCCTCGACGAACCGCATCGTCGTACTCCTCATCTCCAATAGCCCTGACCACACCCCTACTGATGGTGTGCAAGGTCTGGCCTTCCTCGGCAGGGTAATAGTGCACCCTACTCTGGATCCTACCAACTGATGAGCGATAGACGTAACTAAGTCTATCTATCCTCACCTTCTTCTCCCTAACCTCCTCCTCCAGCTCCATCATCTGCCTGTGAGCTGCATCACGCTGAATCTCCATATCTAGTCTATCCTCAACTGCCTGCTGCATCTGGCCCCTCATGGCCTCCCTCTCTGCCTCTGTCTGCTGAATCTTCAGCTCAGCGGCTATCAACCTGACCTCCATCTCGGCCATCCTCGCCTTCAGCTCTATGTTCTCGCCAGAGAACATATAAGCTGTATCTCGGTACTGATCCTCTGTCTGCTGGTGGATCTGGTTCTGCTCCTCAAGGTGCTGAACCCTCTCCTCTAGCTCCTCATTAGCCGTAGTGAGAGTATCAATGATGTCACTGGCGACAGTGCCCATGCCATCAATATACTCAGCTGGCTCCTCATCCTCATCATCATCAGTATCAGCCTCCTCCTCACTGTACTGCCCCATAACTCCGCCCCAGACAGCGTTCTCTCTATCTCCCTCCTCGGGATCTGACTCTGGCTCCTCGATCGGTGCAGCCACCTGTGGCTGTACTGTATCCATGTGGATATCAGTAAAAATCACCTCCTCTACAGCAGTGCTCGACTGGCCTATCTCCGTCATCCTACAATAACATAAATAACACATGTTAGTACCGCAATAAAATATATTCATTGATGAAATGAAATGATATTTTATCCTGTACATCTCGGCTCGATGGATTTTCTCAATCCAATTCCAAAAATACACAACATGATGAATCTCCCCGATTCATCTCCTAACGCACTCGATAAGAGTTTAGTACTAAGGTTATAACCTAGGTTTCGCAATCCTAGAGTTTCTAACCTACAGCTCTGATACCAACCTGTGACGACCCCAAATCCGGGTTCTTTAACCTCGGGTTTGGTTCTCACTGTACAATACTAAACAATAATGAAATACATAAATTGTATTCAAACTTCGCGGAATAATACAAAAAGGTTCCTTAATCAAAAGGCTACACTTCCCAAGGTCTATTACCTTAATCTTAAACATTACATATCTTAAGGGAAATACAAAAGATTTACAACAGTAATTACATAACAGTAAACTAAACTAGCATGCAACTACTAAAATTAAACATTCGCTTTCCCCTTGCCTTTATCCGATTTAGAGCTTTCGGGATTGGCTGAAATAAAGTCATGATATAGCAAGAATGAGCAACTAAATGGCTCAGCAAGTTTATAAACAACAATCATACGATATATCATGATGAAGGGAAATAACTTCAAGGTTTCAACAATAGCAATTGTGAAAGATAACAAGAATCAATGTTCAATAAAAGAAGGAATTGACTCTTTACTGCTGAGTGGTCTTTAATGACCATGAACTGCTACTAAGGTAGAACAGACATACAATGTCTGACTCCTTGTTAAAATAACGGGACACTTGAGGGGATCAGTCCTCTCATGTCCTATGTATATGCATCACATTTAGTTTTCTTGCGCGCTGTCGGGTCTCCGACAAATAAAAATCCCCTTTAACTAGGGTTGTTCTATCTCAGTCTTACTGTAAGAATCCGCACCAACCAATGGTTTGGATAAGCTTTTATAATATTCAATTAAATGAATTTAACATGCATTTGTCTAGCCGAAACAATTAGCTTAGACGTTCTTAGACAGTTTGCAAAAGCACTATGTGCGAATACAATAATCAATAATGATGTGAAGTAATTTTTGATAATTAATTCACTCAAAGGTCTGTCAAGTAACTACGGGTGTAGAATACTTGCTCAACAATAATTGAAATGTAAATACGGTTGAAAAATATCTGCAACAATAAATACAAGTTTAAGGGTAGAAAACTTGCCTGTCTGCACAGCTACAATAAATGTCTAGCTTTAACTACTTGCTTTGAAAGACCTAACATTAATAAAGTCGGTCTAATAATTAGCACGGCGTATTTGCATAACTATACGCTTGATAATGAACTTATTTACCACACATAAGTACTAACACATAATTTACATCAGTCAAAACAATATTATTAACCTTATAAACCCTTAATCATATTAGGTTAATAAGTTAGAAGATATTTTTCTTAAGTGTTGGACACTTATTAAACCTTTAAACAACTTATTATAATTGTTTAATTAAATTCAATTTATTTTATTAACTCAATCTCTTTTTAATTACTATTTAATATTGATTAAATAGAAATTAATTAACTCTAGTTATTATTTAAAATAAATAATAACTAATTGTACTTACTTATTATTTAATTATAATTAAATAATAAATAATTATTAACTTAGTTTTAACCTTCTTTAATTTAATGTTAATCAACCAATAATTAACCAAGTAATTAACCTTACTTATTATTTAATTAAGAAAATTAAATAATAGTTTACTAATCTTAATCCTCTTTAATTATTATTTAATGTCAATTAAATAATAATTAATTATTTAATTAATTTTAATTATTATTTAAGGTTAAATAATAATCAAATCATTCTTATTTATTATTTAAATTAAATAATAAATTATTACTCTAATAACTTAATTTCCATTAATCGTTATTTAATGCTAATTAAATAATAATTAATTACCTAATTATCCTTATTTATTATTTAATAATATTTAAATAATAAATAATAAATTTATAAATTTTATCTCTCTTTAAGTATTATTTAATAGGCATTAAATAATAAATGCTAATTTATCATCTTTATTTATTATTAACATTTAAAATAATAAATAAATAATAAATTTATTAATCTTAACCATGGTTTAGCTAACTAGATTAATATTTAAAATATTTAAATATTAAACTTAATGAAAAATATCCTCCCCAATATTATTTTTGTATTATAATTATTTTTGTTATAATTTTAATTTAGTTTTTAAATATTTAAATTAATTAAATTTAACCCGAATGGCATTTCCGTAAATAAGTCGAAATCTGAACCGAGGGCAGAATGGTAATTCTGCCAAGAAAAACACGGAGGGGCATTCTGGTAATTTCGCCGGAATTTTCCTACCGCGCATTGCGCGCGTTTCAGATTTTACGGCCCAAAACGGTGCCGTTTTGAGAAGCCGTAACCGGCTTCCGCGCATTGCGCGAAGGTTATTTTCTTTATGCGCCAAACGGCGTCGTTTGGCTCCGTGTCTGGCGGTGAATAGTGCGGCGCGCATTGCGCGGCCAGTGTAATTTTTTTTCTTCCAAGCAGAATGTGAACAGTGTTCCGGCACACACATTTTAATTAAAAATATACCATCAAGTAAGCTTTAACTCTTCAATAAAAATCCAAAAAAATTACCAATCACCTTATTTTAATTTATAACATGAAAAAATAATTTTTCATGATTTAATATCATTATTTTTTTATAAAAATTTCTACATCACATAAACTACCATAAATCATAACTTTTTGTGTATAACTCCATTTTGAGTGATTCAAACTTTGTTTTTCTCATGATTTAATGTTCTATAATATTAGAACATCAAACCTAAGTTTTATAAAAATATTTTTGGTAATAAATTTCAAGACTTGATTATACACTACTAAACACATATTTTAGCACACAAATGATACCAAAATACAAACCAAACCTATTAAACTTAAGCATGGCATAAATATTACAACTACACATTAATAACTATATTAACATGTTTATACTAACATGATGATTTATTTAATTTAAAAACAAACTACATTTAAAATAATCATTACCTTGTTTTAATGGCTATCTTTCTTTTTCTTCCAAAATAAGTTGTGAAGGAAGATGGCATGAATCAAGACTCCTTCTCTTCTCTTAGTATTTTGCTCTCAAATTTTCTAACCCTCTCAAATGCTCACACTTTGCTCTCTAGGAAATTCTCTAGCAATGAACTAACCAACCTAGAACAAGTGTGGAGTGTTTCTTTTATAGCCATCTACTAACACACCATTAACTCACTAATTCATCTATGTTGGTCAAATTAAAGGCTAATCAAGCTTACTATTTGATGGATTGACATGGTGATTGACTAGTTGATTGACTAGAGTTGTTGGCCAACTTTGATCTAGTGTAAAAGAGAAGCAATCTAGCAAATCAAGCAACATCAAGTGGGACCAAAAAAAAATCAGCAAAAATGGTATTTTCCATGCCATTTTTCCTTTATTTTTCTAGCTTTTAATGTGTATTTATGCATATACAAATATATCTATACATGGGTTCAATTGTTGACCAATTTTGACTTCCTATTGGGCTCCATGTTGGACTTAGGAAATTAATATATTGGGCTCATCCATTGAATTGGTTTGGGCTCAATTTAATTAACACTTTGGGCTAACATTTAAATAACTATGCTAACTTTAATTAAAATAAGCATTGGGCTTGTTTAATTAATTATATGGGCTAGTAATTAAATTAATTACATGGGCTACTAGGTTAATATCTTGGACCTAGTTTAACAACTCATTTGGATTAAAAATATAATCCAATTAGATTTGCTTTAATTAATTATACCCTTGCTTTAATTCTTTAATTAAATATATGCACGAACAAGTACATCTATTTTTATTATCTAATGCACAATTTATTAGTACAAAAATTTTAAATTCATTGCTAATTATATATTAATTATAATTACAATGTATAATGAAATTCGTGGTCATTACAATTGTCGTCTATCTATTGGTTCTACCTCGGGCCGCTTACTCCCCGATTATTATCGTCATTAACCTGTTGAGTTTGTCTCGGGCCGCCTCCTCCCCGATTGTCGTCGTCAACCTGTTGAGTTGGACTTTACTTTACTGTCATGCTGCTTCTAAGTTGTGTTCCGCTTCCACTGTTCTGACTTGTTTCTTTTGTTATTGTTTTATGCCCCGCCAATTTGCTTCACCTCCTTGTGTTTATGCTATGTTTGTAGTTTCATCTTTGAATTCTACTACGCCCTACAACCTCCTTATTATCACCATCCCACTAGTATAAATCTGTTGTGATATGTTTCTGATTTCTCTGCAACTCCCTTGCGTCGTCATTCTGCGATTGCTACTGCATATCTATTGTGATACTAAAGCTTCTGCGTTGCTAATTTGCTAATACACTGCAGCAATTCTGCTTCGCCAAAATCCTCACTGTCGCTACCTCCGATGCTCCACTGATGCCGCTGCAACTTTCTGCCACATTGCTGCAAGTTTGAACTCTGGTGCACCAAGCCTTCCAAGAAGATTATGAATCCCTAAGCTTAGCTCCCTGAATTGCAAGCAGCCTGCCCCAACCTACAATGCCTCTATAAATTCCTTCAACCCTGATCTCACAGCGGTCCCCAAATTATTCTCCAAACCATAACATGATCTCCGGGCATGTGGTGAGACGTTTTTAAGGCCTTGATCATAAAGAATTCCTTTGAACACATGATCGCCAATGCTGATTCCGGTTGCTTGAACTTTGATTCGTTCCCCAAATTTAGTCGTCCTTCTTCTATACTCCGTGCCTGAAACAGAGGTAACCTCCACCGCCACCTTGTTCGACTCCATAGAAGCCATTCTCAATCCCTCTGGCTTTTACACGTTGCAACCTCAATTCCTCGATCGGATGGATTGCCGAAGCTCCAACAAAGACTGGAAATTTAAGGGAAGGTGTTGTAGAACCTTTTATCTCCTTTTCCCCTATTATCCAATTTTTTCAAGAACGCTTTTGGACATGCCTTTCGATGTTGCCGACCCCACTGAAATAAGAACTCCGGAAGAAGATAACAGAGAAAAGTTTGTCTTCTCCGTCAACTGATCAAAGATGGACGAACCCACACTCCGATTCTGCAAATTTCTTGAAAGATTTTTCAGAGTCTACAAATTTCTTGAAAAGATTTTGAAGATTCTGCAAATCTATTGAAAAGGTCTTAGAGAGAGAAATGACAGATGATGTACTGCATGATGTAATATGGTATAGATAATTATTTAATTATCTAATTTAATTTAGATAGTATAGAGTAATGGCAATTATAAGTATGAATATATTGCAAATCAGAGAGATCATGGATTGATTTAAAACAGAGTGCATGGGTGCAATTGTTAGCACATGGACACGGGCCCAGGGATTATTCCTTTTTTAAAAGAAACTTGTCATCACAACATCCTTTTCTTATTTGGACAAAGATTCAAAGTGAACAGCCGCTTGTTATCACAGAATATTATAATTATATTATAGAGATTCCATGCACTTGTTGCACATATATACGTATATCTTTGAATTAATAAGGTATGAAACTTAGCTTTTATGCAGGTTTTGCCTTCTTGTCATAAAAGATCCTCCAACGAGCTAAAGCCATCTTCGTGTAAATTGTCAACTTCAGAGTATATACCGCTTCAATATTAATCAGAGCCTTATATGATAACTGATATGTTACACTCCCTTGTACAAGTGACAATGTCGATTGATAATTTTGATAGTGATTTCAATTTGACAAAAGCCCCTTTCTGGCGTTAATGTTAAGGCCAAATTTTGTACCACTCGTTTAAATCATTAAATAACGAGTGAAAAATACATGAAACACACAAACAATTGCTGAAATTTAAAATCAGAACATAAGCAGGGGCGGAGCCAGAAACTTTATTTGAGGCGGGCTAAAAATATTATAATGTCAAAATTGAGTAGACTATAAAAATATACATAACAAAAAATAAAAAAAAATTATATTCATAGTACGACATTTTAAGTTTATATTCAAAAGTATACAAAATTTATGATTTTATAAAATATTATATATCTAGTTAAATATGACATAAATTTGTACAAAAATTATATCTAGTAGATATGAAATTTTGAAAATGAAAATGAAAATGAAGTAGAATTGTAGAGAGAACAAAAACTCTTAGATGATAAATATAGACAGTAGACTTCTCCAAATTCACGAAGATAATATATACACAAGTACAATAAACTTAAAATATCAAAACTCTTAAACCAAAATTGCAAAATTATCCAAAATTGAACTCAACCTGTTTGCCTGTATGAATCATAACAACAATTACCTCATATGCTTGGCAATATAAAGGACTAGATGCTGCCGCGTGGGGCCACGATGTAGTACTTCCACCTTTTACTCCTCATCACTCTCATCTTCTCGCCCTACCCATCAACAAATCTAAATTTTCTCTCCTCGCCACTTCTTTTATCACCAACAATTAACACCCCCTTCCCTCTCCAAACTCTTCTGCGATATCGAATTTGGTGAATCTCAATCCACTTTCGCCCAATTTGGTGTCAATTCCCTCCCCCACATCCGCCTCATTAGGCTGTCCAATCGAGACCTTAAAACTGAATTCCAAAATCCCCTCGTCAGGCTGTCCGATTTATCTTGATCATGGAAGTTTGACTTCTAATTAAAGTACTAGTTCATTAACGGTGTGCATTATACGGGTCATGTGATAATATTTTATTTATAAAATATTTTCACATAAATACTAATTTGTAAAATTTCTTAATTTTGAAATACTGTTGGACTTATATATATATATATATATATATATATATATATATATATATATATATATATATATTTGATGTTCTAGTGAGTGAGATTACATTGTGTTAATTAATACCTCAGAATGTCGATTAATATATTTAATTAATATTAGGCACATTGTTATTATCTAAACATCTATAAGATTTTTTATAAGATAATTTATCATTGATCATAGAATCTTGACCGAGTCTCTTAATATTTATTATTAAAAATATTAATTTAATTGTTAAATCAATTTATAATCAAATAATGATAAATTATAGACATATAAAATTATTTTAAATGTATCGGTGTGACGCCCCCAAATCTGGGCCCACACAACCCAAACTTGAGTCGTCAAAATACTACAACAAAATTATTACAACAAAGCACAACGTACAACAATACAGTGTATAATAATACACAACTAAGTCTTCACTATTATTGCCACACTATTTTACAAAACGTGAAGACTATGATAACTATTCCTCGGACCCTCACTCCATTCCCCGGCTAGACCCTGTTATGTTTTCATCTCCTGTTGAAAAACAATGGAACAAAAGAAAGGGTGAGCTCAAATAGCCCAGTAAAGAATATCATGACTAAGATAATGACGAATAAATTATCATTAGTCTTCAACAGTTGAGTTCTTGATAGAATACAATAGACTACAAGGTTTATATCAAAAACTGCAGTTAAATTCTTAAACAACGTTCAGATCAATAATAGCAGCGGAATGAGTAATCTATTAGAAGAATAATGCAGACTATAATGTCCACTCGGTTCTCTTTTTAGGAAAAACATCATCAACTTTTATCATCTAAAATATCATTAGTCAAGATAATACAAATTCACAGTTCCTGATCATAATCATGCACATCAACAGTTCATCTTTGTACTACGGGCCAAAGATATTCAATATAGCACCAACGGTCATGATTATACCAGATTCAGCCTTTGGTCATAATCATACCAAACAACAGTTCATCTTTGCACTACGGGCCAAAGAGAACATTCACCACATGCCATAAAAGACACCGAACAGATGTATCGCCTTTAACCTATTATATCGCCTTTAACCTATCATCTGTTCAACAAATATAACACATCTGTGCCCCCGGCCACAGATATTCACAACAGCTTGATTTTTGGATGATTAGAATGATATAAATGATGAACAGAAGAAATAGGATAACAATAAGTATCGGAAGTTTACTTTGTACAGATTCAAATAATGTCCAAATTGTCAACATGATGTGGAGTGAAATTTAAAAATGATATTCAAGATCCACAGTTCAGAATAACGGTTACAATTCAATAGAAAGGTTCACGTAAATAGGAAGGTTCAATTGAAATAATGAAGTTCAACTATTATGGAACATATAATATTTTCAGGAATTATAGAAGCAATAGTTCCATAATAAATTTCGATTTAGGAGTATGAAAGAAAATAATATCCCTTACCGTAGCAGGTTTGATTAACAAAAGGTGAAGGAAATTAATACAAAGGGTTATTCACCAACAGGCGGCAATCCGCTCCGTAAGGTTATTCCCACAATTTAATAGAATTTGAGTACAAAGAGTTATTCACCAAACAGGCGACAATCCGCTCCGTAAGGTTATTCTCAGAGATTAATAATGAATGAATACGAAAGGTTATTCACCAACAGGCGGCAATCCGCTCCGTAAGGTTATTCCCACAATTTAATACATGGAAATAAAAGGCACGTCTTATGAGTAAGGAAGAAACAATATTATTATCGAGAATCAAATAATGATAATCCCTTACCATAGTACGTTTGAATAATGGAAGATGAAAAAGATGGTATCCCTTACCTCAACACGTGACTGGATATTGATTTAAATGAGGTTGATTAACTTGAACAGTACACGTATACTTATAGATCTTCACAAATACTCAAGATGACTTAAGCACACTTAGAGAGAACTTTCACAAGAAGTATTTAGAGAGAGAAAGAAAGAACAAGTAAGGAAGTTTATGAAAAATCCTTAAGTTAAGGCTTCTATTTATAGCCAAAAATCTTATCATTCATTTAATCTAAACCATTCATTTAAAGATCATCTTTTAATCTACACCATCCATTTCAAATATTATATTATCTTTAATCTACACCATTCATTTCATATCACCTAATAATCACCTAACTTTATATTATAAACAAATCAATTTAATTATTCAACAATAATTCACACTTTAATCTACACCATTCATTTCATATCACCTAATAATCACCTAACTTTATATTATAAACAAATCAATTCAATTATTCAACAATAATTCACACTTTAATCTACACCATTCATTTCATATCACCTAATAATCACCTAACTTTATATTATAAACAAATAACTTTATCAATTCAATTATTATGACTAATTGTTATAAATACAGTATAGTTAGCTCTTAGATATCAAGTCAATAAATTAATGAAATACAACTGTTTAAATAACATCATAATAGAGATAACAATAATGTAAAATAAAGCATACGTTACTGTGTAATGACAATTATTGATTCAATAATGTGAATTACTGTGCATATGTTACTGTGACAATTATTAGGTTCAATAATTTTAAAAACAGTGCAACAACAATTATTGACTCAATGATATAAAATACAGTGTAATGACAATTAATAATGCAAAATACTGTGTAACAACAATTATTGAATTGATAATATAAAATATTATGCAGTGACAATTATCGATGAAATGATACGTAACAGTTACGGTGTCAATTATCAGACCAAAAATATGAGACACTATGCAATACCGTGTGTTACTGTAGAGTACCGAGTGCTACAGAAAATACCAATAACTATCGTATGCTACTATTCTTTTATCACCGGTATTTTAACAGTTCCGTTGACTATTTTTATTTAAAAAGGTTATTTCTGTCGTTTTCTATATCCGACAAATATTCCGATGTGGGGTCCACCAATAATTTGTTATTTCGGCGCCGTCGGACCAAACGAATATTCTCCGACCAAACGAATATTCCCCGACAAAGCGAATATTGTCCGACAAAATAAAATTTTCACATAACATCCTTAACTTTTAACTTTATCGATTTAACCACTTACTGTTTCAAAAAAATATATATATGAAGAAAAATTAAATTTTGTATTTCATAAAATTCGGGGTCTTACAACCTCCCCTCCTTATGAAATTTCGTCCCCGAAATTGACGTACCTGACATATCGAAGAGGTAAGGATACTTAGATTTCATCTCAGATTCTAGCTCCCAGGTCATTTCCTCAGTATCTTGGTTCCTCCATAAAACCTTAACTTGAGGTATAACCTTTGAGCGTAGGATCTGCTCCTTCTTATCCAGGATCTTAACAGGTACTTCCTCGTATGTTAAGTCCTCTGCTATAACGTCTGGTTCTAACTCAATGACGTGGTTTGGGTCCTTCACATATTTACGTAACATAGATATATGAAAAAACGTTATGGATGCGAGACATACTTGGTGGTAGTCTAGTCTGTAGGCTACGGTTCCTATTCGATCGAGTATTTCAAATGGGCCAATAAATCGAGGGTTGAGCTTTCCTCTCTTTCCGAATCTCGTAACCCCTTTCCATGGAGAAACACGTAAGAATACATGATCTCCGACGTTGAAACTTTCGTCTCTCCGATGAAGATCAGCATAACTCTTTTGTCGTTCTTGTGCGGTCTGTATTCGTTGTCGGATCATTTGGATCTTTTCGGTCGTCAAGCGTACCAACTCGGGTCCCAACAATTTTGCTTCTCCTACCTCATTCCAACATATTGGAGAGCGACACTTCCTTCCATACAATGCCTCGAATGGAGCCATGCCTATGCTTGCTTGGTAACTGTTGTTGTAAGAAAATTCCACCAACGGCAAGTACTTATCCCAACTTCCTTTGAAGTCTAATACACAAAGTCTCAAAAGATCTTCGAGGGTCTGGATCGTCCTTTCCGATTGTCCGTCCGTTTGAGGATGGTATGCAGAACTAAAACGTAGTTCAGTGCCCATAGCTTTTTGTAGACTGATCCAAAAGCGTGAAGTGAATCTAGGATCTCGATCAGAAACTATGGAAACTGGCATGCCATGCAATCTCACGATCTCATTTATGTACATACCGGCAAGACGTTCAAGTGAAAAGTTTTCTCGTATAGGCAAGAAATGAGCAGATTTGGTCAATCTATCTACGATCACCCAAATTGCATCTAAGCCTTGAGAAACTTTTGGAAGACCCGTCACGAAGTCCATATTGATGTGTTCCCACTTCCATTCGGGAACTTCAAGTGATTGTAATGGACCTTTAGGAACTTGATGTTCTGCCTTGACACGTTGACAAGTTAGGCACCTTGAGATAAACTCCGCAATCTCTCTTTTCATATTGTTCCACCAAAATGTATGTCGAAGATCTCGATACATCTTGGTACCTCCTGGGTGGATTGCAAACGGCGTGTTGTGTGCCTCCATCATGATTTTATGCTTTAATTCAGGATCGTTAGGAACACAGAGTCGAGAGTTGACTCGAAGTATTCCTTTCTCGTCGATTCTTGCTTCGGGAATGGCACCTTCTTGTACTTTCTTTATCATGTTTATCAGTTCCGGATCGGTAGCTTGAGCAGCTTTAATTTTATCGATTAAAGTTGGTTCTACTCGCACGTGAGCAATCTTCGAGTGGGTCCCTGGTGTCTTTAGCTCTATCTCCATCTTTTGCAAGTCGTACAAAATACACTTTTGTGTTGTCAGCAGTGCACTTGTACTTGCATAAGATTTTCTGCTCAAAGCGTCAGCTACAACGTTCGCCTTTCCCGGGTGATACTGGATTGTGTGGTCATAATCCTTTAACAGCTCAAGCCAACGTCGTTGTCGCATGTTGAGTTCCTTCTGGGTGAAGAAATACTTGAGACTTTTATGATCCGTATAGATATCCACTTTTTCTCCGTACAAGTAGTGTCTCCAGATTTTCAACGCGAAAACGACTGCTGCCAACTCTAGATCATGAGTAGGATAATTTTTCTCATAATCTTTGAGTTGTCGAGAGGCGTAGGCTATAACCTTTCCATGTTGCATAAGGACACAGCCTAGACCTTTGCCAGAAGCATCGCTGTAGATAACAAATTCTCCTGATCCTGATGGTATGGTCAGAACAGGAGCTGAAACCAGTCTCTTCTTGAGTTCTTGGAAACTTTTCTCGCATTCCTCGCTCCATATGAATTTTGTGCTTTTCCGAGTAAGCTGCGTTAATGGAGTGGCGATTCGAGAAAATCCTTCTACGAATCTCCGATAATAACCAGCTAGACCCAGAAAACTTCGGACTTCGGTTACTGTTTTGGGTTGTTCCCAATTTAGTACCGTTTCAATCTTCGCAGGATCGACTGATATTCCTTGACTAGAAATCACATGCCCAAGAAACGCGACCTCCTCAAGCCAGAACTCACATTTCTTCAACTTGGCATATAATTTGTTTTCACGGAGCTTTTGTAGTATCAATCTCAGGTGTTGTTCATGATCCTCGCGACTCTTGGAGTATATTAGGATGTCATCAATAAAGACAACCACAAAATGATCCAAATGTTCCTTGAATATCCGGTTCATCATGTCCATGAAAGCTGCAGGAGCATTAGTTAGTCCAAAAGGCATGACTAAGAACTCATAATGCCCATAACGAGTTCTGAAAGCAGTCTTTGGAATGTCCTCAGCTTTAACCTTTAACTGATGATATCCAGAACGGAGATCAATCTTTGAGAAATGTTGAGCGCCTTGCAATTGATCAAACATGTCATCAATCCGAGGTAACGGGTACCTGTTCTTGATGGTGACATGGTTCAATTCTCGGTAGTCAATGCACAATCTCATACTCCCGTCTTTCTTCTTCACAAATAGAACAGGAGCACCCCAAGGTGATACACTCGGACGAATGAAACCGGTATCCAACAATTCCTGTAGTTGGACTTTTAACTCTTGAAGTTCAATGGGAGCCATTCGGTAGGGAGCTTTGGAAATGGGCTTGGTACCGGGTTCAAGATCAATATAAAAGTCAATTTCACGGTTTGGGGGTAAGCCAGGAAGTTCTTCAGGAAAAACGTCAGGAAACTCATTAACAATGGGAATATCATTCAAGTTTGACGTATTTTTGTTCAAATCAGTGACATGAGCTAAAAAGGCTTGACATCCGTTTTTCAATAAACGAATGGTTTTATGGCTAGAAATAACAGTTATAGATTTCAATGGTTTAGTTGCTTGAATTTGCATGACAGGTTGATTAGGAATATGAAAACTAATAATCTTATGAAAACAATCAATTTTAGCATGATGGGTAGTCAACCAATCAATTCCTAAAATCACATCAAATTCATGCATCTCCAAAGAAATAAGGTCAACAGGTAATGTGAGGTTGTTGATTTGAACTAGGCAAGATTTATAGACAGTAGATGTAATTGTCATTTCTCCTAATGGGGTTTCAACTGATAAGTCAAAGTCCAAATTTTCAGGAGTTATGTTTAAACGCTGAGCACATGCAGGTGAGATAAAAGAATGGGTAGAGCTAGTATCTAACAAAGCGTAGACTTCACGAGAATTTATGAATAGCTTACCGGTTATCACCTCGTTCGAGTTTCGTGCCATTTGGGATGTCACAACAAAAGCTCTCCCTTGAACTACAGATTTTCCTTTATCCGCGCTAGCTTTTGGTATCATCATTGCAGTTGGACTTGATTTTGTGGCAGGACAAAACCGCGCAAGATGACCCTCTTTCCCACAACTGTAGCACTTTTTGGACTGCAGTGTACAGTTTGGGCTGATGTGACCTTCCTGACCACACCTATAGCATCTCACTGGTGGTCGATCTTCTCCCCTTGAAACTGGGGTCGGTGCTGGTGTTGGTACTGGTGCTGGTGCCCTTCCATAATTATTATGGAATCTCTTTCTTTTGAAATTGTTCCCACTAGATTCTCCTCTTCTGTTATTTGGTATGGAATTACCACCGAAGTGTTGGTTACCTCCTCGATGGTTCTCGTTCCTGTGGTTGTTGTCACTCCTTTCTCTATGCTGATCATTAACTCTTGGCTGCAATGTTTCATCTGTTTGCTCCACCCTTTGAGCCCTATCTACAACATCTGAATACAAACTGAATTTATGAGAACTAAGTTGTTGACGAATTTTGAGTCTCAAACCTCTCAGGAACATTCGACTCATTCGTGCTTCGTCATCTACTAGATGAGTCGCAAAACGAGACAGTTCAGCAAACTTAGCTTCATATTGAGAAACTGTCATGTTTCCCTGCTCCAGCTTAATGAATTCCACTTCCTTCATATGGCGGATGCTTTCTGGGAAGTACTTCTCGTTAAACAGTTCTTCGAATTCTGTCCAAGACATTTCGAGTGCTGAAGGTTGGATACGTTTTACCGCTTCCCACCAATGGTCCGCCTCACCTCGTAACATAAAAGTGGCAAATGGCACCTTCTGATCATCAGCGCATTGTAAGACATCAAGTATTTTTGTCGTCTGCTTCAGCCATGCCTCCGCTTTGAGTGGGTCAGGCTTCCCGTGGAATTCAGGTGGTCCTAATTCTTTAAATTGCTTAACAGTGACCATCCTCAAATTGCCAGCGTTTCTACCGTTATTATTGACTGGATTTCCTCTTCCTTGATTCTGTATGAACTGCATGAAATTCCTAAAGAATCCATCGTTCATCATGTTATCAGGAACATTATTTCCTGAGTTGGCAGGAGGATTGTTTGGGGCCTCTTGATTCTCGGCTACATTTGCTTCGGGTATTCCATAGTTAACCTCTTGATTTTCAGATGTCATACTTAACTGTGGTCACAAAATAAATGTTAGTTCAAATAAACTGACTCATCACTTCATGTTCCTACATTCAAATCGACTCATTAGATAATAAAATCTATTTTAGGGAGGACACACTAGTGACTGATTCTATTCGTCTCTCCCCTCCTAGTTCTACCCCAGATCTCCATTAAAGACCATATCCCTAAGCTCTGATGCCAACTGTGACGCCCCCAAATCTGGGCCCACACAGCCCAAACTTGAGTCGTCAAAATACTACAACAAAATTATTACAACAAAGCACAACGTACAACAATACAGTGTATAATAATACACAACTAAGTCTTCACTATTATTGCCACACTATTTTACAAAACGTGAAGACTATGATAACTATTCCTCGGACCCTCACTCCATTCCCCGGCTAGACCCTGTTATGTTTTCATCTCCTGTTGAAAAACAATGGAACAAAAGAAAGGGTGAGCTCAAATAGTCCAGTAAAGAATATCATGACTAAGATAATGACGAATAAATTATCATTAGTCTTCAACAGTTGAGTTCTTGATAGAATACAATAGACTACAAGGTTTATATCAAAAACTGCAGTTAAATTCTTAAACAACGTTCAGATCAATAATAGCAGCGGAATGAGTAATCTATTAGAAGAATAATGCAGACTATAATGTCCACTCGGTTCTCTTTTTAGGAAAAACATCATCAACTTTTATCATCTAAAATATCATTAGTCAAGATAATACAAATTCACAGTTCCTGATCATAATCATGCACATCAACAGTTCATCTTTGTACTACGGGCCAAAGATATTCAATATAGCACCAACGGTCATGATTATACCAGATTCAGCCTTTGGTCATAATCATACCAAACAACAGTTCATCTTTGCACTACGGGCCAAAGAGAACATTCACCACGTGCCATAAAAGACACCGAACAGATGTATCGCCTTTAACCTATTATATCGCCTTTAACCTATCATCTGTTCAACAAATATAACACATCTGTGCCCCCGGCCACAGATATTCACAACAGCTTGATTTTTGGATGATTAGAATGATATAAATGATGAACAGAAGAAATAGGATAACAATAAGTATCGGAAGTTTACTTTGTACAGATTCAAATAATGTCCAAATTGTCAACATGATGTGGAGTGAAATTTAAAAATGATATTCAAGATCCACAGTTCAGAATAACGGTTACAATTCAATAGAAAGGTTCACGTAAATAGGAAGGTTCAGTTGAAATAATGAAGTTCAACTATTATGGAACATATAATATTTTCAGGAATTATAGAAGCAATAGTTCCATAATAAATTTCGATTTAGGAGTATGAAAGAAAATAATATCCCTTACCGTAGCAGGTTTGATTAACAAAAGGTGAAGGAAATTAATACAAAGGGTTATTCACCAACAGGCGGCAATCCGCTCCGTAAGGTTATTCCCACAATTTAATAGAATTTGAGTACAAAGAGTTATTCACCAAACAGACGGCAATCCGCTCCGTAAGGTTATTCTCAGAGATTAATAATGAATGAATACGAAAGGTTATTCACCAACAGGCGGCAATCCGCTCCGTAAGGTTATTCCCACAATTTAATACATGGAAATAAAAGGCACGTCTTATGAGTAAGGAAGAAACAATATTATTATCGAGAATCAAATAATGATAATCCCTTACCATAGTACGTTTGAATAATGGAAGATGAAAAAGATGGTATCCCTTACCTCAACACGTGACTGAATATTGATTTAAATGAGGTTGATTAACTTGAACAGTACACGTATACTTATAGATCTTCACAAATACTCAAGATGACTTAAGCACACTTAGAGAGAACTTTCACAAGAAGTATTTAGAGAGAGAAAGAAAGAACAAGTAAGGAAGTTTATGAAAAATCCTTAAGTTAAGGCTTCTATTTATAGCCAAAAATCTTATCATTCATTTAATCTAAACCATTCATTTAAAGATCATCTTTTAATCTACACCATCCATTTCAAATATTATATTATCTTTAATCTACACCATTCATTTCATATCACCTAATAATCACCTAACTTTATATTATAAACAAATCAATTTAATTATTCAACAATAATTCACACTTTAATCTACACCATTCATTTCATATCACCTAATAATCACCTAACTTTATATTATAAACAAATCAATTCAATTATTCAACAATAATTCACACTTTAATCTACACCATTCATTTCATATCACCTAATAATCACCTAACTTTATATTATAAACAAATAACTTTATCAATTCAATTATTATGACTAATTGTTATAAATACAGTATAGTTAGCTCTTAGATATCAAGTCAATAAATTAATGAAATACAACTGTTTAAATAACATCATAATAGAGATAACAATAATGTAAAATAAAGCATACGTTACTGTGTAATGACAATTATTGATTCAATAATGTGAATTACTGTGCATATGTTACTGTGACAATTATTAGGTTCAATAATTTTAAAAACAGTGCAACAACAATTATTGACTCAATGATATAAAATACAGTGTAATGACAATTAATAATGCAAAATACTGTGTAACAACAATTATTGAATTGATAATATAAAATATTATGCAGTGACAATTATCGATGAAATGATGCGTAACAGTTACGGTGTCAATTATCAGACCAAAAATATGAGACACTATGCAATACCGTGTGTTACTGTAGAGTACCGAGTGCTACAGAAAATACCAATAACTATCGTATGCTACTATTCTTTTATCACCGGTATTTTAACAGTTCCGTTGACTATTTTTATTTAAAAATGTTATTTCTGTCGTTTTCTATATCCGACAAATATTCCGATGTGGGGTCCACCAATAATTTGTTATTTCGGCGCCGTCGGACCAAACGAATATTCTCCGACCAAACGAATATTCCCCGACAAAGCGAATATTGTCCGACAAAATAAAATTTTCACATAATATCCTTAACTTTTAACTTTATCGATTTAACCACTTACTGTTTCAAAAAAATATATATATGAAGAAAAATTAAATTTTGTATTTCATAAAATTCGGGGTCTTACAATCGGAATTATATTAATTCCAAAATATTTATGTACATCTATAGAAGAAATATTTACAGTTTATTAGTAAAGAGAGTTTATTTAGTTAATTCCTAAACTGAAGTGCAATTATAATTATTTAGTTATTGAAAAATTATAAAACTTGAAACGAATTTAGTTATTGAAAAATTACTCCCTCCTTTTCAAAATACAAGAGTCATTTTGACTTTTAAAGTCAATTCAAGACATATTTAAATTAACATTAGTTCACTTAACTTTAATTAATATAATTATAAAAATTATAAACCATTTTCCTCCATTACACCCTGATAAGGGGATTTATTTCCCATTTACTGAATATTTTTAAACTTAATTATTTGTGAGTTTTTAAGTATTTTTGATATTTTAGGCAATTTAATTAATCTTATGTGTTATTATTATTTTTATATTATTTTATATTAATTTTTATTTAATTTTGTAGAAAAATTGAATTGGATGGCAAAAGTGTAATTAACCGCAACAACTGACGGCATAACCGTAATAAGCTGAAGGCTGGATGGCGCGCGAAGCGTGCATGGTAAAAGCAGATCAGTGGATACAAACGACGTCGTTCGGGATTGGTTCAGCATTAGTAGACCGCGTTTTGCGCACAAGTCAACAGGTTGGATCTCTATAAGGGCAATGCGTGGGCGGGGCGGTTGATTAGAAAATCCTGGACGGCGCTGTTTTGTTTCATAAGTGGTTGCTGAGTTCGGGCGCGTGTTTCACGCGTTGACTTGGTCAAAGCCTATTTAAAGACGCGTTTGCTTCAACAGAATTGCTGGATTTCGGGATTCTTTAGTTATTTTTTTTAATTTCAATTTTGATTAGAATTTTTATTGTAGGGCTATAAATACATTACGAGACTTTTATTATTAGCATATTAACATATATTAACATAGAATAGCATATTATTAACATAGTTAGTATTATAATAAATTAGAGAGGAGGATTTTTATCAGATCTGAAGGATATTTCAACGCGGATAATACACAGATTGAAGATGGAGCTTCAATGATCACGGTTATAATCATATTTTTATCTCTAAATTTTTTCTTTTATTTTTTTAATTTGGATTTAGTGGATTATTTTACAGAATTGATTTCTTTTTCAGTTATGAGCTAATTTTTTAATTAAGATTGCAATTTAACTCAATGTGTGTTTAAATTAATTTATTTTCTTTTTAATTTTTATTTAATTATAATTGAATTTTTTATAATATTTTGGGCATTCAAGTATTTAATTATTTGCATTAATTAATGAGGTAACCTATATAAAGTTGACAAATCAATTATAGTGTTTAGACCTAATTAATTATTTTGTGCGTTAATGTATTAATTAATTATAACTAATTATTGAAATAATTTATATCGAATTGAAAGATGGATTATAAATTTAGATTGGAATATAATGACATATGTTTGTGTATTCTGCATTGGATGAGATACATAATTCGTGTATAGGATAGGAAGAGGCGTATAAATATTATAAAAAAATTCTCAGGTGAACAATTTATCGTGACTGTATAATTAAATAGAGATATAAGAGATTTAAATAAAATATTGGGAGAAATTATGATTTTAAGTCTTTAAAATTTGATTTAATCATTTTTATTAATTTAATTTAGTTGTTAATTTTAATTAAATTTTATTTGATAATTTATTGCAATTGTTTAAAAAAAAAGTAATTTGATATAAAATAATTATTTAGTAATAATTATTTTTAATTTTCAGTGGGAAAAATACCTTACTTTCCACTGTGTTACTATTCAAAAGCGTATACTTGCATGTGCATTGTAAAGTAAGAAATAGGCAAACACACCTTTCACCCATTTTTTTTCATTACATAATTAATAACAAAAATATTATATTTAACTACATAACTACATTCGTCGTAAATAATCCCATCGTTACTTCACTAATAGCTTCATTAAAAGTAATATTTGAGTTGATTCGACTAGGATTCACTCTATTACAATTTTCATTCAATTTCTTTCAATACACATTTAGTAACACAACTCTTATTTTAAGTAGAACAATTATTTAGAATGAATATTATTGTGTCGCTAAATATTAATTTTTTTGTTACTAAATGTATAATGCAGAAATTGGATGAAAGATGTAATAGAGGAGAGTCAAGTCCATCCTAGTCCATCTAAAAAGTACTACTTGTTGGGAAAATTCTTCGAAAAATAGTTTTAAAATTTTAATAAAATAGGATTATCTTTATGATTTTATACAAAAGAACAATTATATATATACCATGTATCTATAGTGTGAATTGTTAGCTAGTGCTTCGTTTGATTATCACGTTTGAATATTTGAGTATCCTCAAGATCTTCCTTCCTATGACTTTATGCTGAATATGGAGTGTGGTCTCCAAAGCACCCTTCTAAAAAAATACTTTACGTCAACCAGTCTGCACTATCGCTGAGGCGGTGAGGACTATCGCTGTGGAGGTAGTTCAAAATTTCAAATTCTAGAGTGTTTTACCGCAGCGGCGGTAGTTCAAAATTTTAATTTCTAGAGTGTTTCACCGCTACAGCGGTGAGACCTACTGCTGCGGCAGTAGTGCTGATTCTTCAAACCCTAATTTTTTAACTTTGATTTATTTGGTTCAATTTTTATAAAATGAAACATACATGTCCAAAATACACCAAATTAGTTTTGCTATCTTTATAACTTCTTATTTTTCAACGTTTCGTGGTTCGATCTCATTTTTGAAAACGTTTTTGACATAATATTCGAGATCGATCACTCTAGGATTTCTCATTTTTGAAAACGTTTTTGACATAATATTTTGACATAATATTGCGATAAAAGCCATAATTTTCTCATTTTTTCATATTTTTTAGAGATTCAAGTTGGGTTATCTTTATAACTCATAAATATAACCTTATAGCCAACAAAATCAAATAACCAACTTTTAGATTTCAAACTACCACCATATATATAACATAACTAGTTAGGGTTTTACCGATAAACCTTTATATGTAAATTTCTACAACTTATTTCCATACCAAGCATACAAATACACATATTAAACATACTAAACCATCAATCTTCATATATATCCAAGATCTAACATTATAGAACATCAAAATAAGTTTTGAACCGTTAAAAAAATATATTTTGACCATAAAAATGAAAAAAAGAAAGTATATAACACTTTTAAATCTTTTTGACTTGGATGCTCTTCTTCTCTTTGAAATAAACTTAGCTAGAGACTCCACCTTGGCTACTAGATATACATTTTTAGTGTAATATCCCTCAAGACTCTCCAAGAATGCTCTCACTTCTCTCTAGAATTCTTTCTCTTTCTAAAAATACCAACAAGGAGCAATTGAACCAATATTTCCCAAGTGTTGGTGATAGGAATTCCTATTTATAGAGCTTTAAGATCACACCATTAGCATAGTAATCAACCAACACCTAGTCAATTAAGCTCCTAATTAAGATTACTATTGGATTGATGAACACTTGGATTGACTTGTTGATTGACTAGTGTTGTTGAGCAACTAAAGTGAAGTGTGTAACACAAGCAATATTGAGCACACGTCATCCCATGTGGGGGGCCCTATAGTTTTCGGCCAAATGGCCATTTTATGGTCCATTTTTACTTTATTTTTATCATCTCATCATCATCATCATCCTCATATATATATATATATATATATATATATATATATATATATATATATATATATATATATATATTGACCAATCTTTGACCTCAATTTGGGCTCCACTTTGGATCAATTGAATCATTCTATTGAGCTCATTCATTTATCTTATTTAGGCTCAATTAATTCATTTCAGTGGGCTATCAATTACTAACACATGTTACATTTAATTAAAAGAAGTATTGGGCTAGTTCAATTATAACATGGACCATTAAATTAACTATGGTTATGGACTACTAGGTAAATTTTAGAAAAAATTACATATAGTAGTACATTTTTAAAAATAATTATAAAAATCATACCTCTATAAAATAATTACAAAAACATTACACTTTTTTAATTTTATTTATAATACTAATATAATTATAAGTCCTTAATTTAATGGATTAATATTAATAACTGACATGATAAATTAGTGTCCAACTTAAAATGGATTTTTTTTGAAAGACGTGATAACCGCCATTACGACTTTTCCTTTCTTCTATCTGTGTTCGTGTTCTTCCCTTTCTTCTATCTCTGTTCGTTTTCTTTCCTTTCTTCTCTCTCTGTTGATCGTGTCTGAGTGTTGTTACTTGTTATCGTTGTTTGTTATCGTGGTCGCCATTTTCCTGTTCGTTCGATTAGCTGCTATTCTGTTATATTCCTTCAATTTGTGTAGAATGGTTGATACAATGAAGAAGTACGGGAAGAGGAAGAGAATCACGGAGGAAGATTATGCAAAGGGCTTGAAGAAGTTTGTTGTAGAGAGTAAGGGGAAGGGGGAGAATGCAGGTCAAAAATCGAGTAAGAGTGAGGATAGGTTGGTTATTCATAGTGATATCTGTAACGCCCCAAAATCCCAACCTTATTTAATTATCCGATTATCTCTGGATATCATAATTATTAACTTTAAAACCATGTTAACAGGGATCTCGTGCGTTAAACTTAAACATTTAATCCTATATTACCTTTATTTGATTGGTCATACTGTGGTCCATATTTTTTTTTATCAAAACTTTCTCTTACATTCCTTACCTGTCTTAGGATCGCAACACTCACTTACTATTTATTAGAACTTAGGTCAAACGTTTTTAAATTGTGACCTAGTCTATTTCATTTCATAATCATATATATATTTTATGATTTAACTTAACCTGTAAATAAAATTTTGCCATGTACTATTCATATATGGCCCTGTTTATGTATATACCTGTTCTGTACATATTCCTGTTTACACACAGTCATTCATCATATATATACCATATATCATCATGTCTGCTTATAACTAATCCGTACAACATAACCTTACATCATTACAATCTCTACTTTGACTAATACATACATGCTCATTAGCTATATGGGCTAACAAACCACACATTCCTTTTTACTATCTAAGTTCAACATTTAAACCAAACTATTACATATCTTGCATCTATAAAAATTTACATATAACAAATTTCCTCATGCTGATCTATTCATTCCCGTTCCTTTACCTTAGCTGCACCGGAACCTCCGGCCTTCTTGTACTTTACCTGAAGCGTTAGTTCATAGCAAGAATGAGCATGAAGCTCAGCAAGTCAATCAGATAACACCCTTCATGCTCGTAGTTTATAATATGTGACATGCCTCTTTACTTTGTCATGCTATGCTTAATGTCACATAATTCACTTAACAGTTAATACACATAGTGACACGGAGTGCACATTTCAACTAACACACATAGTTCACATAGAATACTTAATACACTTAAGTCTGAAAAACTTGTCTGGCATGCTTTATATAAATTTAACCTTTGCCGATCTAACCATTTTTGCCTCAGGTTACTTGATTGAACCTTGTCTGTAAACATATAATCTATAAACATCATTATATGATCATAACTTATATAACTTATCAAACTTAACTAAAATCTCTTAACCATTAATCTCGATTCATATCACATTTGATGTATTATACCTTATGTAGGTTAATAATACATCATTACCTTATTTTCGACCTTTTTCATAACTTATAACACGTTTTGGCTTAGTTTTAGGCATGTTATATTATGTCGCTTATTATTTCATTATACCTTAATACCCTTTACATAGCCCAGTCTTATTCATTTAGGGTTTACATAACCCATCTTTATCATTCTGTATCAAAACATCACTTTTCGGACACTTAATTTTTTTTTCCCAGTGCTACAGTAATCTCACCCCAGCGCAGTATTTCCTTTTCCAGACTTCGCTGGCCGCGAATTCCTCTCGGCTATGAACAATGACACAGCGCCCCGGTGATGAGTGAGTTCTATACCTGCGAATTAGTACGTCTGACTTAATGTTTTGTGAGTTTTTGAGAGTTATTAGTGCTTATATTTATGAATTTTATAGTCCCTAATGTCTCGTCGGTGTTTTGTAGGGTTTTTGAGCTAAAAGGGCAAAATCGTAATTTTCACAAAAGACCACCGCCGCAGCGGTGGATTTGACCGCCGCGGCGATCGACCATGCTGTTTTCTGAGGGGGTTTTCCTACTTAAGTGAGAAGGTGGCTTGACCTAAAGGGATCGGATTTTTACGCTCCAGAGCATTTCTTCTTCATTTCTTCCAGTCTTCAAAGCCACTTGGATTGGTGTTAAGCTCAAGAACAAGGAGACTCATCAAGCTTGGATTGCTATATTGTGAAGGGAGTTTATGTGTTTGAAACTTGTGTTTTAGGAAGTTTCAACCATTTAGTTATCTTCATTCTATGTATTTAAGTCTAATGAGTAACTTGTTAATGATTTTTAGTCATTTAACTATGAACTAACTTCATTTCTAGGATCACAATGGAGCTCATTACTTGATTTTAATCGAATATCTCTCTTTTTGATGTGAATGGATTGCTAATGAATGATTATCATGCTTTGTTCTTCATGTATGGATTATGTACTTTGTATGTAATGTGTGGTTGTTTATGATATTGAAAAATGGATTAAATAACTTGACCTAAAGCATGATAGCACTTGTAGGATGTTTTATCTTCGGATGGAGTGCCTAATTTGTATCTCGGATAGGAATATACCGGTGTACCTTGTGTAGCCTTGTTGAGATTTGCTTTTATTGCCGTCTTGCTAAGTTAGGTCACATAGGCATATAGTGAGCTAATTAGTAGTGTGTGAATCATTTAGCTATCGAAAGAGGTTATTGGTTGCTTATTTTCTCTGGTTATCATTCGAGCAATCTTAGCATTGAAAAGAGGGGTGTAAGGGTTAAATGAGGTAGTGAGTGAAGTTGTGATCTTAGCTTGTTTAAATCGAATCTTTGTTGCTAAGTTTTAATTATTTTAGGATATTGTGCTAACAAAAGCTCACCATCATTAATCATAGTTTAAATTGGATTAGATTGCATTAAGTTTGTTATGCAGATAACGTTAGTATAACTCCTCGTGGGATCGATAACTTACTTTCATTATATTACTTGTTGACCGCGTATACTTGCGCGTTGCATTCATTCAAACGAATTCGGAATCGCGTACTTTTTATAGGTGCCGATTCCGCTCAACACCCCGCGCAGTGTCCCATACAAATGACCGCGCCCCGGCGCAGTCCCTGAACCGGCCAACTTTAATTTTCTTTTTTGTTTTGGTGATTTTTAATTCTGTAACCATACATCCAATTGACACCAAATTTGGTACACATGTAGACCTCATAACATAGTATTTTATAAAATTTTCATTTGGCTCTTTAAACTCAGAGAAAAACTAGCCCGTAGGAGGGATATTTAGCTTGCTTCAACACTTAAAAAATTTTCCGAACTTAGAAATCCAATTTTTGCAACTTTGTGATTTTTGGCCATTTGCTTTAAAACTTCATTCTGACACTTAACATAGTTCACTTAGGTCATATATGACATGTCTAAACTTTCAAAACGATAAAATTTCGCACGGGGCGATTTTTGTCCGTAAAAATCCATTTCGAATCGAAACGATCGCTTTCGATCGTTCGAATCGCCACTTCACTCAATTTTAAATCCATTGATTCCCAAATCAACCTAGACACGTGTATTTACATAAAAACAAGTCATGTGACTTCATTTTACCTTTATTTCCTCATAATTGCCAAAAATCACCCTTTGACAGTATTTTGCCAAACTTTTGTAAAATTTCCAAACTCGAAACTTAAACTTACTTGACAACTTAAACTCTCAACACCACATAGGCAACCATATACCCATTTAATGACTTTATAAGTCCACAAAGCTTCTAACTGTACATTCTAATACACTTTATTGATTACGATTAGATTTACTAGCAATTTATAGCCTAATATTGTATAAATTCTTACACAAGTCACAGTTTTGGACCAATAATAAAACTCATGATGCTATCTAGCTAAAAAATTCATATGCTTTAGACATGTTCATACACCTCACCTACTTTTCATCAAATCTTTCAACAAATAATACATGATCAACCTTTAAATCATAGTCTTTAGCTTGAATTTGTGCATGAATAGTGCACCACCTTTATTTTACCAAACTTTGAGCTTAGGGTTCATCATATATCAAACAAATAACACATAACTCACATAAAATTCATAATCACACCTTTATATAACAAGGATACATTCATGACTACTCTTGTTCTTGAATTTACATACATAAATACCAAATATAATGGCTTAAACATAAATATACCTTCATGAACTCAACTTTCTTCTAGCTTCAAAGCTTGCTAGAACTTCATTCATCACTTTGATGGCTTCATAAGCTCCACTTGATCATTTTCTAGTAACTTCCTTCAAGATTCTTATGAACCCTAGCTCTTTCCTCTTCTTTTCTCTCTTTTCTCTTTATTTTCCAGCAACTTCGAAGGAAGGAAAGAAAAATGGAGAAGGCTGGATACATAGAACATATACATATATATATATATATATATATATATATATATATATATATATATATATATATATATATATATATATGTTTTGCTAGCAATTAATCACACTTGGTTAACTTAACTAAGTATGGTTAGGGTCAAATTGGACAACTCACATTGCTAAGCAAGGACATAATAGTCATTTCACCAACATAGGACACAATTGTTATTTCTTATATTGACAAGGGCAATTTGGTCATTATGCCATTTTCCTAGAGAATTATTTCTCCAATAAATCATGCATTGATCATTTTCCATCCATTTCAATTCCATTTTGATCCAAACTTGTTTCATTATGCTAGAACTTTAATCCACTATCAAATAAGCTATAACTTACTTGTACTTGTTATACTTTGAACATCAAATCTCATTAATTTAATAATAACTTACATAATTGCCAAATTTGCATATCAATCAAATCTCAATTCCTACAACCCATTCATGTTCCGTATTTAATCAATTTCACTTTTCGACATCTCCAATAGTCGACTTACTCATCTTTTTCATAAACCGCTTCCTTAAAAAGCGAATCTCAACCGAATTTAACAAAATCTATTATTATTTATCCTTAATAACTCATATAATCATTTCTACGACTTTTACGTTCTTTCACTTGCTTACTTATCATACATGCAACCAATTCAATCTATACCTGCATACCAAATTCCTTCTACTCATTCTCGGGGATATTCCATTCTGCATTTACACATTGTACTCATGATTATTTCATTTAGTTCAAATAAATATCCATTCCTTGGTAGACTCTAAATATTCATATATCAAATCCTTGATATTCTTTAATAATCCGATTAGATTATACGGTTTCTTCTTCACCGCACATACATACATATCTTAACTTGCCATTCTCATATTCTCGCTTCTCTAGGCCTATTCATTTAACTCATTATTAAATCTCATAACTTATAATCAATTTACATACATAAACACGTATTCATACATTAGCTCTATCACCTGATAACACATCACTGTATCTTACACTAATTCTTTTCAAGTAACCCTATTGTGGGTATTACCATAAATCATTCATCATACATCCGTTATATTATCATTTAATCCTCAAAATTCATTTTTCATTATAATTTCATGATTTGCACATCACTATTGTACTTTAAATAGCAACTAATCTGTGTACGTTCTATAGACCATTATTACCAATTCAACCACATAGGTCCTTCTTTATCATTCCAACCACAGAGGTTATTTATAGCACATTGCTCACATAATAAATCATTCCTTAATACTTCTATCATTCAACACTAAGTTTTAAATGCTAACCTTTACTTAATTCATCAAAATCCTCATTTGGAATTACTCTAAAAATCTCGGGGTGTCACATTATCAAGCATTTTAAAGTGCATTTAGATGATGTTTTTGATTTCGATGTAGTTAAGTCAGAAGGATAAGTGCTTGGCCAGAATATAATTCTAACAGAAATAATTTTAAAGGTTTGTTAATTTAAATTTTGTTATTTTATGATCATATAAATGTTTAGTTTCTTAGTTAGTTTGTTTTTTGTTACTGTCAGATTTTGATTTGGATACCACTTGTGTTCAATTGATTTGGTATATTTGGTTACTTTGTTATTCTGTTAATGTTACCATTAAAAGATGTTTTGGTTACTATCTTATAATTGTTCGGTTACTATTATATAATTGTTTGGTTACCATGGAAAAATATGTTGGTTACTGTGATATAACTATTTGTTTACTTGTTTAGTATGTTTGTTGTTAATGTTTGCTTATGATTTGAAATCTATTATTATTCCCTCAATTTGGCATTTCGGTTACTTTTGTATGTTGTTTTGGTTACAATGTATTTATGTAGTATACATTTGTTTGCTGAAATGGATTTGATTACCATGAAAACATGTTTTCGTTACTATGATATAACTGTTCGGTTACTATATTATAACTGTTTGGTTACTATATAAACTGATATGTACTACATCTTGTTAATATTTTTGTTAGCACTAGATTATATAATATAAATGTTTAGTTACTGCTTTATTATGTTATGGTTACTGTTATATTATGATACGGTAACTATTTTTGTGCAGTCAATGTGGGATGTTGGAAAGTTTTTATAGTCTGTTTTGGCTACTGTGTAATTGTTATATTATGTTTTTGCAAGTATGATATTATTTGTTGGTTACTATTTAACTGTTTATGGTATAAATAATGTTTGATTTTGGTTACTAATAATTATGCAAATCTGATTTTGTTTATTTGCAGTTATGGGATTTGTATTACGAGGTATGCGACAGGAAATTTACTGGAAAAGTTATACATTGGTGCGACGTGAAAGTCCCCAACATTATTGCAAAGAAACTGAACGAAAGTCAGTTGGAGAAATTTAAGACAACATGTTTTGGGAATTTTCTGGAGTTTGGTGATCAGCACCAAATGTATTGCCAGATTATTCACCATGCACTTGTAAGGGAGGTTCACCAGAATGATGATGGTGAAATGTGATTTTTGTTTAGTGATAAAAGGGTGAGATTTGGTTTGCCTGAGTTCTGTCTAATTTCTGGGTTGAGATGGCAGGGTGAAGATGATATAACTGCGTATAAAGGTATGTAGAATATGATTGTTGAAAAGTTTTTTTGGGATGAAGCTCTGACGCATAGAAGTATAGGTAGGGTTTATCGGAAGACAGTTTTTGATGACGATGATGAGGCTATTAAGATGTCATTAATTTTTTTAGTGTTTAATTTCATTTTATCAACAGTTTCTGAAAATTATGTGGATGGGACAATGGTAAATTTTTTATATTATGGTGATGTTAGTAGTTTTCCTTGGGGGAAAGTCGCATTCGAGATGACAAAGTACTCTTTGTCCAATGCGTTGAATGGGCGTTTGAAGAAAGGAAGGAATGGTGGGTCAATTTATAATTTCTACAAGGATCATTATACAAAATTGTACAAGTTCAATAGGCTATCTTATGTATTCCAAGTGTTTATGTTTGAAACCATTCCGACATTCAAAAATCGGGGCATATGCAATGATGAGCATCCGTCGGATGTCCGTTTATTTAGATGGAAGGAGCTAGTGAAGCCCCCTACGAATGACAAGTTGAATGATTTAGTATTTTATTCCGAACAGGTATGCAGCTTACTACTAAGAGTATAATTGGTTATCTTTAGTTATATATTTAGTTACTGATTATATTTTGTGAATTTTACTGTTAACAAAGTAGTTAGTTACATTTATATACTCATTTGGTTACTGATTATATATGTGTATGTTAATAATAACAATGTATTTTGTTACCTGAATATACGCATTTGGTTACTAATTAAATTACCCTCATGTTGCTAATAACAATTTTGTTGGTTACCCAGTTATACAAATATTGGCTAACTTTATTCATTGATTTGGATACTGATATATGTAGTTGGTTACTAATTATGTTTCATGATTCTTTATTTAATAATTTTTTTACTGTATTTGTACAATGTTTGTCAGATGTTATACTAAATGTACTTAATGTTTTTCAGCTGAGGATAAAAAGTTTGATTCCCACGTCCGAGGAGAAAGATCGGCTTGATTTGGGCGGGTTTCAATTTTTCAATAGGAAGGATGCTGATAAGAAGGTTGGAAAAAAAGTGAAGGATGACAACATTGGATTTGATATTTCTGAAGTTAAAGATGCAATTGATGAACGGGTTAGGCCGTTGGAGAAGAATGTATCTGAAATTAAGAAAGATATTGTAAAATTGCGGGCTGATATTAAGGATTATATGTATGTTTTACATGTTCAGTTATGTAAGAACTTTACGTCCATTATTAAAGATGAGTTACACGGGATCAAAGATGTTGGGGAGAAACAAGTTGATGGTGATTCTGATGATGATTCTGATTATGATGATGATGATGATGATGATGATGATGATGATGATGATGATGAAGATGATGTAAGATGATGTTGTTGATGATGATGATGATACTCTTAAAGGTAATAATAATGATGATGATGAAGTTGGTGATGTTGGGTTGAAAGTCGATGAAAAAGATGATGAGTTTGAAACTTAGGTCATTAAAGAGTGTGAAGATGTTGTTATGGTTGATGAAGTTGTTAAAGAGTGTGAAGACTCCCATGTTGATGAGGATGTTGATGATGTGTTGAATTTTGTTGAGAAGAAGGATGGGAATGAAATTGAGATTGGTAATGAAGTTGAACGTGATGTTGTGGTTGAAGAACATCATGAAATAAAAATTAAGGATGATGTAGAAAATGTCAAGGTTAGACATATTTGTTTGGTTTGTTGTGTGATATGTCTTTTTTTTTAATGATTAATTGTTTGTTTTTCATTTTGCACAGATTGGCAAGAATAATGACATGTCATCGTTTGACATATTAAGCCAATGCATTGGGAAAGCCATCGTTGCTGCTGAGGTTAGTGTTATAATGAAATGCCTTCCTTTTTTTTACATGCAATTGGCTTTGGTTACTGTTATATTGAAATATAGTTACTATTATATATATTATGTTTACTATTATAATATTGGTTGGTTACTATTACATTGTGTGTTGGTTACTATTATATTATAATTTGATTAGTAATTTATTTTGTTTTGGTTACAATTATGATATGGTCACTTTAATATGTCGATTATTGTTCATTCATTTTTTTATTGCATATAGTTGTTAACTGCATGTGTTTATGTTGAAAATATAAATTGTATTTGTTACCCTTTATGTCAATATAAACAGGGTAGTAAATGTGAGGAAGAAAGCAAGTATGCCCTTGATCAGATGGTTTTGACCACACAGGACATAGTTCAATGTGATGAGTTGCAGAAAAGTGTCTATAAAGCCGGTGATAGACCTGTCCGTGAACACGCAAAGAGTGTCATTTTGCGGTCTCCATATACATCAATGTTTGGATCAGGCGGTTCATCGTCTACTGCCATGGGTGCTAATCAAACACTTGCATGTCTTTCTGCATTTTCCGAAAGTATGCATGGATATGCCATCAAAGTTTGAAGAGGCATTGTTTGAACAATGGTTTAAAATTAGTCTAAACAACAGGAAAAGGTTTGTTTTTTTATTGTTAAGAATGCTATAGTTTTTTTATTAAACAAGTAAATTTATTTTCTTTGTAGAAACATATGGTTAATATTAAATAAATGTCATGGTTACTATTATTTTATGTTTTGGTTACTGTTTTATCATGTTATGGTTAATGTTATATTATAAGTTGGATACCATTTTTGTTTTCTTAAAATGGTTTTTTGGTTACTATAATATTATATGTTAGTTATTATGTAATTGTTAGGTATATGCATGTTGGTTAAATTGTTTTTGATTACATTATATTTCTGTTTTATTTACTGCCATATTATATATTGGTTACTGTCATATTGTGTTTTGTTTACAAATATATTATATTTTGGTTACAATAATATAATATTTGTTTTATGTTAACGGTCCATTGAAGTAAAATGTTTGTTACTTTATATTATATTTTGATTGATTACTAGGTATTTGTTTAGTACATTCATGTTGTCTAAAATTATTATTGAGTAGATGATGTTGTTGTTTTGGTTACTATTAAATTATTTTATGGTTACTATTCTTTTATACTTTTGGTTACTGTTTTTGTTATGTATTGGTTACTCTTTCATTATGGTTTATATATTAATATTTGTTGGTTTCCAGGTTACTGTTTACAATTAAGTTGCTGATTAGTATGTTAAATATTGCTTGTTCAAGTCTGATTTTGGGTAGTGTATACTACTACGGTAACTGTTAATGTTAGCGTGTATACTAATATGCTTTTATATTGAAGGACCGACAAATTCCCTGGAAAGAACGACAATATTGAACCTGCTTTTGTATTTGGGTTTGTCCCAATATCATCTAAAATGTGGTTCTACAAATTAAAGACTCCTGGATAATGGTTAGACGACGATGTGAGTTCTTTTTTTAAAAAATTATGTTTTTCTAAATGTGGTTACATTTTTTAGTTGGGATAGTAACTAGTGTTAATAGAGTTGGTTGCATTCTTTACATGCTTACATTTTTCAGCAACTATGTAATATTATTTTTTTCCTGGTTTAGCACATCAATGTTGCGTTATATTATTTTCGTAAATTGGCCAGACATTCTGACAGTGTTCATATAAGGGGCAACGACTACGCATTGTTGGTTTCATAACAAGATGACCGCTCTTTTCGATGAGTATACAAGTAAAAAATGCAGATACGAGTGTTTTGTCTGGGGAGGGTGATGTTGCTGAATACATCCATGGGCTGTTTATGGATGTAAACACACCATGGAGAAATGTTGCCTACGCGTTGTTCCCCATTCATATGACATCGCCGGAACATTGGTTTTTGTTAACATTTGATGTGCATCGTAGGCATCTAACTGTTTATAATTCTTTGCGTCCAAAAAGAAAATCCATGCAAACAAAAATTATGGATGTTTGTGAGCCATACATATTCATTCTTCCCACTTTATTGCACAAGAGTGGTTTTTGGAGGATAGGTATTACATTGACTTTAGCAGTGAACCGTATCGCAACAAGGAGGAAGATGATATAATTGAGTTGGAATTTGCAGAGGCGGTTCCTAAACAAGTCTAGGGGTAAGGGTTACATTGTTTACATTTTTTTAATTATTACATATAGGTTGATTTTAGTTTTGATTTTTGTTATCTTTTTTCTGTTTGTGTAGTGATTGCTGGATGTTCACGATAAGTTTCGTTGAGCATATCATTCATCAGAAATTTGATGAAATTCCTATTCCATTTCCCATTGCTCAGTATCGAAAGAAGTTATGCACAAACCTATATATGCATGCAAGGAAGAAACAGTTGGAGGGATATGAGACTGACAGAGAATTTCCAGGAAGATTTGTTCCAGATTTTGATTAGTTCGGATCTCGTGTTTTGTATTTATGAATTGTGTATTGTATTTTATTTTTTGAGATATACACAATATTTTTGGGATATACACAACATTTTTCGAGATAAGGACATATTTTGGGATATACACAACATTTTTTTTTTTTTGGGATATACACAACATTTTTGTATAGGTTATGAGTTTGTGATGTTTATTGGATCTTATGTAAATGGGATTACATATTTGAGAATTTTAGCAGTAATGAAAGCAACATTATTTTTTAGTTGATTTTTGTTTCTTTTAAGTTGTGTTTGCTACATTATTTGAGATGTGCAGTTGGTAACCAAATATGTATAAAAAGGTAACCAACTATTGTTTTCATAGTAACCAGAGAGTTACAAACTTGTTTCAAGATATATCAATTGTGAAATGTACATGTCATAGTATACTTGGGTTGCCTAAACAAACAATATCACTTTCATTACAGGATGCTGGATACACAGGTTGTTTTATGTTTTGGTTAGCATTAAAACATTTTATGGTTACTGTTATGTAACTATTTGGTTACTTATTTATTATATTTATTTTACTGTTGCATGTTTACTCAGTTTGCAGATCAAAGTTGCATGTTTACTCAGTTTGCTTAAATTATGAATGGAGGGATTAGGAAATTAGAGGCTGGACATTAGGACATTTGATATGCTTTCCGTATCGAGGATGGAGTGATTCTTTTGGTTTATTTTTTTTTTTTGGATATACAGAACATTTTTGTATGAGTTATGAATTTGTGATGTTTATTGGATCTTATGTAAATGAGATTACATATTTGAGAATTTTAGCAGTAATGAAAGTAACATTATTTGTTAGTTGGTTTTTGTTTCTTTTAAGTTATGTTTGCTACATTGTTTGAGATGTACAGTTGGTAACCAAATATGTATAAAAAGGTAACCAACTTTTGTTTTCATAGTAACTAGAGAGTTACAAGCTTGTTTCAAGATATATCAATTGTGAAATGTACATGTCATAGTATACTTGGGTTGCCTAAACAAACAACATCACTGTCATAGTATATATGTGTGCTTTATATTGGAAACTCATAATGAAATCAGAAATCAAAATATTAATCAATAACAATTTTGTTTATTGTAAACAATAAAAAATGTTACCAACCATATGGATAATGGTTACTCATAATAAACAAGTATATATACATGTATTTACACTCTTAATGTAATTGCACTATATCAGACCTTCTTTGGTCTTAAAACAGGTGGATTATTGCATGTTTTCCTATTGTGTCCTTTTTCTTGGCACCTGCTGCATTTGTTTTGAATTTTAAGTTTAGACCCGTGTTTGTACCTCCCTATTTTTAGTCTTCCCGCTGGTCTTCTTGTGTTCGGTGGTTTTATACATATGTTTCTTACTTCGTATGGTATATCCCAGTTTTCTTTGTCATCGAACGGCATGATGGAAGCTGAATATGTGTCGACCAAAGTTGTTTTAGAGTACTTTTTAGAACAAAAATCATAACAGCTCAAATTTCGCTTGTTCATAACAGCAACAGCGTGCGGACAAGGCATCTCATGGTACTGAAATTTACGACATGTGCATGTCTTTTGGTCGATGTCCACAAAATATTATTTGGCGACATCGTAAACAGTGAAAATCACTAAGTTTGATGTCTCAACCTACAATACAAATTAAGTGTTGTTAGAATAAAGTACAACTGGAATCATTTTCATTGTCTGAAAAGAGAATAAATATAGTAAAGTAAACAACTCAATGTTACAATTACAAAACACAATAACATTATAATTATACATAATAACCAAACAAGCATCAGTTAGTAACCAGTACAATGATACACTGTAACCAACTCATCAGTAGTCAGTAACCATTATAATGTTATGCAATAAGCAATTGAGTATTAGTTAGTAACCAAAATAATATTACATAGTACGCAAGTTACCATTAGTCAGGAAACAAGTTAGTATTAGTCAGGAAACAAGTCAGTATTAGTCAGTAACCATTATAATGTTACACAGTAACCAAGTTAGCTTTAGTCAGTAACTAAGATAGCATTAGACAGTATAATGATACACAGTAACCAATAGTGAACAAATAGGTTTCCATAAAATGCAAATGCAACTTTTGATGTAATAATTTAAAATTTGTATTAGTTACCTTAAGTTTATTTGATTTAATGATATTAGATTGCAACCTTCCCTCAACTGTTGTGGAAAGTGTTGTGAATGTTGATATGGCTGCTTGTTTGTTTGTGAAATACCATCTTTGAACCAGACAACGTAGGCATTCAATCATTGATGCAACTGGAAGATCTCTGATCATCTTGATTGCGTTGTTAATAGATTCGGCGGTGTTTGAAGTCATTGTTGAGTATCTGCTTACAGTTCCATGGAGCCTGGTGCATTTCTCCAACTTGACATCTTCCTCCAAATATGTCCTTATTCGAGGATCAATGGCATCAAGTTCAGCCATGTGTTTGCTGAATTGTTCAATAGTGTAAGCTCTACAAGCCCCGTTGTAAGCCTGTTTAAGTTCCTCTCCTCTCTTTTTGAATCTATTTTTTATATTTTTCAGTACATAGTATGTGCAGGAACCATGCATGACATCCGAAAACACAAAATTCAGTCCTTGTATAATGGCTTCATGTCTATCTGAGACAATGCATTGGTCTTCCCTAACTCCACAAGCAATTCTCAAGTTTACGAAAAACCATCTCCAAGATAATTCATTTTCGCTGTCAACCACTGCAAAAGCAATCGGAACAATGGTTCTATTTGCATCTTGTGTGCTTGCTATCAATAGTGTCCCCCCGTAAGTTAATTGTATGAACGTTCCATCGATTACAATTATTGGAAAGCAATGGTTACATGCTTGAATGGAAGCTCCAATGGCAAAGAATAAATACTTGAAACGACCATTTGTTTCCAACTCAAGGGATGTGACAGAACCTGATGATGGATTAACATGAGCATTATCATTAGAATTCAAAGTAGTATACAGTATCCAAATCACTAGTAGTTAGTAACCATTCAGTTGGTTAATGGTATCCAAATCAGTTGAGTTAGGTAACCAAATCAGTTTAGTTGCGTAACCAACTAATTATGAAAAACCAATAAAATATTTTTAATTATTACCTGGATTTGTTTTCCTCAGCATGTGTAACCATGATGGGATCATTGAGTAGTCGTGTGGATTTTCTCTTACCTTTTCCAACACTTTCTCCTTCGATCTCCATGCTTTTTGGTAAGAAATAGACACAATATATTCTGTCATCATGTCCTCCACAATATCGATTGGTGTGTATATTTTTTTCAGATTTGTTAATTTGTGCATTATACATTCACTGACCAACTCACTATTTGCCAGTCTGTGGTCTCCTAGCAATACATTGACTGAACACGTGTGGATGTCGTTGAATTCTCTCACCTTGAACATACTGGTTTTTCGAAAACTTGATGATCTCATCTTCCATTTGCAATTTTTGTCATATACGCACACCAGCACAAAGTCTCTATGACCTGTTCGTTGAACTTTGTGTTGTCTGTTTTTCTTGATTGAATGCAGCCTCATAGCTTGTGATAGGATTTTTTTGTCTTTGTAGGTTTGATGTAATTGTACTTCATGTTCATTCGGATCTGTTATTACATCATCATGTCGTTCTTCTGTGTATTATCTGTCATGTTGTCTGTCTCGTTGTTGTTCAATAATTTCCATTGCAAGGTGATCGACATATTGCGTTCCAATTTGGCAATTGTGTGTTAGTAGTGGAACTAGTGTTGAATTCCCTTGTGTTGATCTAATTGGCATTACATTGTGAATCATAGTTTCTTCTACATTTGTCAAGTTATGCAAGATTGTTGTGCGTTCCCTTCGGTGTTCAGTTTCTATAATCACTAGGAATTTACCTTGCTCATCAGATTTTCTACTGACTTCAATAAAGAATCTTAAGGTTGCTTCATCTGATATACTGATTGGTGGAATATCGCTTCTAATCTGAAATTTTATTGACAATGTTGTTGCGTTTGTGTCTAGCCGTAATGCACTGCATATCATGTTCTGCATTTCTCTGAACGTACAAGTTGATGGAACTAATATGCCGGTAACTTCAAATTTGGTGTATTAGTTACTATCAGTCCATATACCATTGAAATAAAGTACAACTGGAATCATCTCCATTGCCTGACAACAAAATAAGTATTTGTAAAGTAACCAAATCAATGTTAGGTAGTAACCAAACTACATGATGTTACTAACCAGAGCATAAACCACATTTGTACATTCATATTACAAATGGGAATAATCAGTATATTGATATTTGTTACCAATTAAATTACAACAGTTGTATGCAGGTAACCAATGTAGCCAATAAGTAACCACCATATTAAAACAAACCAATATAAAACACCGTAACATTATACAGTAATCATAACAACTTTATGTTGGTTTGCAAAAATATGGCAAACATATAATCAAATTATATAAGCGCAACGGAAGCAATAAAAATCAGATTTTAAAATTTTTGTACAAACCAATAACCCGGATCTTTCTTATGCGACTATTATTAATTGAAGAAGGATAAAAGAATTTATACCTTTGTAGAACCAAGTTTCCACGGGTACAAGTTCATCTCCCTTTAATCCTTCACGTTCATCTTCATAATTCACCGATTAGATTCCACGGATCAATGTTAGCTCCCCAAGTGTGAAGCCTCTAGAGGTGATCCACCAAGAGATCTATGAATTAAAGAAATGGATCTTGGTTTCTCTAAACCATGGGTGGCTAGCCCTAACTCTCTCTCTCTCTCTAACTCCTTAGATCTAGAGAATTATGGAGTACTCTCTCTCTTCTAATGAAAGAGTGTGTAACCTTGATCTATGATAAGACTCCTCTTATTTATAGATCTAGTCAACCCTCCTAAACTATTTAGGATTAGGGTTTTAATTTAATTCCCAATTTAATTAGGAACTAAATTAATTAATTACAATTCCTAAACCATTTAGGAACTTAATTATTTAATAATGAGAGTACTTCTTATTAATTAATTACTAAACCATTTAGTAACTTAGTTAATTATTATTATAATTATAATTCCAAAACTATTTAGGAACTTAATTATTTAATAATAATAATACTACTTATTAATTAATTCCTAAATCATTTAGGAACTAAATAATAATACTAGTAGTGATAATAATAATAGTAATAATAATAATAATAAGACTCCTCTTATTAATTTATAATCAGTATTTCTAAAATACTAAATTATAAATATTAAGCTATTTAATTTATTCTATCACCATAGTATAAATTAAATATACTTAATTTATTATTACGATTATGCCATCCACTTCTAAAATAAATATTACTCTTTTGCGGTGTGACCCTTTAGGTTCTTCATATTAAACCGGTTGTATAATAAATAAATTAGAACAATTCTAATTCATTTATTACGAATTAACTCTTTAATTCAGAATAAATAATTATTCCACAATAAGGGTAAGCCCCCTTAGCGATTAGTCGACTTTCCAGATAATATAGACTTTAACATTTAATCGTAAAAGAACCTTTCAGCAAATAGTTACCGTACAATTCAATCCTTCTACCATACAATGTCCCAATCAAATATAAGACACGGAATTTCTGTCAAGTCTTATTTATTTGATTATATGCATTTCAATTCACAAATACACAAATCTAGTTAATGTAAATTAGAAACTCCTTTCTAATTCCATTCAACCCTGGACAGGGATTTCTGAGTTGTCACTTATTAAATCGCATAGGACATTCTCTCCCTTTACTGGAAGTGGTAGATCCTTTGTTGACCATTCATCTATCTCCATGTGTACCTTATTATACCCAAGCACATCCTTTGATATACCAATAGGTCTTAAGGAATATGTCAAAGTATAACTTAGTACACACAAGATACTAAGATGATCTCAAGTCTAAGGATCACTTGTACGACTATCACATAAGGAACTCCTATTGACAGACGAGTAAAACTCCATTAGGTGTTCCTTGAGCGAGTCACGTTCAGTTAACTTATTCTCTAATAAGCACCTACATACTTGCTTTAGTGTCTCTACACAAATGATTATGAGATCAATCACCCTCTTCATAAGAGCAAGCATTGTATGTACCAATCTATCCGGATCTACTAATCCCCTTTTTAGTGATCCAACGATTAGGAACAATTTTAGTTTTGAGCTATCTTGAATTTAGATCTCATTAGCATGATCCTCATCATGGTTCTAAAAGCATTGCTCGAAAACTATGGGTTTATCCATTTGATTAATTCAAGTAATTAATCATGAATAAAGAAATGCCTTGATACTTTTATTAATAAATAAACAAGATTACAAAGTATATGCTTATCACATCAAATGTGATTGGCTTGAGGGCATACTACTTTCAATCTCCCACTTGCACTAAAGTCAATCGCCCTTTGGTATCCCTATACCATTCTTCTCTAAGTGGCGTACAAATTGCTTAGTAAATGCTTTAGTTAATGGATTTGTAATGTTGTTCTAAGAGTCTACCATCTTTATGGTGGCGTCTCCTTTTCAATGATTCATCTAATCATATAAAAATGCCACAACACATGTTTGGATTTCAGATGAGACCTAGGTTCCTTGGCGAATTAAACTCTTTTAATGTTAGGAACCATTATAAGTTCTGTAAAGAACTTGTTTAACCAAAAAATCATCTTTGCAACTTCACTTATAGTTATTTACTATGTCTTTGTCACTAAATCAGCAACTCTTTGCTGTTTGGAACTTTTCCAACTCACTGCAGCACCGTTCACGGTAATCATATTACCTGAAACGGATATGTTGTTATCTTTGTTAGTCTGAACAAACTTTAGTTTGTTAAACCTTCTAGTTTTATATCAGACCCATCATTAGAAACTCTTTTATAATATTCTTCTCCAAAATTGAACTGATATCTGCTTATTATACATAAGCAATATCAAGTCTAGTACATTTCAACGAATCAATGTACGTCCCTTGGGTCAAGCCGAGCATCCTTTATGATCTATCTCTATAGACTTTTATCCTGAATAGAATGTTAGGATGTTTCACCCAAGTCCTTACATGAGAAGTTTTTAGACAACCACATCTTTACTGATTGTAGCATCGGTATGTCATTCCTTATTGATATTATATCATCATATAATACTAGAAATGTCACAGTGCTCCCACTAACCTTTGTACACACTTGGTTCATCCTCGTCTTTGATAAAATCAAACTCTTTTGATTGTCTCATCAAAACGGATGTTCCATTTTCGAGAAATTTGCTTCAATCCATAATTGGATCGTAGTAGCTTTCATACTTGATTTACTCCATCATTATGGAGACAAATCCTTTTGGTTGTATCATACATACATCCTTTTGTATAGTAAGTTGCAACTGCAAGTAAAATCCGAATGGATATATGCATTTTCACTAGTGAAAAATTTCATCTTAGTCAACTCATTGACCTTGTTTGAAATCTTTTTACCACTAGTTAGGTCTTATAGGTCTCCACCTAGCCATCTGCTTTAGTGTTTCTCCAAAGACCCATTTCGGATTTTATGGTCATCGACCATTTCTCTTAAGTATCTAATACTCATACCTCATTATATATATCTGGATCATCATCCACTATAATGCGTACCTTATCATCATCCGCTATGATGAATCCATACCATTAAGGTATCTTCGGTACTAAACCAGATTTACGACTTGGTTGTGGTACAATAGGTTTATCTACTTGTACAAATTCCTTCACTTGATCTGTAGTGTTTTGTGGTTCTTGAACTTCTTCAAGATCTATTTTACTCCCACTAACCCTTTAAGGAAAAACTTCTTTTTCTTATAAGGCAGCGTGTTTCAAACAAACACCTTTTAGTTAGTCGGATTATAGAAGTAATACCCTAAACTTTCTTTAGGATATCCCACAAGTTTACACTTATTAGATCATGTCCCTAGCTTATCTTTGTCAAACCTTTTGACATAAGCTGAACAATTCAAATCTTAACATGCTTAAGACTTGGTTTCCTCCCTATCCATGATTCATATGAAGTCTTAGGGACGGAATTTGAAGGTATCTTATTTAGTAGATATGCGATCGTTTCTAGAGCATAACCCTAGAAGGATACTGGAAGATCGGTAATACTCATTATGGATCATCACCATGTCCATTGTGAGAATACCATTTCGCTTGAGATGATCTAGAAACTTACTGCTTTAAGTATTCCCTTCTCGATCTAATCGAATAACTTTAATACTTTTGGCATTTAGTTTCTATACTTCACTTTTGAATTCTTTAAACGTTTCAAACCATTTGGATTTATATTTCATTAAATACATATATCAAAATCTAGAATTATTAGTGAAAGTAATGAATGAATACCCTCCTCTTGTATTTATTGTCATAGGTCCCACACACGACTGTGTGTACCATCTCTAACAACTCCGTAACTCGCTTTCCATGTCCACTAAATGGAGATTTAGTCATATTGTCTATGATACAAGATTCACAAGTTGTATTTGATTCATAATCAAAAGCTCTAAAAGCCTATCTTTATATAACTTGTTTAGTCTTGTTTCATTAGCATGACCGAGTTAACAGTATTGCATGAAGGTATGATTCATAACATCTCTTTGCCTTTAGTTTGTTCAAATTGAAATATTTTTCATGTAAGTCAAGTATACAAAATCTATTAAGTAATCAACCAGTTCTAAATAAAACATTATCATTATAAACAGAACAACGATTGTTCATTATTATAATGTCAAAAACCCTTCCTTGTCATCACATGGAACTGAAATAATGTTTCTAAGAACTGGAACCTAGTAACAACTTACTAACTTAATAGGTTTGCCCGTAGGCAGTGCTAAACTATAAGTTCTCATGGCTAATGTAGCAACCTTTACTTCATTCCCCAGCACATGATTACTTATCATTTATTTAGCTTTCTACTTCTGCTTAGTCTCTGCAACGACTTGCATATGTGAGACCACCATTCGGTATCTAAAACCTAAGTAGAACTTGACTTATAGAAAGTTCTATTTCATTATGAACAAATCTATATCTGTAGTTGAAGCTTCACTAAACTTCTTCTACTTAACTACTACAACTCTCTTGTAGTTGTTCTTCCAGTGTCCCAGCTTATCGCAATAAAAGCAAACTCATTTGCCCTCGGGATCACTTTTATTTATGTCCTTTATTTAGCCTTTCTTTTGCCTTCTACTGTTTCTGACTCCTCAGAAATACCTTTGGTCATCTTCCTCCGCTTAGAAGATTCATCTACAAGTAAGACTTGGTTTTTCTAGGAAGGAAAGTGACTCTTAACAGTCTTCAACATATTTAAGCAAATCAGTTAAACTGACTTCTAGCTTATTAATGTTTGAAGTTCACAACATATTGTGAATTAGAGTCAGTGAGTGACTGCAAGATCGAATCTTGACTCAACTCTCCATCCTTGACAAAACTGGCTGTCCTAATTGATCAATCCAATTGATCATCTTTAGGACATGTGTCTTTTACTGTAGTGTCATTGGTTATTACAGATCGAAAGAGCTCCTTAGATATCTTATATCTAGTTGACCTACTTTGCTCACCATACAACTATTGAATGTGTAGCAATATAGTAGGTGCATCTATTTTCTCGTGTTGACGCTGTAACTCGATACTTATGGATGTGAGCATGATGCATTGAGCCACATTTGCATCATCTTGCCATTTAAAATAGCAATCTCTTCATCAGAGGCTTAGTCTACAACGTTTGTGGAAATAGACAAATTAAGGACATTTGCTAGCTTTCCAGCATTGAGAACTATTCTCAAATTTGTTTAATCAATCCGAATAACTCGGTTCGATTAATTGTTAGCATCCAATATGCTATGCAGTGTTAGTGAATTAAACATAGCAATATTCTTTAAGTGAATTAATAACAACATTAACATGCATTCGTTTTATTAATTACCAAAATAAATTAGGTCTTTATTTAAAATGGTGTCTTCCACTATTTTCATCAAATTATATTACCCTCCTTATATAGTTCGACAAATCTAGTTAAAGATCTGCTAGTGAGAAAAGGATCCTATTGACATAAGTACAGCCTTGTGTGTGCACAACAAACTATAGTTTATTCAATAGGTAGACAACTCCTTGTCAATTACATCAACATGTAACTCCTTTGTATTTTGCCTCTTAGATTATTATGATCATGTGTGTGCACATCCAAATCAAAATTATCTAAGTTAAGTCAAACCTAGCACTTCCATATAAGTGAAGAGAAAAATACCGCCCTTGTGTGTGCACAACAAAACAGTAATGTTCAATTCCTTTATAAGCATTAAATTTGATAAAACAACATCTCAAATAATCGATATGAGCCTTGTGTGTGCACAACAAACTATATCGAGTATTTGATACTCTATCGTTTTATCATGCTAGAAGACGACGTTCGATATTTTTAATAAATATCTTTGAACGTTACAACTTAATATTATGAGTAGTAGAATAAATAAATTAGAACAATTCTAATTTTATTTAATTGAATTAAACTCCTTTAATTCATGAATTAAACATTTTAATTCATTTTATAAATAATATTTATTCTACATCATGAGGGGTTTGTTAATATTAAATGTCTCATCTTGTTTAGCGTACATGCACATATATATATATAATACGCGTCATATTAATTAACATGCGAAGCATGTTTGATAATATATAATATATATATATATATAAATAAGCATGCATATATAGAATACTATATTCTACCTGGATTGATTATGGACTTTTATTCTAGTTTGGTTTATTCGAGCCACCAAATAAACCAATTGGTCAAACCTAGGGTGCAAGAATAAATTAAATTAAATGTAACTATTACATTTAAATTCGGGCTCCATTACAAACGGGTCTTCATGCGCTCCTTGCTTCTTTACTTCAATTCTTCAAAATAATTCTAACTAATCCTATTACAAATTATTTACAATAAATAGAAACCTTGATCAACAGTCAAGGGGAAGTACATAGGAGGGAGATAGAATTATACATAAGAAAAATTAGAAAGACGAGGTACGCAGACCCCATTTATTAAAACTCATTCATTCATGCATTTAATTAAAATTAAATCCAATCACATTGGTCAATAGTTCATAATCAATCCCATTTATTATCATGTATATCAACATATATATTAATAAATAATATTCATCTCATGAATTAAATAAATCATTCCATATATGTATTGGTATCATTTAATAGGCAATTAAAGTTGCATGAAATCTAATTTCATAATTAAAATAAACCTTTTATTATAATTATAAAATCATGTAAAAATAAACTATTTATTTTTAATATATTTTGTAATTTTTATTTGGATTTTTAAAATAACCCAAAATAAACCTTTTATTTTTAATTTTAAAAATCTGCTCAAAATTACAAAATAATTGAAAATCTAAAAGTTGCAATTATTTACGAAAATGCCATTGAAAAAACCTGATTTTCGGTATTTACAAAACTGCCACCGCGTTTCCGTATTTACCAAATTGCCACCGCGCTGCCGAAATTACAAGATTGCCACCGGACGTAGAGACCCGCGCCATACACGAAAAATTACACTCCGCCCAATGCGCGCTGCGCTCAGCTCCCGCACCACGCGCGCCGTGTGCGACCCTCGGCTCCCGCGCAGAGGCGCGCCAGTTCGATCCCCAGCTCCCCGCGCAATGCGCGCATCAACGGTCACTTCGCGCAATGCGCGCCCGCTACTGTAGCGGAACTGTAGCTTTGTCTACTGTAGCAGCCGCGAGTTTTGCAAAAAAAAAAAAATTTCTTTTTAAAACACGATTTTTGCAATTCATTTTCAAAACCCATGATTCTATACAACAAATTATGCCCAATAAATTGTTCTAAACACATACCCATACATATATGAAATTAAAACAATTAATAATTCGCATAAGTTTGGCTCTGATGCCACTGTTGGTTTGCAAAAATATGGCAAATATATAATCAAATTATATAAGCGCAACGGAAGCAATAAAAATCAGATTTTAAAATTTTTGTACAAACCAATAACCCGAATCTTTCTTATGCGACTATTATTAATTGAAGAAGGATAAAAGAATTTATACCTTTATAGAACCAAGTTTTCACGGGTATAAGTTCATCTCCCTTTAATCCTTCACGTTCATCTTCATAATTCACCGATTAGATTCCACGGATCAATGTTAGCTCCCCAAGTGTGAAGCCTCTAGAGGTGATCCACCAATAGATCTATGAATTAAAGAAGTGGATCTTGGTTTCTCTAAACCATGGGTGGCTAGCCCTAATTCTCTCTCTCTCTCTCTCTCTCTCTCTCCAACTCCTTAGATCTAGAGAATTATGGAGTACTCTCTCTCTCTCCTAATGAAAGAGTGTGTAACCTTGATCTATGATAAGACTCCTCTTATTTATAGATCTAGTCAACCCTCCTAAACTATTTAGGATTAGGGTTTTAATTTAATTCTCAATTTAATTATGAACTAAATTAATTAATTACAATTCCTAAACCATTTAGGAACTTAATTATTTAATAATGAGAGTACTTCTTATTAATTCATTACTAAACCATTTAGTAACTTAATTAATTATTATTATTATTATTATAATTTCAAAACTATTTAGGAACTTAATTATTTAATAATAATATTACTACTTATTAATTAATTCCTAAACCATTTAGGAACTAAATAATAATACTAGTAGTGATAATAATAATAGTAATAATAATAATAATAAGACTCCTCTTATTAATTTATAATTAGTATTTCTAAAATACTAAATTATAAATATTAAGTTATTTAATTTATTCTATCACTATAGTATAAATTAAATATACTTAATTTATTATTACGATTATGCCATCCACTTCTAAAATAAATATTACTCTTTTGCGGTGTGACCCTTTAGGTTCTCCATATTAAACCGGTTGTATAATAAATAAATTAGAATAATTCTAATTCATTTATTACGAATTAACTCTTTAATTCAGAATAAATAATTATTCCACAATAAGGGTAAGCCCCCTTAGCGATTAGTCGACTTTCCAGATAATATAGATTTCAACATTTAATCGTAAAAGAACCTTTCAGCAAATAGTTACCATACAATTCAATCCTTCTACCATACAATGTCCCAATCAAATATAAGACACGGAATTTCTGTCAAGTCTTATTTATTTGATTATATGCATTTCAATTCACAAATACACAACTCTAGTTAATGTAAATTAGAAACTCCTTTCTAATTCCATTCAACCCTGGCCAGGGATTTCTGAGTTGTCACTTATTAAATCGCATAGGACATTCTCTCCCTTTACTGGAAGTGGTAGATCCTTTGTTGACCATTCATCTATCTCCATGTGTACCTTATTATACCCAAGCACATTCTTTGATATACCAATAGGTCTTAAGGAATATGTCAAAGTATAACTTAGTACACGCAAGATACTAAGATGATCTCAAGTCTAAGGATCACTTGTACGACTATCACATAAGGAACTCCTATTGACAGACGAGTAAAACTCCATTAGGTGTTCCTTGAGCGAGTCACGTTCAGTGAACTTATTCTCTAATAAGCACCTACATACTTGCTTTAGTGTCTCTACACAAATGATTATGAGATCAATCATCCTCTTCATAAGAGCAAGCATAGTATGTACCAATCTATCCGGATCTACTAATCCCCTTTTTAGTGATCCAACAATTAGGAACAATTTTAGTTTTGAGCTATCTTGAATTTAGATCTCATTAGCATGATCCTCATCATGGTTCTAAAAGCATTGCTCGAAAACTATGGGTTTATCTATTTGATTAATTCAAGTAATTAATCATGAATAAAGAAATGCCTTGATACTTTTATTAATAAATAAACAAGATTACAAAGTATATGCTTATCACATCAAATGTGATTGGCTTGAGGGCATACTACTTTCACTTTATACACTAACCAAATACATTTTAGACTGTAACCAACACATATTTATTTAGTAACCACAAGATAAACACATTTTGCATATGCATTTTTATAGTAAAAAACAACCAGTATAATTTGTTTGTTATCAACTAAAGGGAAGTTTTTGTAAGAATGTAACCAATGTAGCTAACAAGTAACCATTAATATAAAAAACATAAGTAGAAGTGTACATTAATATGCTTCAACAACCAATAATATAGTAACCAATTAATCGTTGCAGTAATTAAGTTTGCATTAGTTAGTAACCAAGTCAAAATTAGTCAGTAACCAAGTCAGCATTAGTCACTAAATAATATTTTTACACAGTAACCAAGTCAGCATTAGTCAGTAACCATTATAGTGTTATACAGTAACCAAGTCAGCATTAGTTAGTAACCAATATAATGTTACACAGTAACCAATTCAGCATTAGTCAGTAACCAAGTCAGCATTAGTTAGTAAAAAAGACAACATTAGACAGTATAATGTTACACAGTAACCAATACAAAATAGTCAGTAACCAAGACAACATTAGATAGTAAACAATTTATATAACCTTTGTAACCATAATATAAAACATGTTTTCAATACATTTTGCAATCACAACATTCAGTATTCAAACTTTGTGACAATTTTAAGTTCGAAAAGCTTAAGAAAGGTAATCAATATAGTAATTCGTAGTAACCATTGGTAACTATATGCTTATAAATTTTAAACTCACATACCTCAGTATTTGTATCGAAGTTGATGTTAATTTTGTATTCAACAATCAATGCAGTAATTAAGTTTTTGGTTACTGAACTTGAAGGCGTTGTTGATTTTGTATGATATTTTCGATCTTATAGATGCGTCGCGACAACAGGTTTCTTCTTCTCCAATTACGTGTTGCGTCGCGACAGGATGCTTTGTTTTCTCCTATATCAGAGTTGTGTCTCGACAGAAGATTTTGTCTTCTCCGATTGATTTGGCGTTGATCTGTTATTCCGATATTAAAGTTGCATGTTTACTCAGTTTGCTTAAATCATGAATGGAGGAATTAGGAAATTAGAGGCTGGACATTAGGACATTTGATCTGTTTTCCGTATCGAGAATGGAGTGATTCTTTTAGTTTACAAAGCAGTGGATATCAAGTTGATGCAGTTATTGAGTGATTTGTTTAGTTTGATCGTTTTGTTTGGTTTTGTAAATAATAGTAACCACCGGATATGGCAGTATCTCCTTGTTTTCAGGGTTTTAAAGATATGTTGTGGAATTAATTTCTCTTACTTGTAATCTTTTTGTAATTATTTTATTTGTGTATTAATTTTGTAATTTGTTATTAATTGTTGTATATAACTGTAAAGAACCCTTAATTTTATTGGACCAAGTTTAATAATCATTTTGGACTTAAAATATAATCCAATTATATTTATTTTAATTAATTCTACCACTTGCTACATTCTTAAATTAATAAATATACACATACATATATATATATATTCATTTAATCATGTAAATATATAATTAATTTATACAAAAAAATTAATTTATTGATAATTATTTAATAATCATTATTATAAAGATCTTAGAACTTGTGGTTATTACAATGAGTATATCAATTAACACAACATACACAAACTTGTTTGTTAAGGTCCATAATGGGGATATAGGCGAACTGGGAAAGAACAAGCTTTCCGTGAATGGAGCCTCGTGTCTCTCTATCCGTAGGCAGGCAATTCAAGATCCTAACCAATACAGTTGCACTTTCCATAAGAATTGTTAGGGTATTAAATGGAAAAATTATTTTACACTTTTGAATGTGAGAGGATGAAAATATTATTCATTTGTTCCTAAAAAATAGAATAATCTCTCGTATTAAATGGGAAATTGGTATATCAAAATTAATGTATAGTCATTACTCCATATTAATTAATTATATCATAATAATTGATTATGTAGTAGCGGATTGACTATCTTCCATCAAAAGGATCAGCATTTATAATATTTACAAATTTTAAATAGACATTTTTGTTAAATATTCATCCTTAAATTAATATTTTTTTAATTTAGTAGTAACGGATGATAATCGATCTTGAGGATATTCTTTATCATTTTATAATACCCGTAATGTTTAATTATTATTTTGTTTTCTTTTTGAAAACCTGAACCTCTCTTGATTTTTTTTGGAGAAAATGAATATTTCTTATGACAAAAGAATATTATTTATTCTTATATTTTTGCAAGCATAATTATATAAAATAAAAAGGAGTAGAAAAATTATAAACGACTGTGGAGTTTTCGCAAATTATATTTATTTTTTTTGCTCCAAATCATTTTTAGTCTAATAGCCAAAATATTTTGATATTGATGAAAAGAGTCGAATATGCAAGTAATTAATATTAAGGTCTTAAATTTAAATTGTCAACTATGATAATCTTACAATTTACATTATCATATAACTAATTATTATGGTTTACTCGATTAATGCAATAATAATATAACGATTTTTCTAAAAGCATAACGACGTGTTATTTAATACTACTAGTACTATTATAGGACACCTGTAGGAGACATTCTAATTTTTTAAAAATAAATAATTAATATTTTCACAAGTAAAATTAATCAAACTATTTTTTCAACTAAAATCATTTTGACTATTTTTTCAACTAATATGATTTCGACACAAAAGCAAAGAGAATTTTTTTCACGATATAATTTATAAAATTATATTGTACACTTTAATTATTTACTTTTTATTTTCGGACAATCCGAGTACAAATTTCGAACACCATAGATTTTGTTGGGGAAATTTGTGGAACCACTTGAGACGTGGGGTGCTGAAGAATGTCTTGGAAATTCGTATCACTCATCTCGTTCAAAGAACTTGTTCTTGGCCGTGTCTCTTCATGCAAGGTGTGGTCACGTGCCTTTTCTACCTCCTCTGCGAACGTGTCACGTGCACCTAATTTGGCACTCGGAAATACCAGCATTCATGGTATTTGGTTTCCGTAGGTATTCTTCTTATTTCGTTAAAGGAACTTTTTTTTTCTTTTTTGTGCCAATTATTAGGAAAATAAGCATCACTAAAATGAAAACGAAAAATAAATGACACCAATGTTTATGATTATTTAAAAAATAAAATAACCAAATATATAATTTATATACTATCACCTGATGGCACACGTGTTATGTGTGTAAATATTGTGAAGATAGAATAAAAAATTTCTAAAATTCAAAGGATTATATAGAAAGAAATAAAAAAAAAAATTAAGAAAAACACAATAATTTAAAAAGAACTCCTAGATTGAACACCAAGCCTATGAGGTTGAACAAGCTGTAGTCTGGAAACTTTGGAAATTTATAAACCTTATTGCCATGTCTAACTATAATTTGATCTACCAAAGTATTTTTAATTCATACTACTATGTACAATCAATGCGAAATAAGATTTACACTAGAATTATGATCTATTAATTTTTATTATATTTTTTATAATTATATTATTGAATAGAGTAACTATTTTTTTTAATTTAATAATTTTATTATATGATTTGTCAATATATTATATTTATACTTATACATAGTATTTAATTATTCGCATTAATTAATGAGATAACCTATATGAAAAAGACGAATGTATTATAATATTTAGACCTAATTAATTATTTTGTGCATTAATATATTAATTAATTATAATTAATTAATGGGATAATTTATATGAAACTGAAAGGTAAATTATAAATTTAGATATGAATATAATGACACGTGTTTGTGTATTCTGCGTGGGATGGGATACATAAGTTGTGTATTGGATAAGAATACACTTATATGCCACATGTAACCAATTTGAGAATCTGATTTTAAAATTCTTATTAATTTAATTCACAAAAAACTTTACGCATATATGATAATTGGGGTAAAAATACAAATATGTGAAATTGTAAATCACTCATGTCCAATTTTCGTGTTCAATTATCATGTCTCATAGAAGAGCTCTTAATTCACATAGAAATATAGTAATTTATTTAACTAGGATGTTCCTTTCAATTCTGTTGCCTTGTGCCGATTTTAGAAATTATTTGTTTATATATATGACCATCGGAAAAGGCGTATAAATATTATAAAGAATTCTCAGGTTAAAAATTTACCATGACCGTATAATTAAATAGAGAGATAGGAGATTTGAATGAAACATTGAAAAAAATTGTCATATTCACTTTTTAAAATCTGATTTAATTCTTTTCATTAATTTAATTTAGTTGTTAATTTTAATTAGATTTTATTTTATAATTTATTATAATTGTTTAAATAAAATTAATTTAATATAAAATTATTATCAAGTAATAATTATTTTTAATTTTCTGTGGGAACGATACCTTACTTGCCACTGTGTTACTATTCAAATGTGTATACTTGCGTGCGTGTGCATTGTAAAGTAAGAAATAGACAAACACACCTGTTGTGCTATGTATTTTACTAGCATAAATGGAATACCAATGATGGGCTAGGCCCCGTAGACCATTAAGTTTAGTGCGCGCACAAGAGGACTCTTAAGTCCGATAGGCTTTGGGATCGCTTTCCTTATTGATTCAGATACCAACTAGTTACTATATCTAAATATTAATTGGTATGAGAGTTACCTATCTAGCATTGATTAGCGTGACAGTTACATTATCTAACAATGATTTTGCTACACAATTTTTATTAGGAATTGAAGTCTTGTTGAGCAATATGAGTACTATAAATACATGACGAATAATAGAGGTATACAGATTTGATTCTACCTACTAAATACTTTATGCCTCTATTGTTGGCATATTTTGAAATCTGTACTTACTCTCACACCAGAGATATCCTCCGCGCGGCCCAAGCTGTCAAGCACTTATGGTCGTTCTTTCTGTGCAGGTCCCAGTCTGAATCGGTGGTTGAACGTGCGAACGAAATTCAAACGTTAACAACATCTTTCACCCATTTTTTTCATTACATAATTAATAACAAAAAATATCATATTTAACGACACAACTACATTCATTGCGAATAATCCTATCACTACTTCACTAATGGCTTCAATAAAAGTAATGTTTGAGTTGATTTGACTAGGATTCACTCTATTACAACTTTCATTCAATTTCTTTCGATACACATTTAGTAACACAAATCTTATTTTAAGTAGCACAATTATTTACAATGAATATTATTGTGTCGCTAAATATTAATTTTATTGTTACTAAATGTATGATGCAGAAAATGGATGAAAGATGTAATGGAGGAGAGTGGGTCCATCCTAGTCCATCTAAAAAGTACCACTAACTATAAATTTGCTGTTTTAAAATTTAAATGTGTTATATTAACTTTAAATTTATAATTTTCAACATAAAAAAGCCAAAATAAATTTATTAATAGAAGAGAGGAGTATATCAATTAACACAACATACACAAACTTGTGAGTTAAGGTTCATAATGGGATATAGGTGAACTGGGAAAGAACAAGCTTTCCGTGAATGGATCCTCGTGTCCCTCTATCCGTAGGCAGGCAATTTAAGGTCCTAACCAATACAGTTGCACTTTCCATAAGAATTGTTAGGGTATTAAATGAAAAAATTATTTTATATTTTTGAAATAAGTGAACAATATGTTTTCTCCTATCACATATCTGTGGACCCCATCATAGGCGTACCTCACAAATATGTGAGAAGAGGAGCATACTGTTCACTTACCCCAATAACATAAAATAATCTCTCGTATTAAATGGAAAATTGAGATATCAAAATTAATGTATAGTCATTACTTAGTATTCATTAATTATATCATAATAATTGATTATGTAGTAGTGTATTGACTCTCTTCCATCAAAAGGGTCAGCATTTATAATATTTACAAATTTTAAAGATACATTTTTGTTAAATATTCATCCATAGATTAATATATATTTTTTTAATTTAGTAGTAACGGATGATAATCGATCTTGATGATAAACTTGAGGATATTCTTTATTATTTTATAATACCTATAATGTTTAATTATTATTTTGTTTTCTTTTTGAAAACCTAAACCTCTTTTGATTTTTTTGTGTGGAGAAAATGAATATTTCTTATGACATAAGAATATCATTTATTCTTATATTTTTGCATGCATAATTATATAAAATAAAAAGGAGCAGAAAACTTATAAACGACTGTGGAGCTTTCACAAATTATCTTTTTTTATGCGCCAAATCGTTTTTAGTCTAATAGCCAAAATATTTTGATATTGATGAAAAAGAGTCGAAATATGCAAGTAATTAATATTAAGGTCTTAAATTTAAATTGTCAAATATGACAATCATACAATTTGCATTATCATATAAATAATTATTATGGTACACTCGATTAATGCAATAATAATATATTGATTTTTCTAAAATCATAACGATGCGTTATTTAATACTTAGGAGATATTCTAATTTTTGAAAAATAAGTAATTAATATTTTCACAAGTAAAATTAATTATACTATTTTTTTCAATTAAAATAATTTCGACTATTTTTTCAAATAATATCATTTCGACACAGAAGCAAAGAGAATTATTTTCACGATATAATTTATAAAATTATATTGTACAGCTTAATTATTTACTTTTTATTTTCGGAAAATTCGAGTACAAATTTCGAACACCATAGATTTTGTTGGGGAAATTTGTGGGAGCCACTTGAGACGTGGGGTGCTGAAGAATGTCTTGGAAATTTGTATTACTCATCTCGTTCAAAGAACTTGTTCTTGGCCGTGTCTCCTCATGCAAGTGTGGTCACGTGCCTTTTCCACCTCCTCTGCGAACGTGTCACGTGCACCTAATTTGGCACTCGGAAACCACAGCATTCATGGTATTTGGTTTCCGTAGGTATTCTTCTTATTTCGTTAAAGGAACTTTTTTTTTTCTTTTTTGTGCCAATTATTAGGAAAATAAGCATCATTAAAAAGAAAAAGAAAAATGACACCGATGTTTATGATTATTAAAAAATAAAATAAAAACTAAATATATGCTATCACCTAATGGCACACTCATTATGTGTAAATAGTGTGAAGATAGAATAATTTTTTTTTAAAATTCAAAAAATTAAATAGAAAGATATAAAAAAATTAAATTAAGAAAAGCAAAATAATTTAAAAAGAACTCCTAGATTGAACACGAAAAATTATTGCCTATTTCTGAAGCATGAAGAACAATATGTTCCCCCTCTTACATATATGTGGGTCTTTTGTGAATTCCACTATAAAAAACCCTACATACATATGAGAGAAAGAACAAATTATTCCTCATATTCCCAGAGCAAAGAATAATTTCTCATTGAACACCAAACCTATGAGCTTGAACAAGCCTAGTGTGGAACTTCGGAAATCTATAAACCCTATTGCTTTGTCTAACTATAATTTGATCTTCCAAAGTATTTTTAATTCATACTATTATGTACAATCTATGCGAAATACGATTTATTTTAGAATTATGATATATTAATTTTTATTATATTTTTTACAATTATATTATTGAATAGAGTAACTATTTATTTTTAATTTAATAATTGTATTATATGATTGGTCAATATATTATATTTATACTTATATTTTAATAATAGCAAGAATATAATATTTAGTAAGACGATTCTCACAAGAAAATAGTTTTCTTCTATAACTATATTATCTAAGTAACAATAAAATTCTTCTTTTATACTTAAAATTATAATTATACTTATTTTTTTAGATATAGTAGAAAATTCAAGTTAGATAATTTTATATATGTTTATATATATATACCTTCTAACTTATAAATATGAGTTATAACAAAATTAAGGCAAAATAGCTAAATAATAAATGGGTATATATATTTAACCATTTATATTATATATAAATATAATATATATGTTTTAATTTTAATTAAAAATTAAAATTAAATAAGATAATTTTATAATTATTTTTTTATAAAATTATATTATTAATTCTTGTTTCTGATCACTCAGTTACACCGACATATATAGATAGGCAGATTAATTGATAAATATATTATTCTTCTCCATATCAATACTAATATATAAAAGTACTACAGCCGATCCTTTTAATTTGAAAATAAGGTGAGTCTACTCGGTTAATTTGAAAAATAAGCGAGTCATCTCGGTTAAATTGAAAATCAATTCCTTTTCCCCGTTGGCTTCTCCGATTTACCAATCTCTTCATCTCCTCCTCCTCTATGAATCCCATCCTGTTCCGTTTCTTCATCTCTTCATCTTCCTTTGCTTCATTAATTTCTGTTGCTTCCGTTTCTTCATCTCTTCTTCTCTTCATCTTCTTCCAATTGAGTTTGGTCCAATCTCAATAAATCGATCGTCAGCTCTTCCTCTTCCTCTTCCTCACCCATAACTGATCCTCATCTATAAACAATTCGTCTCTTCTTCACTAACTCTTCTTTCCCTGTGGATCAGAATCTGCGACTCTTCTCTCTCTATGAGGTATATAATTTCTTCAGTTTCTTCAATTTCTATCAATTTCTTCAGTCTCTATGATTTGTTTTGATACTCCTTCTTCCCTTAACCCTTCCCTGAATCTGCGGCTTTTCTCTCTCTATGAGGTATGTAATTTCTTCAATTTCGATCAATTTCTTCAGTCTCTATGATTTGTTTTGATGCTCCCTCTTCCCCTAACCTTTCCCTTTTCAAATCCTTCTTCGATTAAATGGAAGAATTAGCAGGAAAAAAAATTGATTGAGTATCTTAAAAATACCCTTAATTGCTGAACGGTTTCAAGAAAAGATGAATGGGAGGACAGGTACGTATTACATATTTGTTGAAATGCCACAAAGATGTGGAACCCAAATGGGAAATACAAAGTCATTAGCAAAAAACCCATCCCAACTTTTGTTTAATTTTCTTTTTTCGGGTACCAATTTTTTTCTTTAAATTTATTACTCATATTGATAATCATATTGATCATGTCCAGATATGCACACTAAAGAAAACTATACTGTCTGTTGAAGACATCATTGCTCTCACTGGAGATAAGTGTGATGGAGTGATTGAGCACGTCAAATATATTTGAATTACTGAAAAAAATGAAGATTTGAATTTAAAATTGGGTTTTTTTGTTTTTAAAGTTGGCATCTTTTTGGGTTTTTTATTTTTCAGTTGATTGAGGATTGGGAGGAGACCCTGTTCTCTACATTGAGCAGAGAATGAGGAAAAGCTTTCAGTAACATGGTTGTGGGATACAACAATGTTGATGTTAATGCTGCCACTAAGTATGGTGTTGTTGTTTGCAACACTCATGTAAGTTTTTGCCTCCTTTGGATATGTTTTTTTGTTTTGACATGTCAATATTATGTGCTTTTATGTTTCATATATTTTCTCTATATATTTCCTACACTACTTTGCATGGACAAATTTAGTTAGTCGTGATGGTTTGTTAAATATTGTTAGGACATAACTCAATGGCTATATGTCTAGGGTGTATTATAAATTTTTGCATACACTTTTACTATTCTTGGTAATTTGGTTCTTCAGAGAAGTATAATTTTGGGCTTAATGTGATTAAATAAGTACATGGATGTATATATTGAGACATAACTCCATGGCTATATGTCTAGGGTGTGCATATCTTACAAAAAACACCCAATGCAAACACACACAGCTAAAACAAAAAACTAATGTTATATATTATTGTGTGTTTAATTCTTTGCATAACTTCATGGTTATATGTCTATGGTTTATTACAAATTTCTGCATACACTTATACTATATATTCTTGGTAATTTTGGTTCTTCATATAAGTATAATTTTGGGCTTAGTGTGATCAAATAAGTACATGGATGTATATATTGAGACATAACTCATTGGCTATATGTCTAGGGTGCGCTCATTGAGACAACAACAGATCTTGCAGCGTCACTTTCTGTTGTGTGTTTGATTCTCTAGCTGTATTTTTTATTAGCTATTCAATTCCGTTTAGAGTAGTAGAGAGTACTAATTTTAGTGATTGGCTTGATATGATATATTTGTGAAAGCTAATTCATCATAACTCTTTACTCTTGGAGCCTAATTGAAATTTCTTGGTTAGTTGATTTAAATAGGAGGGGTTTCTATTAATATAAAAGTTTAAACTAAAAACAAAAATAATCTAAAAACAAAAATGCACTAAAAAATTAACTTGCTCTATGTCGAAGAGATTTCCAAGGTTGAGGCTGTTTGACATAGATATAAACTCAAATATATTCATGGCTTCTAGCTGTTCTTCATTTTTCTGTCACATGGAATTCCTGTTGTAAAACAACTTATGAATTCAAAAACATCTCAAAAGAATTTTTTTTTATAAGTACACTGAACTATTTAATTAGTTTATATGTCATCCAAATTAGCTTTTGTTTTCTCCTCAAGCTCAGGTGTCTTACAATCTTTTTTAAACCATTTATCCTCTAAAATTTCAGGTATCATGATGAAATGCCAACAACTTAATTAATCCAAATGGTAAAGTTAAAAAAGTTCAAATTGGTATATCAAAGCATTTACATGATGACTATGTCATTTGTGTAGAAAGCTATTTGCAGCAATGTGATGCTTTTATATGAATAACTTTTTTGATCATTTTTAATGCAGAAATAAAACCAAATTGTGAAATTCATCTCTGGAATGAAGGAGCAGCTCTTATTATTTTATAGTGGCTTTGATGCATTAACAAATAATTTTCTCTTTCCTCTGTTTATTTATAATTTGCTCTTCTTAAGGAAAAAAAAGGCTCTTGCTTATCTTTTATTAATTTTTATTAAGCAAAAAATCAAGTCCCACATTGCAGTGTAATTGGCGTGAGCAGCCATTTTTTCTTCAAAAGTGTTTGGGTTGCTCTTAAAGTTGCAATACATTTTTGTGTGTGTGTGTGTGTGTGTGTGTGTGTGTGTGTATACACATGTATATATATGTATACATGTATGTATGTACGTATGTATAAATATAGATGTATACATACGCATACATGTTAGTGGTCATACACTGTTTAATTTTCAATGAGTGTAAGTTAATTATTTCTTTGAATTCAATTTGAAATTGGTAGTTATTGAGCCTCAGGTGCAACTATAGTTATTGGAATCCTTCTCAAACTTGGCATTGAACTTCATGGTTTTCATGTCTATGCTGTTGGCAATTGAACTTCATAGTATTCATGTCAACTCACTTCAATTTGAAAACTCACTAATTGAACTCAATTATACTTGAGTTGTCTCGGTTCAATTTGTATTGATTATAGAATTATTTTAAACAAGTTTGATAGCCTGTGCAAGACACGAGCAAGTTTGAAAGTATTTATTTCAAAAAAAAAATTAAATTTTTTATGTATAGTTATAGTATTTTTATAATATTTGTCATATATTTATCTAATTTTTATGAAATTTGAAAAATAAACACGCACAACTATATTATCAATTTTAAAATTTTTACACCTATCAATTTACTATGTATAGTCGTAGAGAGCACTACAACTTGGAGTTTTAGAAACCAAAGACAATCAATTTTTTTTTTGAAATAAATACTTTCAAACTTGCCCGTGCCTTGCACGGGCTATTAAACTTGTTAAAGTTTAAATAATAGAAAGGCGATATTGAACACTCTAGCAGCCGTCCATTTTAAATTAGTCAAATAGTCAACCGCTTTAATAAATATTTATTTATGTATAAATCAATATAATAAAGTTGTGCATTGGTCATAATATAATTTCAATTGCAGGCACCCCTAATTAAAATTATTATAGTAACTAAATTAACTAGTACATACCTTTTATATTAAAAAATTACTCTTTAAACATGAGGAAGCTAGATACTTTGTCTATTATTTATTACTTTTAATTAGTACAATCAAGAATTAATTTGTACAATATTATCCAAAAGTTTACAACTAATTATAAAATTGATTGACTTTAAAGCGTACATGAACACATTAATTATAAGCTAAAAAGATCATAAATCGTCTTTAAAATGTCAAAATAACTCTTATAATTAGAAGAGGCCGGGGAGAGTATTTTAGTTTTATTATCTAGTATCAACTTGTGGAGCGACCGTTAGATTGCCGGTTCGATTTGTGCTTTTTCATTATTGTGGAATTGTTTCTCTTTTATTATGAGATTTTATTTTATTTTAATTTACTGTAAGATTTATACTATCGTCCATAATACTTAACGCTAATTTTTTTTAAAATTCTAGAAATTATTATATAATTTAGGAAACTGATATTTTTGCAGTGTTTTTCGTTATCTTCGCATGTGGGCCCGATTTTTTATATATAGTGACGGTTTTAAAACTGTCGCTATAGACCTATGACTACACTTTTTACATGTAAAGTGTTGCAATAGGTCTATAGCGACAGTTTTAACATGTCAAGTGTAGTCATAAGTATATAATAACGATTTTAAAGGTAAAAAACGGTACCCACATGCGAAAATAACAAAAATTACTATGAAAATAACTAAAGACAGAGCCAGGAATTTTTTTCTTCTTGGACTGCCAAGTACCAACCATATACACAAGAAATTGTCCTACCAAGATCAATTCATTTGTATTTGAGGTACCAGGCGCCTAGACCCGCTAATTCCTTTGTATTTGTGCGCTTAGGGGCTTGGGCGTCTAGGTGTCATTCTCCTTTATAATTTGGACGTCTAGGCGCTTAAGAGTTTGAACACCTATGCGCCATTTTTCTTTGTAATTTGGACGCTTAAGCCCTCTTCAGTCACACTATAATTACCAAAATGCCATATAGCAAAAAATTTCTGTAAAATCAATAATTAAAATATATATAATTAAAATAAATTAACTAAAATACAATTAAAACCCATAAAATTAATATTAAGAATATTTTCCACAATAATAATAATAATAATAACATATAAATTCACATAAAACACTTAATTTAATACAAAACATAATTAACAAATATAATACTAAAACATCTAAAACCTTCACCCGAGTTACACTTCACCCCAGCCCAAGCGTGGCTCCGTCACTGAAAATTACAGTTCCCATCATTTATTGTATCTCTCCAAAGTGAGGGGTGTTAAAAAAAAAACAAAAAAGCATGACACAAGTTATTATTTATTTAAGTAAGTTGGTATTATTTAGTTCACAAAGAAAGTATAATAATATTTTCGTTTTATAATTTTGAAATCGATGAAATAATAATTAAGACTTTTCTTTTTTGATTGAGGGAGTCGTTGGCAACAGAAAAGTCCTGATCGCTTGACATGTTCTTTAAAAATAAATATGCCGTAGAATTACTTTTTTTATATTTTATATTTTGTGCCCCCTTGAGTCAATGTAGACTACTGTCTAATTATCAAATAAAAAGGATAGATTAGTCTAGGTGAGGGAATCGAACTACTCTCGACCTTTCTTCATAACGTACATGTTGTCAATAAGAATTAACTTCACGGTCTCTATATTATTAAAAATGAGTCATATCAATGGATTAAGTAGCCATCGATAACATTTTACTTGAATCCTCAATGTTTATAACTTTATTCCCGCCAATAAAATGCAACTTGAAAAACTTTATTCAACAAAGTACTTGACAATATATAGTGTACTTGTCAAAACTTGGTAAGTATCAAAGCACTTAATTCCTCTTTCTTATTTATTAGGTGAATATTACTCCTCCTTCAGGTTCCTTTTGAAATTGCTTAACCACCCTCTATGCTCAAGTCCATCCAATAATCATAGTGTTTTTTTTATAGAAATCTTAATGATTTAGAGTTGGTAAATCAGCAACTTTAAGATTTTGTTAGGTTAGGTATAAAATTTTCATAAAGAACATTCTCTCTCTCTCTCTTTTTCTGTCCGTAATAAACTCTAGTCTCTATATTTTCAGATATAAGGAGAGTTTCTTAATTATATTAAAGAGATCCGCCCCCAATTTTATTTTTTTTCTACATTTTTTCGTTTGATTGTTCTTATTTTTCCTTTTATAAGGTTTTATTTCTCTTAATTTGAATTTTTTCAATCTACATAGTCTTCTTCTCCTAATTTAGAATTTTAGACTTATGATCTCTTCGTAAAAAAAGTTTGATTTGCAATAGTTAGTGAAAACTAATTCTATTCAGAATTAGGTGTAAAATTATTGTTGACACGTGATTTTGTCTATCAAATGAAACCAACAAACAACGAGCAACCTGTACTAAAAACAACTGTTAGTCATCTCCAAATCAAGCAACGGCTTGGGCCGCCCGGAGATGATTCGTTGTGAGAATAAGTACAGGCTAAAAAACATAACAATGGAGAACTTGTTATTGTTGAAAAATAATAAGGTACTTTGAGAAGAAAGAATTGTGTCGCCTGGATCCCCATGCTTGCAGCCTTATTTATACTTTTCATCAACCACTTAAGTGCCCATAATTGATTAGGATAGTGAATTCCTTGACATAATTCAATTATAATTATGATGTTGACCGGTCAATATCTACTTCCCCCAATATCCTGGATCACAATATAATTTAGAATTCTAAACCATTGTGCACCTTGACCTTCCTTATTTACCCAAGTCATCCCAAAAGAGGAACACTTGAACGAGCCAACCATAACTCGGGCTCACGATAGTGTATAAAATATAATCCATCCAATACTTCAAATAAAGAATAATCCTCAGGTCCAAATCAAATATAAGGCCCAATAAATTATATCTCAAAATTGCCCCCACTCTCCTATTTATAAGAATTTATAATAGGAGAGTGATATTAAAAAGCCAATTAACCTCATCTGGACAAATTAAAACCACTTGAATTCTCAATTCTCAATTATTTGTAATATCATAATTACCAAATATAATGCAAGTCCCCCCCCCCCCCCCCCCCGCCAAAAAAAAAAAAATCGTCACACGTCCCATTTATTGATCCTGCCAATTTTACCGCACTCATCAAGTCAGATGTCATTGCCTATCGCACCCATTATTAATGTTTCTCAAATATACCGTTTCCCCTTCATTTTTACTTTACTTCCTCAAAAATTTACTCTCTCTCCTTCCCGCCCTGCAAAAAAAAAACTCCCAACAACCCCTTACCACCCTTTGTAAAAACTCTATTTTTTTTGATTACCACCTTCATTCTTCAATCAATGGTTGAGAAACCAACTTCCCCTCCCCTCTTTGAAGAATCAATAAGCCCTATCACTAAAGACTCGGTAAGTCCTATCTTTACTGAGGCCGAGAAAGCAAAAAACGCCACTCGGAACCTCTATAACACAACCAAAATATATAATTCCGCTACTACCATCTCTAAAATTACCCCTGAATCACTTCCCAGAATCGGAAAGGAATTTCAAGTCCCTTATCAGTATGATCTTCAAGCTTCACTCCATACATATAGGATATACCATAGAGTCGACATGAAATAAGTTGCAGTTCACACCCAAGCTTTGAAGTATGGCCTCCGTTTTTCCCTTCACGCCTTCATCAACACTTTCTTCACCTTAACAGGCATTGGACTATTTTAGCTTCTACCTAACTCATTCATCCACCTCATTTGCTTTATTGCTTTATGCCAAAAACTCAAAATGACACCCTCCACCAACTTCTTCTTTTCCATTTTTAGCCTCACCAAATCTAAAGAACTAGGTTTTCGGTGCCTGAACAAGATTTATGGACAGAGAGTCTAGATGTAAACCCCTACAACCAACAAATGATGACACCCGAACTGGTTTTACATCCACAACACCGATATCAACCAACTACCATCATGGGGAGAGCCATTGAAGCTAGCCCTCAGATACGAGTACCTATCCTTTACCCGGAAAAAAGATTTCCATGACTTCTGCAAGAAAATTCTAACCAAACCCTAGAGCTTGGAACTCCTTTCTAGTGAACAATGGCTATTAAATCATGGATGTAAGTCTTCAAACTCATTTTCCTTTTATTTAAATGCTTCTTTTCACAACTTCTAACCTTCCTTCTTTTTGCTTTTTGGTTTATTGTATAGTAGTGCTGACTAAACCCAACATCGAAGCCCCACTTCCTCCTCCATTAAGCCCTTCCCTCTTCGTCCCGAATATTAAAAGTATTACGCATACAAGTCAATCACATTTGATGTGATGTAGCATATACTTTGTAATCTTATTTGATTTTTTAAGAAATTTTTTATTTAAAGGCGTTTTCTTTATTCATGATTAATTGGTTGAATTAATTAAATGAATAAAACTCATAGTTTTGAGCAATGTTTTTAGAGGCACGATGATGATCATGTTAATAAGATCTAAATTCAAGATAACTCAAAACTAAAATTGTTCATAATCGTAGGATCACTAAAATAGAGATTAGTGAATCCGGATAGATTAGTATATACTATGCTTGCTCTTATGAAAAGTATGATTGATCTCATAATCATTTGTGAGGAGACGCTAAAGTAAGTATGTAGGTGTTTATTAGAGAATAAGTTCACTAAACGTGACTCGTTAAAAGAACACCTAATGGAGTTTTGATTGTCTGTCAATATGAGTTCCTTATGTGATAGTAGTACAAGTGATCCTTTGACTTGAGATCATCATAGTATCTTGTGTATGATGAGTTATATTTTGACATATTCCTTAAGACCTTTAGGGTATATCAAATGGTATGCTTGTGTATAATAAGTTGTACATGGAGATAGGTGAATGATCAACAAAGAATCTATCATTTCTAGTAAAAGGAATGAATGTCCTATGTGATTCGATAAATGACAACTTAGTAGTCATTGGCCAATGCATAATGAAAATAGAAAGGAATTTATAATTTGCATTATTTAGAATTGTGTATTTGAGAATCGAAATGCATATGATCAAATAAAATAAGACTTGATAGTAATTTCATGTCTTATGTTTGATTGAGATATTGTATGGTATAATGATTGAATTGTATGGTAATTATTCGCGAAAAGGTTCTTTTATGATCAAATGTTGAAATTCATATTATTTGAAAAATCGTTAATCGCTAAGGGGACTTACCCTTATTGTGGAATAAATATTATTTATTTAAATAAGTTAAATAATTTAATTTATTTATATAAATAAGATTAAAATGGTTCTAATTAATTTATTCTACGACCGGTTTAATATGGAGAACCTAAAGAGTCATACTGTAAAAAAATAATATTTATTTAAGAAGTTAAATTGCATAATTGTAATAATAAACTAAGTATATTTAATTTATACTATGGTGATAAAATAAATTAAGTAGCTTAATATTTATATTTTAGTATTTTAGAAATACTAATTATAAATTAATAAAAAAAAATCTTATTATTATTATTATTATTATTATTATTATTATTATTTAGTTCATAAATAGTTTTGGAATTAATCAATAAGAGACTCTCATATTAGTTCCTAATTAAATTAAGAGTTTAATCAAAATTGTGAAGCCCCCAAATTTGGGCCTACACCACCCAAACTTGAGTCGTCAAAAATACAAATAACAACTATTACAATACAGTATAACATAAAACAATACAATGCTCACAACTAAGTCTTTAATATTATTGCCACATTATTTTATAATATGGTGAAAACTACTATAGCAATTATCTCAGACCATCACTCTATTTTTCTTTTCTCCCCGCTAGTCCCGGCTACACTCTCATTTCTTGAATAATTGAAAAAAACAAAGGGTGAGCTCAAATAACCTAGTAAATAATATCATGACTAAGGTGATGACATATAAATTATCATTAGCCTTTAACAATTGAGTTCTTGATAGAATAATATAAATAACAAGTTTTAAATCAACATCTGCAGTTAAGTTCTTGAACAAAGTTTAGATCAACAACTGCAACGAAATAACAACCATTAGGAGAATCATGTAGATCATAATGTCTACTAGCTTTTCTTTTTTCAGAAAAATATCATCAACCTTTATCATCTGAAACACCACTGGTCATAATTATGCCAAAAAATAGTTCTTTTTTTCCTCAGGTCAAAAAGAATCTTCACCATGTGCCTTAAAAGACACATCACCATTATATCATCTTTATCCTATCATTTATGCCCCAGGTCACAGATATTCACAATAACTTGATTCTTGATGATTAGTACAAATAACAGCAATATAAATGATGTACAGTAGAAAGAGAATATTAGGATAAACAATAGATATTGAAAGTTTACAATTTTTACTTTGTCCAGAGTCAAATAATGTTCAAATTATCAACATGATATAGAGTAGAAGGTGTTTAAGTCCAAGAATAATGTCCAAGATTCACAAGGGAAAAGTTCAACTATAAGATTTATGGCACAAGAAATATTTAACAGTCTACAATGTTCACAGTTCAAGTAAATGTTCATAGGTCAAAAATTCAAGATCCAATAGTTCACTGTTCAAATGTAACGATGAAAATTTAATAGAAATGTTCATGTCTAAAGATATTAGATGAAGCGCAAACTATTAATTATTTTAGAAATTTTACCGAATAATACTTACTATAGTAAGTTTAAGAGGATGAAAAAAAATGATATCCCTCACCTTAACACGTGACATGATACTGTTTTTTATGGAGTTGATCAAGCTATATATATATATATATATATATATATATATATATATATATATATATATATATATATATATATCATCATCAAATTAGTAACTACCATATATAGATTTCATGGTGTATACTAACTCGTATGAAATAATCAAAAGTGATTTGATAGTATAAATTTGTGCAGTAGAGTGGAATATACTTCAAAATAGTTTATGGAGAAGTAAACAATATTTTAAAATAATATATTTCAAAGAAAGTTTTCAAAATAAATCTTCTGAAAGAAGAGTCTTGTAAAGCAAGAGTTGTAAACAACATGTGACGTGTATGAGTGCTTATATAACTTTTATAGAAAGAAAGAAAAAACTTACTTAAATAATACCCGTACTTTTATCGATCTTTACCAACACTTAAGATAGCCTTAACACACTCAGACAAATCTTATACTAAGAATATTTAGAAAGTAGAAGGAAGTATTTGGAATATGCATGTGAATGTTATTTCTCTATTATAAAATTTGATGATGTGTTTTAAAAGATAAATGAATCAATATGCAAATATGTCTGCATTAATGAAAGATGTAAAGTCCTTAATAGTTAATAGACATTATGTTCTAAGGACTTAGATTGATAAGGTCAAATTTGTTAAGTTGATCTCATATGAGTTAATAGCATTGTACAGTCCTTCAAAAGATCACTATGTACAAGGACTATGTATAGAAAGATCAAACTTGTTAGGATGATCTTAAATTGTAATAGATAGGCCTGGTCGACCAAAATGAACAACAGTCTGGCAAGAGAGTTAAAGCAAGAATCGTAGACTACACTCACGATCGTAGAGTCTGCAAGCCATCAGCATAGCCAGTTATACGCTCACATCTCCAAAGCAGAATCATAGAGTGTCTACTTAAAGATCATCAGTATGAAGACCCTGAATGACCGGCAAGCAAACAGAAGATCCAAGCACCAACTCCATCAGCAAAGACTGATTAAGAAGTGAAGAGTCATTCAGATAAAAGTCTTATGAAATCACTCAAAGGAAGATCGTAGAGTCTTCTAGGAATATCGTAAAGTCTGCCAGGTAAACGCAGAATAAGGTTCGGAAAATTGAAGAATCCTCTCGACAGATCGTAGAGTTGTCTCAGCATCGTAGGGCTAACTCTCGGGATCGTAAAGTCCATATAGACAGTCACTCTACGATTCTCTTAATCTTGTCTACGAACCAAGCAGAGTCAAAGAGCAACCTCTACATATGTATTCAGAATCATGACATCAATCCTTATAAGAATTATTCAGAAGGCTATCCTTGAGCTGTCAAAGAAACTGAACGAAGATCTCGTACATCTATAACATCTAGCCTTAATTGAGATCGTAGAGCAGTTCAAATCATAACTCTACGATTGCACTATGACTTACACCACAAGTCAGATCGAAAAATTGCAAAGCTAAGTCGTAGAATGATAAAGCAAGTTCAAATGTACAACGTTCGAAGCAATCGAGCTGAAGATATTCAAATGCTACCTGTCATAAACAACCTTTGATTATACAACAGAGAATGCAACTAAAAGTTCGTAGAGCAGTCCTCTACAATAAAGATCTGGCACCTGAAGGTTCATAGAGCAGTCCTCCATGACATATAGAACCAAGCAGTTTGAGCAAGCCTGAAGTTCATAGAGCTATCATCTATGATAAGAAATCATCTGTTAAAGCTTAAACCAGATCATAGACTTATGCTCTATATACATAAAGCACAATGAAGATCACGAAGCATGATAAGCATATCGTCAGGACCGCAAGGCTCGGATAAAATCGTAGAGTTAGTAAAGTCAATCACTCTCTGATCTACACAGAAGCCTACGACAGACAAGATCGTAGAGCTACATAGCAGAACCAGCAGATGACTCAACGATCAGAAGCCTATGACAGACAAGATCGTAGAGCTACATAGCAGAACCAGCAGATGACTCAATGATCAGAAGCCTACGACAGACAAGATCGTAGAGCTACATAGCAGAACCAATAGATGACTCAACGATCAGAAGCAAGAAGCTACAACTGGATTGATCGTCGAGTACTTAAGTGCCAACAATGATTGAAGACATCTAAGCACTTAAGTCAGTAATCTCAAAATGAGTTGTTAATTACTTCAGAAACATCCACGTCAACACTTCTATGGCATCTGCTATAGAAGAAGTCAGAAATGTCAGAATACTGACTTATGCGTGTTGAGTGTCAGAGCAACGACTTCTAGTATCATGCATCAGGCTCAAGAAATCAGAAGACTGTGTCTCAACGATCATATTCTTTAAAAGACTTGTCCACTCTATTAAGACTGGGAAGAACCCAAGATTGACATCTCTCTCCAGCGTTAAAGAAGCCAAGTCAACAAGTCAGAGTCTGCAGAGCACTAACACGCTGACTAAATGAATAAAGTATTCAGAAAGAAGTCTAAAAGAAAACATGCTTCAACAGAAGGATTTGCTACAGGAAGATTTGTACCAGGGAGATCTGCAACAGAAAGATAATTTAAAGATCTACAAAAAGAGCAAATCGGGAAAAAGAAGAAGTGGTGAATAAGCAAGAACAATATATACACGACCGAATCTGTTGAGCTAAGAATCGAAGGATCAAAGAAGCCAAGAACACTTTGAGAAAAGAGGAGTACATAATGAAATTCTATGTGAAATACAAGCTAAGTGTTCAACACAACTGCTGAGCAAAAAGCTTATCAAAAGAACTCAGCAGTACATTTCGGGTGATCATGGGTAGTTGCTGAATACAGAAAGAAGAAGAACATCAACGACAAATATCAGCAGCATTCAAAGGTTGATCACAAGCAGCTGTTAAGTACCTAAAGATGGAGAAAAGCAAATGTTCTACTTAGCAGCACAACTCAACAAACAAACAACTCAAGTCTGTTGGACTTAATGAGGGTCATAGTGTCTCGGCATGGAGAACTAAAGAAATCAAGTCCGCTGGACTTGTTGAGTACCGAAGGGTACAAGAGATTCTAAGTCTGCTTGGCTTAGTCTACAGTCCCAAAGCTGCTGGCTTTGATGAGGGCAAGAGTGTCCTAGTCTTAATGTGACTGAAGGAACCAAGTCTGTTGGATTTGATGAGGGCAAAAGTGTCCTAGCCCGGAGGACTAAACCTTAATGGATTTCATACTTGTCAAAGTAGAAGAGTGGAGTAGGAGTTGTTCAGTCTCCGAACCACTTAAATCTCTTGTGTCATTTACTTTATGTTTTTTACTTTTTTGCACAATAACTGCTAAATCTGCTATCACCCATACTGTAGATTAACACACTGAATTGAAATGACTCATATATATTTAAGGGGTTTTTAAAAGTATAATCCGTTGTGCTTGAATTGATCCCATCATTTATAACTAATATGCTTTCGTTATAAATGGAAAAAGTTTTAATGATCCGTTCAACCCCCCCTTCTAGATCATTATTGTGTCCACGGGAACTAACAGGAAGGATAAGTAAGAAGGATATGAAAATTTCTTATGCTAAGCCCCCTATTTATAATCAAAACTTAACCAACTATTTCAAAAATATATTTCACATTTTTTAATCTACATCATTCATTATTTTTCACACTTTAATCTACACCATTCATTAACTAATTACATGATTCACAACCTAATCACATGATTCACACCTTAATCTAACTTAATCTATACAATCCATTAGCAAATCACATGATTCACACATTAATCTAACTTAATCTACATTATCCATTAACAAATCACATGATTCACACATTTTATTAACTTAATCTACATCATCCATTAGTAAATCATATGATTCATACCTTAAACTACATCATTCATAATACATTTTACATTTTTAAGCTTCATACTACACATTTAAAGATTATATTATCCATCTTTTATAATATTGACTTAATATCACAATTATTTAAATATTCAGTATTATTCAAATAATGAGTCTGTCTAACTATTTAATACCCGTGATTACTATTGTGACAATTATTGGTCCAATGATACAAGATATTGTTCATTATGACGATTATTGACTTAATAATGTAGAATGCTATGTAATGACAATTATTGATTCAATAATGTAAAATACTGTGTAATGACAATTATTGATGAAATACTGTGCAATGGTCACTTTATCAGTTCAATAATACAAAACACTGTGCAATATCGTGTGTTACTGTAGAATACTGTGTGCTATTATAAAATACCATGTGCTACTATAAAATACCATGAAATATTGTATGCTACTATTCTTTTATCAGTTGGTACTTAAATAGTTAAAAGTGATAAATACCGTTGACCATTTTTATTTAAAAAGGTTAACGCTATTGTTTTCTATGTCCGACAATATTTTATTGTGGGGTCCACCCATAACTGATTATTTCGGCGTCGTCGTATGAATCAAATATTGTTCGACAAAATGAATATTCCTTTACAAACTATAATTTGCACAAAACATCATTATTATTTTTTTTTATCAAATTAACACCTTACTGTTTCAAAATAACATATGAAGAAAAATTAAATTTTATTCAATAAAAGTTAGGGTCTTACAAAAATCCATACTCCTAAAGTGTTTGGGAGTGTTGTCTATATCTATAAATAAAATGAGTCTTATTATGAATTAGAGTTACATACATTGCCATAAGATTTGAGAGAGTGCTCACATATTCTCTACATCTAAGAAATTAGAAGAGAGAGAAAACTAGGGCTTGCCACAACCCACTTCTTGAATCCATATTTTTTCTTGGTGGATCACCTCTAGAGGCTACACACTTGTGTAGCTAACGTTGATCTAAGGAATCTAATCGGTGGATTTCGAGAAGAACACGAAGAAATTGGTGGTGAACTTGTACCTGTGGAAGTTAGTGTCTACAAGGGTATAATTCTCTAACTTCTTCTTGTTTAATTAATAATTGTACATAAAGATCAATCTTGATTATAGTTTGTAAAATTTTAAAATATGATTTTACCATACTTCCGCTCTTTTTGTGCAAGTTGATTATATGTCTATGGATTTTTACAAACTAACAGTGGCATCACAAGCCAAACTTTATGCGAATTATTAATTGTTTAGATTCCATATATATATGGGTATGTGTTTAGAATAATTTATTGGGTATATGTTATTCTATAAAATCATTGGTTTTGAAAACAAGAATCAAAAATCATGTTTTGGATGAAAAATATAAAAAATCGCGATTGTAGAATTGGATTATGACGAACTAAATTAAGGCACAGTCTTATAGTGTTAAAACTACGCCGAGGCATGATGTTTGTTCTTTGGAATTGCGTCGGGGTGCGGTCCTGACCCTGGGCGCCTCGCCCCGGTGCGGTATTTTTTCGTTGGAACTGAGCCAGGGTGCATTGTGGTAGAATACATTTTTTTTTATTTTAATATAGTTTTTCAAAGTTATAAATAAAAAGTTTATTTTAAATAATTTTATAATTAAAATAAATAGTTTATTTTAAATTTGAAATTGAATTTCATGCAACTTTAAATTGCCCATTAAATGATATCGACATATATATGAAATGATTTAAATTCATGAGATGAATATATTTTTATTGATAGATATATGATAATATAAAGGGATTGATTATAGACTAATGACGAATGAGATTTGATTTATTTTATGAGGATGAATAAATGAACGAGTTTTATAAATGGAGTCTGTGTACCTTGTCTTTTCTAATTTTTCTTGATGTAAATTATATCTTCCTCCTATGTACTTCCTCTTGACTACTTATCAAGGTTTCTATTTTATGAAAATTGTTTGTAATAGAATAGTTAGAATTATTTGAAGAATTGGAGCCAAGGAGCAATGAATGCTTGAAGACATGTTTGTAATGGAACCCGTGTTATAAATGTAATAATTACATTTGTATGTATTTATTTTTGCACCTTAGGTTAGACCTTTTGGTTCACTTGGTGGCTCTAGTGAACCAAACTAGAATAATCAATCCAACACAACCGACACCCCCCAAGCACCCACAAGAAATGTAAGACCCCGAATTTTATGAAATACAAAATTTAACTTTTCTTCATATATATTTTTCTAAAACAGTAAGTGTTTAAATTGATAAAGTTAAAAGTTAAGGATGTTATGTGCAAATTTTATTATGTCAGATAATATTTGTTTGGTCGGAAAATATTCGGGTCATACGACGACGCCGAAATAACTAATTATTGGTGGACCCCACAACGGAATATTTGTCGGATATAGAAAACGACAGAAGTAACCTTTTTAAATAAAAATAGTCAACGGTGTTATCACTTTTAACTGTTAAAATATCGGTGATAATAGAATAGTAGCTTACGGTAATTTATGGTATTTTACTGTAGCACGCAGTGTTCTACAGCAGTACAAAGTATTGTGTGGCGTTTATATTATTGAACTGATAAATTGGTTATTACACAGTATTTGCATTATTGATCTGATAATTGACACCGTAACTGTTACACATCATTTCATCAATAATTGTCACTGCATAATATTTTATGTTATCAATTCAATAATTGTTGTTACACAGTATTTTGCATTATTAATTCAATAATTGTCATTACACTATATTTCATATCATTGAGTCAATAATTGTTGGTACACTGTATTTTTAAATTATTGAACCAAATAATTGTCACAATAGCAAATACACCGTAATTTATATTATTAAATTAATAATAATCTGTAACGTGTTTATTACATTATTGTTGTAGTATTATTTTAATATATATGTTGGATCCACAAGAAGAATAAATAAATAAATTAAAAATAAAAAAAATTAATTGGTGTGAATAGTAACGTGAATAGTACGTAGACCTACTGTGGGGCCCACAAGAAATGTGAAAAATATGAATGTTGGCTGAATGGTTGGTGGAGGCTGCGTAGCAGCCTCTGCTAAATTTTTTTTTCAGTTCACCTACCGCGCATAGTAGCCTCTTTTCTCCTATAAATAACTTGCTCAGCTGAATAGAAAAATCACACCTAAAATATAAAAGTTTTCTATAAGAATTTTATGAGTTTTCTCTGAGAATAATAAGGTTATCTTGAGTGTTTGAAAGCCAAAAGGAGTGCATGAATTTTTCAAGTAAGTCTTTTATTAAAGAATAGTAATTTCATAAATTCCTATTTTTCACGGTATTCACAAATCTTCCTTTAGAAGACTTTTCTTTAAGAAGATTCATTTTTAAAAGCTTTCTTTGGAAGATTTATTTTGGAATATTATTTTAAAAACTATTTAAAAGTTGTTATTTTATACTACAAAAATTGTGTTAAATATATATAATTTTGATAGTTCATATTATACGAGTTATCATACACTTTGAAATTTATATGTAGTAATTACTAATTATATTATAAATATATATAGGTTGATCAACCTCATTTAAATCAATATTCAGTAACGTGTTAAGGTAAGAAATATCATCTTCTTTCATATTCTATTATTTAAACTTACTACGGTAAGGGATATCATTCTTTTCATCATTATAAATGGATATTATTTTCTTTCTTACTAGAAGGGATTATCATTCTTTGATTCTCGAAAATAATATTGTTTCTTTCTTACTCATAAGATGTGCCATTTATTTCCATGCATTAAATTGTGAGAATAACCTTACGGCGCGGATTACCGCCTATTGGTGAATAACCTATCGTATTCATTCCTTATTAATCTCTGAGAATAACCTTACGGCGTGGATTACCGCCTGTTTGGTGAATAACTCTTTGTAGTCAAATTTTATTAAATTGTGGGAATAACCTTACTACGCAGACTACCGCCTGTTGGTGAATAATCCTTTGTATTTATTTCTTATTTGTCTCTTGTAGAAATAATTTGTCTACACGAATTATCACATGACACTTTTATTCCATATTCGTTTGTGATATCATTTTCTTTCATATTCGTAAGTGATATTATTTTCCTTTATATTCATAAGGAATACCATATTTTTCATCTTCCATTATTCAAACTTATTATGGTAAAGGATATTAATTTCCTTCATCTTTTGTTAATCAAACCTGCTACGGTAAGGGATATTATTTTCTTTCATACACCTAAATCGAAACTTATTATGGAACTATTGCTTCTATAATTACTGAACATATTATATGATCCATAATAGTTGCACTTCATCATTTCAATTGAACCTTCCTATTTTCTGAACCTTTCTATTGAACTGTAACCGTTATTCTGAACTGTGGATCTTGAATATCATTTTTGAATTTCACTCCACATCATGTTGACAATTTGGACATTATTTGAATCTGCACAAAGTAAACTTCTGATACTTATTGTTTATCCTGTTTCTTCTGTTCATCATTTATATCATTCTAATCATCCAAAATCAAGTTGTTGTGAATATCTGTGGCCGGGGGCACATATGCAATATAATTGTTAAACAAATGATAGGTTAAAGGCGATATAATAGGTTAAAGGCGAAACATTTGTTCGGCCAGTAGTGCAAAGATGAATTGTTGTTTGGTATGATTATGACCAAAGGCTGAATCTTGTATAATCATGACCGTTGGTGTAATATTGAATATCTTTGGTCCGTAGTGCAAAGATGAACTGTTGTTTGGTATGATTATGACCAAAGGCTGAATCTAGTATAATCATGACCGTTGGTGTTATATTGAATGTCTTTGGCTCGTAGTGCAAAGATGAACTGTTGATCTGCATGATTATGACCAGGAACTGTGAATTTGTATTATCTTGACTAATGATATTTCAGATGATAAAAGTTAATGATGTTTTTCCTAAAAAGAGAAGCGAATGGATATTATAGTCTGCATTATTCTTCTAATAGATTGCTCATTCTGCTGTTATTATTAATCTGAATGTTGTTCAAGAATTTAGCTGTAGTTTTTGATATAAACCTTGTAGTCTATTGTATTCTATCAAGAACTCAACTGTTGAAGGCTAATGATAATTTATTCGTCATTATCTTAGTCATGATATTTCTCACTGGGCTATTTGAGCTCACCCTTTCTTTTTGTTCCATTGTTTTTCAACAGAAGATGAGAATGTAGCTGGGTCTAGCCGGGGAATGGAGTGAGAGTCCGAGGGATAGCTATCGTAGTCTTCACGTGTTGTAAAATAGTGTGGCAATAATAATAAAGACTTAGTTGTGTATTATTATACACTGTATTGTTAAACGTTGTACTACCTTATAATAATTTTGTTGTAGTCTTTTGACAACTCAAGTTTGGGCTGTGTTGGTCCAGATTTGGGGGTGTCACAAGAAACCCCCATCATCTCTGAAGTTCCTCAACCAACCGAACCAGCTCCTGCATAAACCTATCAAACCTCTACTGCCCTATCTCAACCAACGCTTACTCCTTCAAACCCGATCCCAACAACAACTGTTTCAACCTCCACCTCTTCAAGGCCAAACATTCTCAGTTTCTTTTTCCTCAACCCCCAAAATAAATTCCCATACTCCCGATTTGATAACTTCATCATACCGATCGACGACCATCTTTTTGCTGACTACACATAAAGAGAACTGATCCTCGATGTTGCCATACAGGGAGGACAGGTAAATACTTACCCAAACTTTCACTTAACTTATACTTTAATCTTTATAATACTAGCCATACAAATTCATTATTGCAGAGCATAGCCGTCTTCAGCTGTATCATGACTCATGAGAAAGGCGTGCTGAACTCTAACATCGTGTTTGTCGACCTAAAAAGCAAACTTGTGGAGAAAGCTCAACTTCAAGCAGAACTCCGAAAAGTCAACGAACAATACCTATAACTCCAACAACAATCCACCAAAGCCAATGAAAAGAATATAGAACTTCAACATCAACTTTTGGAGGCCACCCTTCGGATTGAAACTTTCGAACAGACAAATGACATAGAACAAGCCGAACACATCCAAATTGAAAACCTCCAAATAGAAGAAGGTCGACATCTCCAATAGCAAAACCAAAACTTAGAAGAGAAGAACGCATAACTTACCTTCGACCTCCAAAAACTCCATGAAGCCCACAACATTACCACCACCTCATTGAGATAATTTGAAGCTGCCAAAAGAGAACTCCACTCTCAACTCCAACAACAAACTGAACTCCCAAAAAAAATGTAGAACTTTAGAAACAAATCCACCAACTCCATCAAAACGCAAAAGCCAAAGAAGACAACATCTTCAGGCTTCAAGATATCAATAGAAAAGGTTTCGTCAAACATAAAGAATGCCAGAATTAAGTTGCTAAACTCAAAAAGAAAAACGACTCCCTTAAAAAACAAAGAGAAGATATCATCGTAGAATACCGAACCTCTTCAGAACTTAATTGACTTCTTCGAAGAGATAGCTGAGGAATTTAGCAAAGGAGTCCGAATGGCCCTCACGAAGATTCAAGTCACGAGAGTCGATCCTAAGTTAATTGACTGCTCTGAAAATGATGATGACCCCAACACCAACCCTCCAAATAATTAGAGCCTGTGCAGCTTCTTTTCATCATTTTTTTATTTTAAGAATGATTGTAATATTTTTGGAACTTCACACGTACATACAATCAGTAAATAATAAAATAGTACTGTCTTATATTAATATCTGTTTGCATGTTACATAGAAATAATTCTCTAATTATTTAGAATGACTTAATTGAAACAAACTATTAACTACTGATAATATTTTTTTAACCGACCAGCATGCCAAGTATTCTTAAGTTTTGATCCATTCATACCCCGAAGCTTGTAAGCACATGCTTTTAACACTTCCATGACCTTATAAGTCCCTTCCCAATTAGGCATGAGCTTTTCAGTATTCTATGGAGTCAAAGCCTCTGCTTCCCGAAGCACTAAATCCTTGACCTTGAACCTTCTTAGTCGATCCCTTTAATTATAATGCATTGCTATCTTTTGCTGATATATTGCCAATCGTAAAACTACAGCCTCCTGAACTTCATCCAACAGATCAAGATTAAGTCGAAGTCCCTTGTCGTTATATAACTCCTTGAAATTAGATACTCTAAATGATGTGGATCCAACCTCAACCAGAATTAATACTTCGGTACCATACGCCAACCTGAATGGTGAATCCCCTGTAGTGGTTCGTGGCATTATCCAATATGCCAACAAAACACTTAACAACTCCTCAGGCCACCTCCCCTTCATCTCATCCAATCGCCTCTTAATCCCATAAAGCAATGTATGGTTAGTCACCTCCACTTGACCATTAGATTGAGGATGAGCAACCAAAGTCTTTCGATGTTGAATCCCCCAATTCGATAAAAACTGCTCGAATTTGGCACCCACAAATTGCAAACCGTTGTCCGAAACTAATACCATCGGAATTCCAAACTGAAACACCACAGATTCTTTTAAAAACTTCAAACAATCCTCCTCGGTAATATGCTTAAGAGGTTTAGCTTCTACCCACTTCATCATGTAATCTATGGCCACTACGATGTACTGAAGTTGTCCCTTTACTTTTAGCATTGGCCCCAACAGGTCTATTCCCCAAACGCCAATGAGATTGGAGATAGTACCGATGATAACTCTTCTAGAGGTTGATGTGGAACTGGACTATATAATTGACTGGGCACCTTTTGACATATTTCTTAGCTTCCTAAAATATCATCAGCCAATAGGACCCCTGCCTGATTAGCTTATATGCTAATGACTTTGCCCCCATGTGGTCCCTGCAAATACCTTCGTGTACCTCTCGTATAACATAAGACGACTCTGACGGAACCAAACACTTCAATAAAGGTGATGAATAAGCTCGCTGATATAAATCTCCATTAATTAAATAAAAATAAGAACTCCGATATTTGATTCTCTTCTCCATAAGTTTATCTGTCAATAATTTTCCATCAGTCAAATACTCTATATACGGAGTCAACCAACAATTAAATCTTTCGATCGACAATATTTCCCTTTTGTTGATACTAGGTTCACTCAAGACTTTTAAATACACTAAACCTCCTAAAGCATCCACCTGGGTTGCTGTAAGTTTGGATAATGCATCAACAATTATGTTTCCTTCCCGTTCTATACCTTAAAGAGCATAGGACTCGAACCTCTGTAATAACCCTTTCACTTCGAACAAGTACCTAGTCATTCGGATCCCCCGAGCTTTATATTTCCCCTAGATCTGCTTCACCACCACCTGAGAATAACTGAATATAAAGATGTGACGCACCTTCAAACTTTTGGCCTATCTCAGCTCTGCCAACATTGCTTCGTACTCAGCTTCATTATTTGCAGCTTTGAATTAAAATCAAATTGTCTGTTGCACCTTGAAACCCTCTAGGCTGGTTAGAATGACACCAGTCTCACTAGCTTCGGCATTAGATGGACCATCAACATATAATTTCCAAGAAAGAGTTGGGACCGGCTACCCCTCGATTATTACTCCCACAATTTCTGACGTCTCACCTGCTTGACTACCTTCCAAAAAAGTACATTCAAGCATAAAGTCTGCCAACACCTGCCCTTTGATAGCAGTCTGAGGATGATAATCCAAAAAATATTAACTTAACTCTATAGCCCATGCCACCATCCTTCCCGAGGCGTCCGACTTATGCAACACCTTCTTCAAGGGTTGATCCATGTAGATAATGATAATTCGACCTTGGAAATAAAGGCAAAGCTTTCTACTAGCAATTACTAAGGTGTACATACATTTTTTAGGTTCGGATACTGTGTCTTCGCATCCCTCAAAGCATGACTGATTTAATAGATAGGTCTCTGAACTCCTCCCTCTTCCCGAATCAAGACTGCCCTAACTGCTAACTAAACTGATAGCTAAATATAAGTAAAGAGGTTCCTTTGGCATCGTTTTTTGCAACAAATGAGCTGTCAACAAGTATTTCTTAATCCCCTAGAAGGCGCCCTCACATTTTTAAGTCCACTAAAATGTCTTTTCATTCTTCGGTCTTTTCAAAGTATCGAAAAAGGGCAAACGTGTTTTTGCCGATCAAGACATAAACCTCCTCAAATTCGCTACCTGACCTGTTAGCTTTTGTACATCTTTAAAATTTAGCAGGGACTTTATATCAAGGATCGCCTTATTTTCTCCAGATTAGCTTTAATTCCTCTTTGGCTTACCAAGTACCCTAAAAACTTCCCTGATCCAAGGCTGAATGTACACTTGGTAGGGTTAAGTCACATGTTGTAGTGCCTAATGGTCTAACAACATTATTCAAGATCCTGCAGGCGGTCCAGAACCTTTGTACTTTTGACTATCATATCATCCACGTATACCTCCATGTTCTTCTAGATCTGTTTTTGAAAAGCTTTATTCATCATTCTCTTATATATGGCTACTACATTAATCAACTCAAATATCATTTGATTATATGTATAGATAGTTTGATGAGTGATGAAAATTGTCTTCGAAATATCCTCATTTGCCATCAAAATTTAGTTATACCCTAAAAACACATCTAAAAAGCTTAGAACTACATTTTTCGACATCGCATCAATAAGTTTGTCGATATGGTGGAGTTGATAAAAGTCCTTTAGACACATTTTATTCAAATCTGTGTAGTTAATGCAGACCCTCCATTTCCCATTATGCTTCAGTACCAAGTCTATGTTTGCCAGCCACTATGGATATTCTATCTCATCTATTACTCCAGCATCCAAAAGTTTGGCAACTTCATCATCTATTATCTTTTGTCGTTCTGGTATGAAAGACCGTTGCTTTTGGTGAACTAGTTTGTGATTCGGATAAACCGACAACTTATGAACAACATCTTCTGTAATTATAGGCATGTCGTGAGGTGTCCAGGCCAAGATATCCTAATATGTTTAGAACAACTACATTAATCATGCCTTGATTGTATTTTGCAACCTGACACCTATTTTTACCAACTTGGTTATGTTGCCTGGTACCAGCTCAACCTCCTTAGTCTCTTCGACAGCCAATGCTAATGGTTCAGTAGTCCTTTCAGTAAAAGGCTCGATGTCTACTGTTATCGTGCTCTTCTGTTTGTATGTCCCAACAACCAATGTTGGGAGTGTAGTTTGATAACACCTCTTTGCTATGTCCAAGTGTTGTTTCACCTCACCGACCCCCATTAGGCGTAGGGAATTTGATCTTGAAATAAAGGATCGATGTCATGGCATGCAATGTAGATAGAGTTGTTATTCCTAATATAACATTATAAACCGAATCAACTTGAACCACGAAGAATTTCACCATAACCTTCGTGTCTCATGGAGTCATCCCAAAGACCACTAGTAATTCTACGATCCTGACCACTGGCACAGGCTCATTGCTGAACCCATACAAAGGCGATTCATGTCCAACTTCCAACTCGAGCCCTTGCAAATACATTCGTTGGAATGCACGATTGTGCTGCACATCAACTAAGGATCCATTATCGATCATGATACGTTTCATGTCTACACGATCAACCTGTACTGTAATGACCAATGCCTCCTCATGAGGCTCGACTGCTTCGGGTGGGTAATCTTCATCTAAAAATAAGATCACCATATTTGGGAAGGGCCACTTCAGTTTAACTGTCTGCTCAGATAGGGCCATCACAATGTCTAAAATCGACTTTAGCTTCTTTCCAAACTGCTTGGGAACTAATCCACCTGTGATAACATCTATCATTCGTCGCGGATGCACCACCTGTTCGGCCCTTCGAGCCTTCGTCTATGCTTGGTTTGGTGTGGGTACTTTCCGACCTGCTACATACTAGATCAACTCTCCACTTTGAATTCATTTCTCGATCATGTCTTTCAGTCCAGCATATGTCTCCGTTGAGTGTCCAATATGTCGATGACATTCACAATATAAGGTTCTCCAAGCCTGACGAGATCACGTCTATCGCCCATCCGCTATGGCCGAGTACCTAATTGAATTTAGAATCTTTACCCAATCAGTGTTTAATGGGGTGTATGTCTTACTATTTGGTCGAGGCTGAAACGATGATCTGTTAGCAGCGAGTGGTTGTCCTCCTTTTAACCAATCTGATCAAATACATTTCCTTTGTTCTCTCCATCCTTATTATTATTGTTGGGTCAGTTGTTCACCTTGCCACCTGGTTGTAGACTCACCATTGCTTTATCGATCGTTATGAATTTCTCAGCTCTTTCATACGCATCAGACAAATATTTTGGAGGGTTGAACATAATATCCTTCATGAGTTTCTTATTTCGTCCCATGTCAAATCCCGTCGTAAAAAATCCCAGCTTCTATGTCATGTTTAGATCGATAATGGTCCCTACTGCATCCCAAAATCTCTACACATATTGACTTAAGGACTCTCCAAGTTTTTGCTTGATCTGAATTAATGAAACAACCAACTTTCTCATTCTCTTGTTGCTCCTAAATCTCTTGTGAAATTTAACACACAGTTCCTTCCATAACTTGATCGAGTTTTGAGGCAATGACATCATCCACTGCTTTAGCTCATTTTTTCAGTGTAGTCACGAAGATCTAACACATATCGACTTTCGAATGGTTGTAGTACTTCATCATCCATTCCTAAAAACTCGTGTGATCGCATGGATGACCTGCACCGTCATAAGTTTTCAAATGTGGCAACTTCAATTGATCTATAACTGAAGAGAATGGGGATTTTGGGTCCAAAGGTAGAGGTGTGACCGTCCCCATCTCCCCTGTAGGTCTTGCCCTACTATTGCCAATTGTCTTTTTAATTATGAGATCCTTTGTAGCACGGGTTTGAGAATAGGTGCCTGTAGAGTCCCTTGTTGCTCTTCCCAACTTGGATTTATTCTCACTCCCTCTTGACTCCTTCCTTCAGTGGGAGATCGAGTCCTTCTCTGATAATGTCAGCCTGGTGAGCCGAGCTGCCTTATGTCTTCAATACGATCCAAGTCCGTCCGTCCGACCAGGTCGTGTCATATAACCCTAAGGGTGGTCGCGATCATGAAATTATGATCATCCAGTTCTCGCTTGCCGAGGCCGACTCTGTGGTGTCACCTTACGTTCTCCTCCTTCAACAGCAGTTGGTGGATCCTCTTCTCTCCACAGGTCGGGTAGATAGGCGTTCCACTCCTGGTGCAGACGCCTTAAGGTTTCCAACTCAGCCTCTACTTCTTTGATTTTTTATTGTCTGATTCTCTCTCTGGTCACAACGTGAAGTTCTTCACTATGGATTCTCTAGTTCTTCCGGCCTCAACCTACTTAAGTCTGAATCCAGTGTGATCGATGGAGAGAATAACCTTTTTCGAACAGGAGTCTACACAAGCCTAGACCTCAACTGATTGGGCCTAATCCTATCCTTCATTGACCTTCGAACATGACAAGGGACTGGGTTTGTAAAAGATCCCTGTTGATCCTTACTTGGATTTATTATTCTTGCCATAGCCACGACAAAACTGGTGATTTACGACTCAAAATACCGCCCTCCTTTTAGCGCCAATGTTGACGCGTGATTTTGTCCACCCGATAAAACCACCAAACAATGAGCTTGCACTAGAAACAATTGTTAGCCACCTCCAGATCAAGCGACAACTTGGGCTGCCCATGGATGCTTCGATGTGAGAATAAGTACAGGCCAAAAAACGTAACAATGAAAAACTTGTTATTGCTGAAAAATAATAAATATTTTGAGAAGAAAAAATTGTGTCACCTAGACCTCCACGCTTGCCGCTTTATTTATACATTTTCATCAACCGCCTAAGTCCTCGTAACTGATTAGGATAGTGAATCCCTTGACATAATCCAATTATAATTATAATGTTGACTGGTCAATCTCTACTTCCCCCAAGATCTGGGATCACAATATAATTTAGAATCCTAAAGCAATGTGGACCTCGACCTCCTTTATTTACCCAAGCTGTCCTAAAAAGGGAACACTTGAATGGCCCAAGCCTAACCTGGGCCCACCATAATGTATAAAATACAATCCATCCAATACTTCAAATAAAGAATAATCCTCAGACCCAATTCAATTATAAGGCCTAATAAATTATATCCCAACAATTGTCGATCATGACAACATTTTTTTTTTTTACTTTGCTTATGTTGAAAAATTGTTTAAATATGTTTATTTTTTTATATTTTTTAGAAATCTATATGTTGTGTTGAGTTTCAAATTAGAGAAATATCATCACGATTTTAGTATTTTTATAATTTGATTCATTTATCGATTAAAATTATTTACTGCTCTTATTCAAGGATTTTGTAAAAAGAAAAAAAGTGTTAAGACTGAGTGTACTTAACATGTAGTTACTTCACAAAAATAAGACTAAAATAAAGAACAAATACTTAAAAAATGAAATAAAAAAATTAAAAGGATGTTTGAGATCACTTATAAATAGTCAAACTTGTCTATAATTAGTTTTAAGACAAAGTATTTGGTAACCTGATTTTGAATATTTAGTATTCTCATTTTTGAAATTACTTACAATCACTTTTTATGAAAATAATCAAAATATTTACTTTATAGTTTCTGATTATTTGTCAAGATCTAACAGTCAGGTTTGACCAAATATATTACAAATTAATTCCTATTTATTTTAATAAGTTCACCCATTACCCCTATTAAATTATCAAACATTCTTTTTAAGTAACTTACATTTTTTTTATTGTCCTAATTTATTACAATAATTTATCTTAAACTTACATTTTATTTTGAGTGTCTTAATCTATTAAAATAATTTATCTTAACTTAGAAAGCCTTTTGGACTTGACTTCATAACACTTATTGTCAACAAATTTTGAACCCTCAACCTTTATATCAATAAAAATGATTGGTAATAGTAGACCAACTGACTAAGTTTCATTTGAATAAGTTATAAGCAATTTTTTTAATGCCAAATATTTTTCACTTTTTTATTAGTTTTAAGTGTTTTGCGCTACCGGTTAACAAACAATTTTTAAAATAAAATCACTTATCAACAAAAATAGTAATCACTAATCATAATTAATAATCACATTATTCTCTGTAATTAAAATTGTGTTTGAGTTTTAAGATGAACAAAAAATGAAAATTATGGGAAAAAAACTTAAATTTTGTATTGAGTTTTTTCCTTTTAATGAAAGGAAGATGAAAGAAATAAATAAAAAATTTAGCCACTTTTATTGTCAAAATTTTTTGTCCAAAAATGAATTAAAAATTAAATAACATAAGTATATCTTTTATATATTATACTTTTTACTTTACGAACATAAAAAAATAATATAAAGATAAAATAGTAATTTAAATATATATATTTTTTAAAGTTTTCTTTTCTTTATAAATTCAATAACAATGGAAAAAAACTTACAATTTTTTTATTTTTTATTTTTTGTTTTCCATTTCTTTTTCATCCAAAGCTCATATACATATTGATTATCCAAGTCCAAATAAATCTGAATTTCCTTTTTTAGCCCTCTGGTCCAAGTGTGGCCACTCCCCACATCATCTCATTGCTTCTGCTGACATTAATGTTATCAGAAAACGACATCTCTCTTACATCATTACGTCTGTATAATATGTATGTAACTGTGTAAATAAATACATCTACTGCTCCAGTTTGTAGAGGAGAGAGAAACTGACCTGGGATTGGATTTCAAAAGAGTTGGTTGCACAAAACCAACCCTTTGGTTCTTGAAACCCTTTGCATTTGAAAATAATTTAAAAAACCCTAAAAGCAAACACTAACCCCCCCCCCCCCCCCCCCCCCCCCCACAAATATTTCCACTTTTTTATTTTTTTAATTCATTTCCCCCAATTTCTGAATCCAAAGATCACAGCTTTAGAGTTCGATTCATCACCCCTTTTTCTCTCTTCTGCTACTTCTGTTCTTCAAAGTCATTCAGAGCTCTATTTGATTCTATGGCCTCCTGATCATAGTAGCTTTACCGGGTAAGTGTTTTTATACATTATACATAAATGTTTCATTTGGTTTTGATTTATTTGTTCATTTTCTTTGCATTTGAGCTCTGATTTATCTGTTTGGAAATGGGCTTTTCTGTTACAGTACAATGCTGAATAATCTTTTGTTTTAGCTAAATCTTAGATTTAGAGATGATGGATCTTTTGATGGATTCCAAGATCTATTTGGGTATATTTAGCTTTCATTTGTTAATCTTTTAGATATGGTTTGGTCGGTACACAAACTATTTGTTTACTGAAGTGAAAGAAATAAGTAAGAATTGGGACTTTTTATTTTAAATTTATTGATTATTTCTATTTGGTATCACAGGTAAGCTTAAATTTAAAAGTTCAAGATTTAACCTTTTCTTTTTGATTTTAATTTTCACATAATTAGTACATTTAACGGAGGGAAGAATGATCAGGTCTGGTCTAAAAGAAATAATTTTATAATTCGTAGTACATAAGTTCATGTCTATCTGCTTCTCTGAAAATATGTTGTGTAAAGTTGGATTAATTGAAATTTAGCATATGTGAGAATCGTATGTTTATGTGCCCTCCATTTTTTTTTGTTTAATGAAGAAGCAAAAGGCAAGATATTGATTGAATTCGTCTTGGGATTTCTCTATAGAAGGATACAGTTTTTATTTTTCTTCTTCATCAATCAATTTGCAAATTTTCAGGTGAGGCATTTTTGAATTTGCAACTCATGATGGATACTGATAATGTCATAGCTTTGTCTGGGAATGAGAAGAGTGGTGAAAATGGAATCCATGAACAAATTCCCGTCAAGTGGGATGAAGGTATTTCTTCGGAGCAAGTAAACGGGACTCTAAATGACAGTTCAGAGATAGAAGGATTTAATGGGAATTTTGAAAGTGCTCTGAAGTTGAATGAGAACTACTTTTCTCAAGAAGCTGAGGGATCAATGTTGCCTGCAGAAAGTAATGTCGTTACTGTATCTAAGGTAGTAAATATAGCATCTTTTTCCCCCCTTCTAGTTTTTATAATATAATTCTAGTTTAATTTCATACCTAGTATATTCATACCATCTTGACTTTAGGAACTTGAAGTGAGAGAAACAAATGAGTCGAAGCATTCCAAACTGCAAAGAGATACAGGCAATTCCAAAAATTGGAAGCCTTTGGGCCCAATAAATGCTGCAGGAACACGGGCAAAGAAGACCAAAGATGGCGATGAGTCACAATCAACTTCTGTTTCAAGAGTTTCTGTTTCTTCAGATTCACGCCCAAAACAACCATTTGCCCTCAGGGCAAAGAATAACGCACCGAATGACAGGCAGATTTCAGACAGCAATTCAAAGCCAACACCTATACAAATTAAGGCTCGTGTGTCTAAGGTGTTGTTAGATTGTTGTAAATGTACACGTTCATTTGGGTTTGAACCTTGATTACGATCTCCGCTTTACCATTATTAATGACACACTATTGGTTATTTGCAGGAATCTGAAAAGTCCGGTGCATCGTCACCTACAGAAAATGTATCAGAATCACAAGGCCTTACGTATGTTCAGCTTGCACTTGTAATTAAATTAGTTAGATTTCTATCCAACAGAGGTTTATGTTGGTCTCCAACTGTTAGCTTCTGAGTTCTGTGTTATTAGTGTTAGAGAGAATGCAGATACATAGTACTTTTTTTGTCTTTTTTCGTTTTCAAACGTTTGCTTATTGTAATTTCCATACTGCAGGGAGAAGACAAGGCTGAAGACGGTGAAAAAAGTTGACCCAAATAAAGCTGAAGGAAGCACACATTCTTCTTCGTATCCTACTTCTGTTGACTATTTTCATATTCTTTTTTATCCTAAGAAGCAAGAGCTTGAGTTCTAGGATTTGGGTTCACTATAAGGGGAGTTAGTGCCTTGACAAATCTCAAAAAATGGGAATTCGAGGATTTGGTACATATTTACATGTTAAATAGATTTTTTATATATGTATGAATCTATATTGATATACATGCATTAAAATTTCAGCTCCGAAAATTATAATGCATGATAATAAGTAAAGAGTTTAAAAAATAAATAAATTAATATACTAATACTATCTGGGAAATCAGAAAATATATACTAATTAATTCTTATACTAATATTGTTGAATGTATTAGCATATAAAACATATTAATTAGTACACTATTGTATTAGTAATATTTTCAGTTCTTATAATTATGAAAACTACGGAAATATTCCCTAGAAGAATCTAGAAGAATCCGTGAATCTGGAATCGGGGGATTCACAGGCCTACAGAAGAATCTTTGCTTCTTAGATTTTATCTTGTGGGAACAAATGAAGTAGTGTCTGTATACTTATGTTATGCAACTCTATATAAGTTTAACGTAGTTCATCGATTTAGTTATCAGTTTATCTTTAATTATCCATAGAAGCTCAGGGACCGGAGATGGTAAACCGCAAAGATTGGGTACACTACCGTCGTACAATTTTAGTTTTAAGTGCAATGAAAGAGCTGAGAAGAGAAGGGAGGTTAGTTTTTCTATTTGCATAACATCACTGACTGGAACGGTTCATTCAAATTTGATTTGCAACAGTCTTGTTGAGGAAATTCTTCATCTTTATTTTTGTGTAGTATTATTCTAAACTTGAGGAAAAGATTCATGCAAAGGAAGTGGAGAAGAGTACCCTCCAAGCCAAAACCAAGGTACTGTTTATCGTATTATTGATTTCAGTGTTTTTTTACTGCATTGTGTTGGTTTTGATGCTGTCTTCCAAATATTTAAACAGGAAAATCAAGAAGCTGAGATTAAAATGTTAAGGAAAAGCTTGACATTTAAAGCTGCACCCTTGCCAAGCTTCTATCAGGAACCTCCACCTCCTAAAGCAGAGTTAAAGAAGGTAACTTTTCAGTTATGTATCGGAAAAAAAGAAAAGAAAAGAAAGTAATTTTAAGGTTAGCTAATATTGACAAGGGACAAATTTCAAAAACATCTTCATTGTATGAAATACTTGATCTTATACTTGAAGAATAAAAATGTGAAAGAAAAACCTTAGTTCATGGAAAAGTTACTTCCTAGCTTTTATAATATTTCTGTAAATTTGGAAAATTTAGAAAATTTTAAAGTTGAAATGAATATATATATATATATATATATATCATTGAAAAAAGAAAAAACGACCAAGATTAGAATTTGAAAATTGTCGTTCGCTACTAATAGTATCGGACATTTAAATTTTTTTAAAATTAGTAGGGACGTCGATCAAAAAGCCAAACTCTAAATATTAGATCAGAAAACTCAACAGATGACTGTTACATCCAATTACAATATTAATTAGGAGACGTACTAACTATAAGATAGGGTTTAGTTTCTAGGGTTTAGAGTTTAGTTTTTAAGGCTTAGGGTTTAGTTTATAGGATTTAGGGTTTAGTTTATAGGGTTTAGGATTATTTGGTGAATTTTCTGATTTAATATTTATGGTTTAACTTTTTAATCAATGTCCGCTACTGTTAGTAGCGGATTAGAAGGCCAAACCCTAAAAATCATATCAGAAAGCTCAACCTCATAATTACATCCAATTCCAGTACTGATTAGGAGACCTACTAACTATAAGATAGGGCTTAGGGTTTATTTTCTAGTGTGTAGGGTTTATTTTTTTAGGATTTAGGCAGCGGACATTCGTTTTCATTTTCTAATTTTGGTCGTTTTTTTTTTTGTTTAGTATGATATATATAGATGATGTTTGCCAATTTTTTTATAAAAGAAAAACTTGAGTTCACGGTGACTAATTAAACTTACTTCCTAGCTTGTATAATAACAACCTACGTTCTTTCTTGTTATCTAGATCATGTTGATTTGGATGTTGGAAATGTTTTGATAAAAAGGGTTGAATTCGAGAAGTTGAGTCTTAATTGTCTTCATCCATGACCATACTTTGTGCACTTAAATTATCTTAAGGGAGCATAGTTGTCAGTATCAACATTTTCCTTGAACCCATGTCTCATATGCCGTAAACATCCTTATTGTGTAACATGAAATGATTCTAATTGCTCAACATGTTTTAGTCCAAAACTTTTTGTGTGCCACGAATTATCATCGTCTCGTGGTAAATAGGCGATACAACACACTACCTCTGTTCTCAAATGGATGTTTAAAAGTATAATAGGCACAAATTAAGATTTAGGGGAGGGAGTGTAAAATTTGTTCCAATTATACCCTTTGCTTGGTGCCACAAAAATACTATAATTAACTCGGAAGTGGAGTATTTGTATGGGAATATGTGTAGTTTGGGGTAAATGAGTAGATGACCTAGCAAATGGGTCGGGCTAAAACGGCCCAGGTTTTTTTGGGCCAGAAATAGGCAGCTTGTGCTCGAACGGGCCATTTATTATATATATATATATATATATATATATATATATATATATATATTAAATAACAATTATGACATATAATGTGATGTTTTGATCTTGGGCTATTGAGTGCAACATACAATTTGTTTTATTAAAAAAAAATGTACTTATTAACAAAAATTATTGAAAAACTTATGTTTAATTAAGAAATAATTTTAACTTTATAAAATATTGTGAGCATTATTTATTTGATTAAATATGTGAATCTAATAATTGTAATTATATACCAAGTGACTAATTTTTAAAAAATGCTAGAAGCATACAACAAACACATTACACATGTATGTATTTATATTGTGAGAATTATTTGATTGTACATGTAACATATTCTGTTATGTGCAAGTATATAAAAATATAATTAGTTAATTATTATTCTTTATTAACATTTGATAATCAATAATATTTTAAATTTTGGCTTATGTAAGTTCTTTAATATCTAATAGTCATAGGTTTGTAGATAATAGTATTGTGAACAAATGAAGAGAAGTTTTGTTCTATAAATTGATCTAAACGATTAATGAATTAAGTTATTTTTAACAATTTTTTTTATGTATTTATGTATTTGACTTTTTGTAAAAAAAAAAATTGGGCCACGGATAGTGCCAAAATGACCCAATTTTTTTGGGGCTGAAAAAAGTAAGCCTGTAGCCCACTTTTATCCTGGCGGACCGGGCCGACCTGCGGGTTTGGGCTATTTTTGTCAGGTCTAGTTATATGGATTTGTTACGTTCTCTCTTTATTACAATGGTTCAAAGGTTCACCATTCTTTTGATTTGCCTCCCGAAGATTATATATCCTACAATTTATCTATGGTCTTTGCAATCCATCGGAACTTTATGGCTACACTTCCATTCTATGCATCCTTGTTGCAACCTTCCTTAAATAATTGTCCACACTTTCTTTTTGGGAGATCTAAAGAATTTACTTTGGTTAAGTTAAACTATTATTGATGCTCCTTGTCAGATGTACCCCTTTATTGATGCATAAACAAATACCAATGCACTCAATTAGTTCTATTGAAACTGTGTGCGCAGTCAAGTTGGACAAGAATTTAGGGATAGAGGGAATATCATAGAATGTGGGGAAAAACTTATAAGGTACAGTTTAGGCACGAAATTGAAATCAGGTGTCAATACATGATTTGTAATTGTTGTGGCTACAAATGAGTTGCAAAACTTGGCTTGTAAAGCTATATAATGGCAGGCATGAACTACCTTTAAATATGTTTGCAAGTGGAGACCTACATTTAAGGGACATTCTAAATAAAGACTTGTAATCCTACTTTGGACATGAGTCACTTTTTAGACGAATTTCAAATTTTATGTTTGACAAATCTTGGATGTATAGTTATCCTTTCATTCCACGAAGATAGGTCTCTTATGGGATGGAAAGATAGCTTCAAGAAAGTTATCCCTAATACGCTCTGGTTATAGTTATCCTTTTGTGATATTTTTTAGAGTAAGAATGAAAGTAGTTATAGGATTTGCACTTTCTGGACTTATTTATAGTGATTCATTTTAGTGGCAAATACAAGGCAAAAGTGACACTCTTAGATCGACAAAAGGAATAATTTTATTTTGTCATGCCAAAGAATTATGACTTTGGGATTATTCTAATGCTTACTCCTTTAACTTCTATGGGAGCATCTGCTTTCCAAAAGCATTATGTAGTTTCATTAAAATGTGATAGGTTCTGGAGTGCTTACAGACTACAACAGTATGTTGATCTGGAGTTCAATAGGATCATCCTAATTCTTCAGAAAATCCATTAAAGAATTCATCATAAAGAATAAAGCTAATGAGTGATCATACAAATGATACGTTGATTGCGTTGTAGCACATGGAACAAGTACAAGGTACATCATTAGTACAAATACTGTGGTAAACTACTATGTGCGAAACTGGTCATATGGTATGTGGTCTGGTTATACACCTTTGGCCAATGCTTTTGTTAAGTGTCATCCATAATTTTCAAGGGGAAGGAGTTCTAGTGATTTAAACAACGAAACTTTACAGTTTGAAATGTTATACCGGAAGTAGGCAATTAGAGTCTGTTTAAATTGCCTTTTCAGTAAAGTTTCTCTATCTACCTTTCGGGTTTGGAATAGTAATGGAAAAGAATTGGCAAGGAAACCATTTTAGATGTAGGTGTTTTTTCCATGTTGCGATGATAGTCCACTTAAAAGGTGTTTTTCTCATGTTTTGTTATTTGGGGTACCATGCTTGTTGACCATAGCCCAAAAATTATATATATGTACTCAGTATTTCAATCACTTGAATTGTGTAGCATCATGCATGTCAACCTCCACAATCCCCACTTTTTCTCTCTGAAATCAAAGAAACCAAAGAAAGAAAAAAGAGGGCGAAGAAAGAGGTATTGTAAACAAAATATATTCATAGAATAGAGCTGCAGAAAATTATACAATCATAATGTCTTGGTCACGTTTAGCATGGTGTTCGCTTATCTAATGCCAACCTTGTATCACATAAGCTTATAAGCTTACTATGATAAACGTTTCTCTCTCTCTCTCTCATAGTTTATCCTACTTTGTTCGGACCTTGTTATCAACTATCATAGTCTCTCTCTCTCTCTGTTTATTGTACTTGGTCTAGACCTTGATTATTCTATCATGGTTTCTTTCATTTTCTTGTGGATGTACCAATTCTTGGGTGCTAATTCTTACAAATGAATATTTTCCTTAAATTGATGGCTAGTTGGTTTTCTTTCATCGTACTTTTCTTCTTATTTCTCTTGATCCTTGCCCTTGTGTTTGTGATTTAGCTGTTACGTTGAACCTCTGTGTGACTATAATAAGTAGCTTTACAAGGTTCTTCTTTCTAGGCTGGCCTTAAATTTGTGGAACTCCTTATCTGTTTTAGTTTGGGCTGAATTTACTTGAGGTTTCATTTAGGGTAAGATCAGCTTTCAAGAGCAATGATTTTGTAATAGTTTGTTTTTGGGATTAGTGTATGTTTAAAAATTAGGGGAACTTTAACTACTAAAATTAAAAGATTCTAGGAATGAAGTCGGATTTGTGCTAGGGTGATCTCGGACTTTCGTCAATTTTTTTTTGCACTCCTGTTCATCGGGGAACAAGTTTACATTGGTAGAATTTCACCATTGCACACTTGTACCCTGGGCTTGGATGTTTGGCATGGCTTATACTCAAAAGGTAACAAGAAATGTTATAAAGCCGATGTCATCAAGGGGTTCTTGGGTGGTCATGACAGGTCCTTTAGGAGTGTACACATTAAGAGATACATCGATTCTTGTATTTTATATATTACTGTTTTTGTAGCAATAGTAACATTTTATTTAGATGTTTTGACATACAAAAATTGGATTTATTGTGTCCAAAATATAATGCTTCGACTCCTCTTTAATTATGATGTAGATACCAACAACAAGAGCCAAATCTCCCAAGTTTGCTCGGAAGAAAGACTCACCCATCAGAGATCCTGAAGAAAACAATGGCCGCAATTTGCAGTCCAGTCGGTTAAGCTTGGATGAGAAAGTGTCCCAAAACAATCCCGCTAAAGGACCTTCTGCTGTCAATGTAAAGAAGCCTATACGGAAGTCTCTTCCTAAGCTGCCTTCAGAAAGAACCAACATATCAAGTGAAAGAACTGAAGCTGCATACAACAAAATTGCCTATTCTGATGAAACAAACAAAGCAACACCTCAAGAAATCACCTTGTCTAACAATATTAATGAAAATGCATCTCGCTCCCAAAATGAGGTGGACCCGAATGCTGAAGCAAGCCAAATTCAGCCAATTACGAGTTATGCACCTGAAGCCAAAGGTGAAGATCAAAAGCAGCCCATCTTAGTACAGGCACCTGTTACATTGTAAAATTAAATTGAGCTACATTGAGTGATATTTGCATTATCGAGGTCGCAGTCCCATATTCTTGTGGTAAATTGGAAAGAGCAAGGAGAAGACTTGAATCGTATGACAATTAGGGCATGAATGATATTGTAGTCAGGGGTTGATATGTGTTGTCTTGTCCCAGCAAGATTTGGTTGTTTAATGTGCTTGTGCTTTAAAGATTGCTGGTGTGGTCAGTAGGATTTGGAGTACTTTTGAGCACTTAAGGTCGCTGTTGGTCAGTTTGATGTCCTAATTTATGTTTAAATATGTTTAGCTGCTGGACATTGAGAAGTGGGAAATTTTTGGGTGAAATCTGCTTTTTATAGTTGAAGAAGTATCAGCTATTTAAACCATAGACCGATGAAATTGGGCTTGTATTGGATGCCACGACTATAATGAAGAAATGTATTGCTTGTAATATGAAGCTTCTGTGCAACTATTTACAGTTTTTGTTGTTTGCTGCCCTGCTTTTTTTCAGCTTATCAGGGTACTGACTACCAAAAGTTCTTATACGTTTGTTAGTAATAGTCTCTTTAGATTATTGATAGATTCCTAATGAATTATTATGTAGGTTTATTAGTAAAATGATTTCAAAGTGGAGGTGGACCTTTAAGTTGGGGGTTTCTTTTTGGAGGCCTTCTTTCTTTTGTGCCTTGCAGGAGCAAAACTATGACCATTGAACATGAATTATTATTTGCAACAAATTGTTATGTCGGTAACTTTTTGTGAATTGTGGCCTAGTGGGGTATGGTTTGGTGAATTGTCAAATTTGAACAACATTTATCTATTATGTGTATGTTTGCTCACCAGTGTAAACAGCAGTGGAGAGCATTTATCTATGGGTGTGTTCGGTTACTCGTGTTTACAGAGGTGAAGAGTGCATTTGAGGCCCAAAATCTGTACTGCGAGTTAATTAAATTGTATTTTGAACAAGTTATTTGTAAATGAACAAAAGTTTACAGTGTTAGAAACTCTAAATATACTAGACGTTTTATAAGCTGGTAGACGAATAAATATTTATTTGGTGTACCTATTTGGTCATCAGTGATATCACGATATTTTGAAGGAAGGATTAGGAAGGTCGGAGCCTTCCTTCCAAGAACGAACGCTCTAACATTCCATGTTTTCTCCTAGATACCTTTGAAGATGAGACCAAGACCAAAAGCATGAGGCGAGGAATATGTAACATGAAGAAAAGAAGATGCTAAGCATAGAAGACAAGAATAGGACGAAGAAGATGGTAAAAGAGAGACTTAAGATTCCATCTTTTGTAGATACCTTTGAAGACCAAAAGCATATTTCAAAACGAGGGAAGATTTTATTTTTTCTTTCTTGGGACGTTTGAAAATAGAATTTATTTTCAAAATTATTGTAATTCAATGTGATTACATCTAAAGCAAGTACAAATTTTTGAAAAATTGTTTTTTGAACAGTTCAAAAATGGACAAGGAATTCTATTACTTTTGAGCATCCAAAACAATTACGGGAACAAATCCGATCAATATACGGGTAAGATAAACACAGTAGAAAAGAGACATCTCAACTAATAGTAATTAGAAGCATAATACTCCCAAACTGTCTTATTTCATTGATGAATGTACAAAGGGGATGACGAGGTTGATGTTGAGAGTAAATTAAACCAAAACCCAATTAGAAAAAGTTCCAATTCAAGTAGCAATTATATGAGTTGGGGCCTTGGGAAAGTAGCAACAATTCCTTGTAATAGACTACTTTGTGAAGCACTTGTTTGTTCTTGCTCTTTATCTTCTCCTATTTCCTCTCCATCTTCTTCATCAGCATCCCACAGAAAGTGAGCATAAGAAGCCATAACATAGCTGTATCATCAACGGAACCTAAGTTTAGAATGGATTAATGAAGCCAAATTTTTAACTTTCAAAATAAAAATCAAGAAATGACTAATCTAACTTGATCTAGAGAAACCATTGTGAAGTTTGGCAAAATACATCATATTAATAGCACCTTGAAAAACCTTTAATTCAAAGGTCGTACAACCTTTCATTAAATGTCATACCAGTGCATAAGGCTTGCGCAAGTAGCAAGGTATGCCAAAAGAGTCAAAAGACTTCTACATAAATGGTTAAATTATAAAATTTCATACCAATGAGATTTTATCGTGATGGTTAAGACCGAGTCCCCCGAGTCCTGTAGCTCTTCCTTAGGTAATCTTTATATGAGATTTGCTTGAATCTAGTGTGTGATATTATAATTTCTACTATATACATAATTATGGGAACTTATTGTACTTGTAATATATCCTAAATTGGGGCTTTAAAATAATATGAAATTTTATGTGAAACCCATCAAGCATTTAGGGAAAAGGATTGGATTTAAGCATTTTTTAAATTTGAAATTTAAACATAAAAAATAGAATAATATTGTACAAGTTAAATTCATTACCAGTCCTCAGGAGCAACCTTAACAGCTTGATCAAAATAACAAGTTGCTCGAGGAGCATCCTTGTGTACATTCCACATCAAGTCTCCATAAAGGGAGAAAATATTCCCATCATTTGCATTTGCTAATATTGCTCTTCCACAATACTCTTCTGCTTTTACTACATCTCCAATTACCTGCATTTCAAATTTGGTCATTAACCCTCACTTTTGTTTATCTGAAAGTGCTCATTTTTATTTAGCAAACAAAACTATAATAAAAAATGTTGCCAAAAAAAAAAATTACCAAAAAAAAAGTGCTCATATTTAGCTCTTGGTGAGTTACTTTTACTAGTAGGGTAGTAAAAGAAATCATGAAAGCTCTTTGCAAAGATAATTTTGACATTTATTTAGTAATTCTTTAAAATTAAATATAAAAGCAATTAATTAGAAGCATCAAAATATTTTAGAATGCAATACAAAGTAATATTTTCCTTGAAACAAAGCAAGTCAAGAAATACACACAATATATATATCCACAAAAAGAATCCTATTCAACTTTTTATATAGTCAATTTGTGAAATTCTAATTTATTCGACTTTTATTAATATAATATTTAATCTTATATTATAAACTACTTAAAAATTATTAATAAGTACTAAATTATTATTCTAAAAATAAAAATAACTTCACCTCATAATTTGAATTATTAATTTTTAAAATTAATTTTGATTAAACTCAAATGTGTTTCCATGTGGGACAAATGCAATATTATTTACCTCTTTCAAGAATTTGGCATAGTTTCCAAGAAGAAGAGCATTCCCCGGATCATCTTTAATCATCTTCTGATAATACTCATCACCCTTCTCAAACCCATGCTCCCAACCCAACCCCCAACCATTTCCACCACCACCTCCGCTGCCACCTCCGCTGTCACCGCCGCCGCCCACCGCCGCCACCGACTCAACCGGATTAAACAACCAGCTCTCAAAGGAAGTAGTTCTTGAAGCAGGCTCCATAACCACCTCTTTTTCTTGTTTCTCCATCTCCGTCAAAGGTGAAACCAGCCGCCGGAAAAACTTGTTCTTGTCGTTGGAATCGCGGTATGAGGAAGTTCTTGTGAGTTTCTTGATTGGTTTAGAAGAGGAGGAGGAGGAGGAGGAGGAGGAAAAAGATAGAGAATTGGTGGATTTTTGTGGGGATTCTGGAGATAAGTCGTTTGTCCAGGATCTTGGTATTGGAGCTGAAGCACTTCTCAAAAGCATTATATTTTTCCTTTCTAAATGTAAAGTTGGGTAGGAAAATATACAAAAGAATTTGGAAAACTAGTACATGCAGCTAGAGGGATGGAGGGTAGGGGTTTATATTAGGCCTTAGGGAAACTGATATTTTTCATAAAAAATAGATATTTTTATTTGAGTCTACCTAAATAAATGTGAGATCCATTCATTATTATTATATAAAATTATTATTTTTTTTCCCATTTGAAAAGGTCAATTTTCTTTATATTACTTTGTATGTCTCACAAAAAGAGTCTCGTTAAGAAAAAAAAATAAAAATTTTGTATTAGTTTTTTTTATTGACAATAATATAAAATAAAATAATTTCTTAATATTTATAATCATAATTTTTAACGGACAATTTGAATTGAAAAATAGTACATATAGCTATAGGGATGGAAAGAGGCTAGGGGTTATATTACTATGTTATCTCACCAAAAGAGTCTTATTAGTAAAAATAAATTAATTAATTTATAATTTTTTTTAGTGATAGTAATATAAAATAATACAATTTTTTAATTTATAATCATAATTTTATTGCTGATATTGTCATAACAAAAACTATATTACTAAAAAAATATATTATTTAAAGTATTAAATATTATTAAAATTATAATTACTCTGATAATATTATTTTGATTTCAACAATGCCAACCGTCTAACTTTGATATCATGCCACTATTATTAACTAATAAATTATACTTTTGGAGATAAATATATAGAACATATTAAAGTACTTTCTTACTTATATATAAATTGTATAAATAAGATATTTTTTTGGGGACTGAGTTTTGATGGGCGTAAGGAAAAGATTTTAGGTATGTGTTTGGAGAAAAGTTGGGTGGGATCTTTTCTTTTTCCTCCCACCAAGAATATAGTACGTACTCTCTAGCCCCTCCAACCCAAAAATAATTGTCCATTTTTTTTTATACTAATAGACTAAAAATATCAGGAGACTATTATCGATTATAAATTTAAGTGTCAATATCATTTTTCTTATTATTTGTCATTTTAAAAATCAGGAAACTATGAGGGCAGGTTCATTAAAAGGTAATTAGAAATTTTAGAGAACTTTTTACTACATTTTAATTATTATTTTTCGTGAATAAAATTTAAATAATAGAATGAATATCAAATACTAGCAAGCTTAATCATGTAGTTAAGCTTGCTTAGCTCCATAATAAATCCACTTGTCCCCACTAAACTAATCAATTATTGGAAATTCCAATCTGTGCAACTTGTCCATACTAAACTAATCAATTATTGGAAACTCCAATTATTATGACATGATCCGTAATAAATGGTGCTTATAAAAGTTTATATGATCACCAAATTTTACATGTTTATTGTTAAATCTGACGTCCACCGTTTAGAAATACCTAGAGTCCGCCGTGACACTATGTCAAATTTAAATATTATGGGAAATAAATAATAGATAAATAGATAAACCAAAATATTTATCATCAAAGCCTGACGTAATAACAAGAACAGATAGAACTTGTGCATTTTTAGAAGTGGCAGAAATGTATATTTCAATACTAAGATGATGCCATAAGAGAGGATTTTCTTTTCCTCTTTCTTTGTTACATTGCGTATTCTAGGTTGCTGGTATTATCTCCCTCTCAAAACATAAACTTTATGGGATAAATTTGTATGATCTTTTCCACTTCTATGTGTAGATGTTAAATTTATGTTATGTTGACTATCACCTTTAAATCCTATGGTTTATATTGTTTGGCATATTGTTCCCTGAAGTTTTAATTTCGGGTACTTGGATGTAATACTTTTGTAATTTTCAAAACTCGAGTCCTTGCTTACGTTTGTATGAAAAATTAATAGAAGGCGGACTATGCATGATTTAATTTTTTTTGACCCCTCTAGTTTAAAGTTTTTTCGCACGATACTCCCCTCTCACGAGCATTTCATCTACTAATTTTATTCCAAGTATTTATGAAATATGACGAATATTTGCAGAAATTTAAAAAAATTAGTTGCAATTAGGTGCCAAAATACCTAACTCAAGTAGAAAAGTGCAATTGATGAACTTTCACCATTTTATAGTAGCACAGGGACTCAGTAGTCTATGACAAACTCTCTCACTCGCATGAATTTTTAAATGATAGACACTTTTATCTTTAACTCGTTGAGTTTTTTTTTTATTTTATAACATTTTTCTCCTCTCTTCAATAATTCAAAATTTTTCTGATCCCCATTCTCTTTAATTTATTATGAAAATTCTTCAATTGAAAGGAAAAAAGGTACGTTCAATCTATACATCTAAGAATTCTCAAAAAACAATCGTGTTTGGTAACTAAATAATGGATATTAAAATGAATAACACTACAAAGAAAAAAAGAGTTTTTCTGATTGCTCAAATCTATCACATAGATTTAAAAAATCATCACCAAAGGTTTTTGTGATAACTTTAGTTGTCACGGAGGTCGTATTACATACATCCATCGTGAAGGTCTTTCATGATGGTTTTAACAATTATGCAAATGCAGGATACTTATGTAATTATTAATACAATCACATTAGCACATGACTATTTTGTGTCCATTTACAAACTAAATAAGTAGTAATACCACTACATTAAAGGTCAGATCATGATTATAATTTGAAATAAAAAATAAAGAAAACACATGTAAGTTGACTTACTAAACAAAATTAGTCCCGCATAAGATTTAGTGAGTGTAATGACGATCACAAATATTCTATAATGATGGTAAAATTAATCATCATTGAGAGCCATCATATATATTATTATTTTGTGATGACTTGAAAATTCCATCACAAAGTTCCTTTTTTTATGATTGTAAATAAAAATCGTCACAAAAATATATATTTTTTAATGACTGTCATGGCCATCACAAAATATCGTCTTGATTATTTTTTTTCATTAGAATATTAGTGATAGCTTAAATGCAATTACGAAAAGTGTATATCCATATGTGATGCATAGTCCATCACAAAAATAAAATTTATTTTATATGAAAAATTTGACGATTGACGTGACCATCACAACTATATTACATTAATGACAAAATTAGTCATTACTAAGAGCTATCATATATACCATTATTTTATGATTATTCAAAAGATTTATAAAAAAGTATTATTTTTTATGATTATTTTTATAATCTGTTACAATATTCTTCCTTTTTTACTAGTATAATAATATTGAACATGTCTAATGTGATTAGTTAAGATATGATGAAAGTAGGCAAGTGAACCATCATACTGTGATGTATGCCCGAATACCTAACACTCGCTAATATAGCAGCTTGATTTGCAACTTGGGCCTTGGGGCAGTACAAAAGTGAGCTAAAAAGTGGAAATATGATTAGGCTATGATTATGAACATCTTCCCTAGCACATGAAAAGTCTCATACCTAACTCTAGTTTTGTTCGAGTTAACGAAATTTTTGTCTTTGTTACCATGAATTTTGCTTACACTACCCTATCCAAAAGGGGGAAAGTGTCTGCATGGATTCATGCTTTACGTCTAAGAAAATAGGTAGAAGTTGGTGAATTAGTAAATGGCACCTACCATTTTAAGTTTAAAAATAAGGAAAATCGTCAGATTTATAAAATATAACGATTAATGACTGATTTATGACAATTATGTAGAATATCTCCATTGTAAAAAGAAAAAATAGAAAATACAAAGTGCTCAGAAATATTCCAATAATCTAACTGCACTTGCATAATAGTTTTTTAATTAATCAGAGACAATGTTGATCTAACGCAGAAAGTGATATTCGATCTTACACGAAGGAAAAATGAAACAGAGCGTAGACTTTGTTCTTAAGGTATTTATTATTTCTTACTGTTAAAGGTTTGCTAAAAGCTATTATTGATAATATATTTTCAAGATATATGTCAAGACTATTATTTACTATGATAGCAATTTATAAGTAAAAAATATCTACGAAAATTATTTTGTAAGAATAATTATAAGTGCACAACATCCAAATATAACATTTAAAAATTACATATATCAATCTCAATCATTAAAAAATGGGGCATGACATTGAAATCCGTGTTATGCCCCACTTTTTAATAGTTGAGATGAATACAGTATTTGGTTTTGTATTTGAATTTTGCATCCCTAGACTTATCCTTTTGTAAATGTTGAAGGAATTTTCAGAGAGAAATAATCATTTGAGAGAATATTTTTTCTATATATAGAAAATAAAACCGAACTTCATCATTTATTCACAAATGTTAGTTACAATAAATTAATTCTGTAAGAACATTTGGAATTGAAAAAATAGCAGTTTTTCTTTTAGTTATTATGTTCATATTAATTTCTTTGTAACTGATTAAATTAACTCTGTTTGCAATTTATCTTGGGTCAAGGCTTACTAAACCAATTCGAGTCCTATATAAAAAAATAAGCTTATAGTTCGGGAAAGACTCCTAGCGACGATGTTGATAAACCTTGTTGATAATCTTCTTGTTGGCATTGAGGGCCCTCCATCTTTGTCCCTAATGTGTTACTTCAATTTCTTCTTCAAGATAATGCTTATAAATCTTTCACCTAACATCTTGGAGAGTGGTTTCCTCTCTTTCTTCCTTTTATCAGTATCCTTGAACCACTTAGTTATCCAATGGAATATGATTATTCCATAGTTCTGAAAGTAGTATACCCTCAAGTCAATCACATTTGATGTGATAAGTATATACTTTAAAATCTTATTAGATTTATTAATAATAGTATCTAAATATTTATTTATTCATGATTAATTAGCTGAATTAATTATATGAATAAATCCATAGTTTTGGAGCAATACTTTTAGAATTATAATATTGATTATGTTAATGAGATCTAAATTCAAAATAGCTTAAAACTAATATGTCCCTAATCGTGAAATCACTAAAATGGAAATTAAGTGTATCAGGATAGATTAATACATACTATGCTTGCTTTTATGAAGAGGATGATTGATCTCATAATTATTTGTGTAGAGACACTAACGCAAGTATGTAACTTCTTATTAAAGAATAAGTTCACTAAATGTGACTCGCTCTAGGAACACCTAATGGAGTTTTACTTGCCTGTCAATAAGAGTTTCTTTTGTGATAGTAGCACAAATGATCATAGGACTTGAGATCATTATAGTACTTTGTGTATGATGAGTTATACTTTGACATATTTCTTAAGACCTTTAGGGTATATCAAATGGTATAATCGGGTATAATAAGTTGTACATGGAGGTAGGTGAATAGTCAACAAATGATCTACTACTTCCAATAAAGGAAGAGAATGTCCTATGTAATTCGATAAATGATCACTCACAAATTCTTGGCCAAGGTAGAATGAAAATTAAAAAGGAGTTTCTAATTTACATTAGAGTTGTGCATTTGTGAATTGAAATGCATATGATCAAATAAAATAAGACTAGATAGTAATTCCATATCTTGTATTTGATTGAGACATTGAATGGTAGAAGGATTAAATTGTATAGTAACTATTCGCTGAAATGTTCTTTTATGATCAAATGTTAAAATTTATATTATCTGGAATGTCGATTAATCGCTAAGGGAGCTTACCCTTATTGTGGAATAAATGTTATTTATTAAATGAATTACATAGTTTAATTCATTTATATAAATAAGATTAGAATGGTTCTAATTAATTTATTTCACAACCGGTTTAATATGGAGAATCTAAAGGGTCACACCGCAAAAGAGTAATATTTATTTCAGAAATGGATGACATAATTGTAATAATAAATTAAGGATATTTAATTTATACTATTGTTATATAATAAATTAAATAACTTAATATTTATAATTTAGTGTTTTAGAAATACTAATTATAAAGTAATAAGAGGAGTCTTATTATTAATTAGAGTATTTTGAAAATACTAAATAATAAGAAGAGTGTTATTATTATTACTAGGATTATTATTATGTTCCTAAATAGTTTAATAATTAATCAATAAATAGTAGTATTATTATAAATAATTAAGTTCCTAAATGCTTTAGGAATTGTAATTATAATAACTAATTAAGTTACTAAATGGTTTAATAATTAATTAATAAGAAGTACTCTTATTATTAAATAATTAAGTTCCTAAATGGTTTAGGAATTGTAATTAATTAATTTAGTTACTAATTAGGTTGAGAATTAAATTAAAACCCTAATCCTAAATAGTTTAAGATGGTTGTCAATATCTATAAATAAGATGAGTTTTACAATGGATTTAAGTTATACACTCTTTCATAAGATTTGAGAAAGTATTTCATAATTCTCTACATCTAAGGAGGGAGAGAGAGAGAGAGAGAGGGAGAGAGAGAGAGAGAGAGAGAGAGAGAGGAGAGAGAGAGAGAGAGAGAATTAGAGCTAACCACCAATGGTTTGGAGAAACCAAAATCTATGTGATGCTCCCAAATTCGGGTCCCTCGAACCTTGAGTTCAGTGCTCATTATCCATCACTTGACAAACATTTATAAACTAAATGTTCAATAACTAGCGAAAAATAAACATAAATTCGTTACAAAATGTACCATCAATCTCAAGTTCCACTAACCTTAAATACATCACAATTACCTTATAACAAAAAGATTTACAACATAAAAATATAAACTAATTACTTCTACTCGTTCGCCTTTCCTTTGCCTTTGTACTTCTTAGATCATTTGGGCTTAGCTGAAAAATAGTTCATGATATATTAAAGGTGGGCAACTACTTTGCTCAACAAGTTTAAATAAACAATAAATGATATATCATGAATGAAAAAGAATTAACTTTTGAAACTTCAACAATATTCAAGAATTGTGAAGACATGCAACTTTGAACAACAACTTTCAATTGATTTAACATACTGTTTTTTCACGCTGAAAGCTCATAAGACCGTGAACATACATTTTGAGTATTTATAATACCCTGCAGACATTAGATTGTCATTTCGTTTTGAATATTAACAACCACTTCAATTGTAATATCCGAATATGGGTACTCTAAGTGATTAGCCTATTGTACGTATATATTGTGCACATTATAACTATGCAATTTCGTTTTGACCAGAATTATTACATTTGATTGTAGTTTTATCTTTTCATAATGATTTGTTCATTTCAGTTTTTTCCATCAGATTTTACACCACAACAATATGATTTGGACTAGTTTCAATAATATTCAGATTAATGAATTTGATACATACATGGTAAACAATTGGCATATATCTTCCTCTTTAAATAGTTCATAATAAGAGCAGTCATATTAACACATGTAATATCTAGCCGAAACAATTAACATAGATATACCTCTTTAAATAGTTCATTTTAAGAACCCGTCATTATAATTCATGTAATATCTAACCGAAATAATTGACATAGATCTTTCTTTTTAAATAGCTCATAATGAAAACAATCATGCGAATGCACATAAGTGCAAATATCAATAACAATATAGATATGAAATAATTCTTAATAATTATTTCATCATGTATTACGAAAATAATTTCAACTTCTAGATACTGAACATAATAAAAATAAGTATATGAAACTTGCATAATGAAATGAGTTTAGGTTTCAGAATAACTTGTCAAATAAATACAAGTTAAGGTTCAGAGAAGTTGCACCATAATAATTGAGTTATGGTTCAGAAGAACTTGCCTGTTTCGTTGACTACTGCTATTCAACTTAAAATAACTTCTGTTGGATGACCTAACATTCAACAACATTGATCTACCAATCAACATATCACATACATGTTTATTTTACATTAATAACCTTAACATACATGTCTTAAATCATCTAACACTTAATTATAAACATTTAAGCACTTAATAATATTATCAACCTTAATAATATTTTAATCACATAATTATCATTTAATCACATCATAATATTATCACATTTGATAATATATCAACCATAAATAAATATTATTAACCGTTTAATAATATTTTAACTATTTATGAATATTATTTCAATAATATCTCAGTCAATCATCAATATTATTAATCATCTAATAATCCTCTTAATCTTTTCATTATTTCAAACTCTTATTAGCATTATTAATAATTAAACAATGTCTTATACTCTTTCCAATAATATTATTTATTAAATAATATATTAGTCCTTTATAAATATTATTAACAATTAAATAGTATTTTACTCTCATAATAATATTAATAATTTAATAATATTTTAATCATTTGTTAATATTATTAATTATTTAATAATATTTTATCCACTTACTAATATTATTGATCATTTAATAGTATTTTAATCCTTTATTAATATTATTAATTATTTAATAATATTCTATTTATTTATTAATATTATTAATCATTTTATAATATTTTATGCACTTACAAATATTATTAACCATTCTGTTTACTTATTAAAATTATTAACCATTTAATAATATTCTATTCACTTATTAATATTATTAACCATTTAATAATATTTTATTCACTTATTAATATTATTAACTATCTAATAAGATTCTCATCATTTATTAATATTAGTAATCATTTAATAATATTTTATTCACTTACTAATATTATTAATCATTTAATAATACTTTATCCATTTAATAATATTTTAGTCATTTATTAATATTATTAATTATTTAGTAATATTTTGTTCTTTTACTAATATTATTAATCATTTAATAATACTTTATTCACTCATTAATATTATTATTTATTTAATAATATTTTAGTTATTTTTTAATATTATTAATTATTTAATAATATTTTCTTCTCTTTCTAATATTATTAATTATTTAATAATATTTTATTTACTCATTAATATTATTATCCATTTAATAATATTCTATTTACTTATTAATATCATTAACCATTTAATAATATTCTATTCACTTATTAATATTATTAACCATTTAATAATATTCCATTCACTTGTTAATATTATTAACCATTTAATAATATTCTCATTATTTATTAATATTATTAATCATTTAATAATATTTTATTCACTTACTAATATTATTAATCATTTAATAATATTTTATTCACTCATTAATATTATTATCTATTTAATAATATTTTAGTCATTTATTAATATCATTAATTATTTAATAATATTTTATTCATTTTTTAATATTATTAATCTTTTAATAATATTTTATACCTTTACTAATATTATTATTCATTTAATAATATTTTAATTATTTAAATATTGTCTAATATTATTATTTTATTAAATCACATTTTCTGATCCGTTTTCTAATCAAAAGATCCGACCTGTCTTGCTTTCTATGGCCCGACCCGACTCGGTTAAATAAAAATTCATTTTTAAAAAATTCTAGGACCATCGCTGCGGCGGTGATGACCACCGCTGCGGCGATGACCTACTGTTGCGGTGATAGTTCATTTTTGTCAAAATCCTAATTTTTTCAACTTGATTTCATTGATTCAATTTTTTATAAAATATGCAACACATGATCAAATGATCTCAAATCTGTTTTGTTAGGTTCATAACTTAGTATTATTTAAGTTTACAAGAATCAATTAACTTACAAATACATTTTTGACAACAAAATTAAGATCAACCCATTAGGGTTTTCAAAATGACCTTTTATTTTTTTTTATTTTTTTTATACTAAAAGTCACATAAATTCTTTGTTTTAACTTAGTTTTCGTTGATTAAAGTTTTGTTACGATCGAAACTAACCCATCTAGCATACAAGACATAAAAATCACATACACAACTTATATATCATAAGGCACACACATAACCAACCTAGGCATCTAATTAACGTTTTAAAACTAAATATGCTCAAACGATATTTTCTTCCATCATTTTACATATCACACATGTTAGAACACATATCTAGCATATTTAACCATAGATCTTTTTTCACATAGATCCTTCCATAACCAAGCTTGCTAAAACTCATATATAAAGAAATAATAAGCTAGGATTTTGAGAGACGTTTAAACCTTCTATGGAAATCTTCTTCTTGATACCCAAAAATAGCTAGCCTCCTTGATGAACTACAAGAAAAATGCAAATCAGCAACCAAAAATTTATGCGACTGAAAAATCCGTCGCTAATGCTAAGTTTTAGTGACCGCTTCCAGCGACCGATTATGAAACTCGTCGCTAACACTAATAGCGACCGCTTCCGGTTGCTATTATCGGTCGCAAATACCAAATTTGCCACCAAAAAAGCGCGGGATTTTTGGCGCCACACTTCCACTGGAGAGATGGATCCAAGGCTTTGAGGATTTAATTTAGTATGGATTGTTATCGGTCGCTGAGGCAGTCGCTAATGTATCAGCGACCGATTATGCGGTCGCTAAAAGTGCCAACGCATTAAAAAAAAAACAGCGACTGAAAGCGATCGCTGTTATGTTCAGACCTAGAAGCCGCCGCACGGGAAACAGAAACAGAAGAAGAAAGAAGAAGGAAAAAGAGAAGAAAGAGAAGAGGGAGAGGAGAAGAAAGAGAAGAGAGGAGAAGAAGCCGCTGCCGCTCCCCCACCCCACCGGAACCTCCTGTCTCCCGCCTCCTGTCGGACGCCAGAGCCCCTACCGGACGCCGCCCCTGCCGGAAAAGGTAAACAATATAATTTATGTGATAATATTATGCACTAGTATTTGTCCTCATTTTGCCATTATTGAAAATTGTAAAAACACTATGCACTATTATTTGTCCTCATATGATAATATTATGCACTACTATTTGTCCTCATAGGCGCAACATTTCATGGATAGGGAGGAACAAAGTTCGTCAAATTTATTTTATTCATATTTACGATCATTTATTTAGTATTTATTTGCATGACTAATATATTTATACACTTGTCATATTTGTAGTCATCTAGTAGGTCCAGAGGTCAGACTATCAATTGGTTGGATGTGTACGTGGCCACTCGTGATGGTCTGCCTGATGCTATACAGATACGGGTAATTAAGTTTTTTTAACGTTACATGTTTATACATTAATTATGACGTTACATTTAACTATTCAATGTATTACTTAATTATATGACACTTACAACCAACTAATGGATGAGCGGTATCCCCCTGGTAGCGATCGCCCGCCGATTGATCAAGAGTTGTGGGAAAGGGCATCGGTTGTCAAGAAAAACTTTGTTAAGGGCCAAGGGCAGCGAAGACGGCCGAGTATTACTGCATCTTGCAGCTTTGGTAGCCAGTCTACCCAAGCATCATACAATCCGACGCCACATAACGCTGCGGACTGTGTTAGAGCCATATGTAGAGATCCTGCACTTTTGCGTCAGCTGCAACATCATTTGAAAGCATTGAGCCCTGATTCATTAGCGGATGCAGTGGCGACAGCAACAAGTCAGCCGAACCAGGAGGAGGAGACTGAGCAAGACGAGGTAATATTATTACTTAATGCACCAAAATTAATCAGTCAATAATACTATCTTGAACGTGTTTCTTTTTTTGTTACAGGAACGTGACAGTTAGCTAGATCGATGAAGCTTGGTGAGCTACATATCGTTCTTAGCTTTTTTATTATATTCATTCTATTGTGTTACACATGCACGGTTGGATTTTTAGCATATTGAATATATTTATGTACTAAGATTTGATTAGATGTTGGTTTTATATTTATTTGAAATGTATGTTATTTCATTTGGTTAGAATTTGATATTTGGTTGGAGATCTCAATTAGATCGTTTATATATCTGTTGTGCTGTGTTGGGATGTGTTTGACAGGTAAAGAAATTTTTGGGAATCGAAAAAAACAAAAAAACTTTTTTTTTTCTTTCTGAAAAGAATAATCAGCAACCGAATTCGGTCGCTAATAGCGATCGCTAATAAGCTGTCGCTACTACCCGATCGCTATTCGATCATTGTTCGTCTCAAAATCCGGTCGCTGATAATCATCTTATCGGTTGTTGATATCGGTCGCTGTTTTTTCGGTCGCTATTAGCGGTCGCTACACGTGGCGAATGTTGTCATGCGTGATGACTCAGCTTAGAGACCGAGTCGGTCGCCATTTGCAGTCGCTGAAAATTCGGTCGCTATTGTCCGTCGCTGGTATGCATGTTAGCGACCAAACTATAGGCGGCAGATATCAGCGACCGAATGCGATCGTTGATGTCCATTAGCGACGAAATTCGGTCGCTAATAAGCGGTCACCGATAGACCATTTTCTTGTATATTTAACCTTCAACTTACAAATATACATTAACATTTTGGAGAAATATAGATGAAACTCTCAAAGGAGCTCTCCGTTCTCACTAGAAATCTCTCTCTACAATACTTAGAAAACTAACAAATGAAACAACAACCCTTTCTAGACTTGGTGAGGGTTATATTTATAGAACTCATATATGCTTGCTTAGTCTTTCTAATCAACTAACATCGGTGAAATTAAAGCTTTAATCTTGCTTACTATTATCATGAATGATAAGGTGATTGACTTGGTTGATTGACTAGGGTATGTGAGGATTTGGTGGAGTAGTTCAACTACTATGACATGGAGTAAAATTAAAGCAACACAAAAACCATATAACACCCTAAATGGGCCCCCCTTTGGTCTGCCAAATGGCCTTGGTTTATCCTCCAATTTTGATTTTCTTTTAATACATATATATACATACATACATATATATATACATACATATATATATATATATATATATATATATATATATATATATATATATATATATATATATATATATATATATATATATATTACCAACATAAACCTTCATTTGGGCTACCACATTGATCTTTGAGTTGAGTTCCATTTGGACTTCTATAATCATTTGCTTGGGCTCATCACTTTAATTCTAGATGGGCTACTAGTTCATTCCATTTAACTTTCCCAATAATTAAATTACATGAGGTAACTTATAATATAACATTTGGGCTTCTCTTATTAAAATACATTTGTTTGTTTTTTTTGGCCTTGTTGCCATTTTCATATATACTTGTTTTGATGATAAAGTTTTGTTAATGTGAAATGTGTCCTTAACTGTTCTGCAAGCTCTTAAATTAGGGATTGTCTAGATCAACTGCTCCCAGCCATGCTTCTGTCAAGCTTCATAAGGTGGGAAAAAGCGTAGTTGTTTTAGGTGTGAACTAGGAGAAAGGTGATATAATACTCCATAACCACAAATAATTATTTTTTTTTCTTTTAATTTTTTATATAAAAAAATGCTTTTTGAAAATATGAAAAATTATGTATGTATGTTTCTACCATTATCTTAATAATAGCTAATACCTCGAGGATAACAAGCTTAACGATCTTGGCTACACACACTTGCCTATTATTATATTTATTAATTTGTTCCTTTATCAAGACCATCACTTAGATGAGCTATCCCTTATTTTAGTTTACAGTTCATTAGTAGATACTTACAACAACTGATTCTAATGTCACTTAAAAAGGAACTTGACTTAGATGGTACCCACATTCATGTTCAACTTGCTGACCTTGTCTTATTTTTGGTGCCTAGTCTGTTACCCTGTTCATGTTTTACATGATATAAAACTTCAAACTTGATTAACTGACTTATTTTAAGAATGTGAAGTTGCTAAATGATGCGTTAAATTGAACTATCTACACACTATGATATGCTGTATGAGTATGTCTACGCATTGTACATAATTGTGTCAAAGTAGACAGTATGGTATGCCAGTCTTTCTATTTGGAATTGTAGCAAATGATATTGTGATTGCCTATTTGTCTTTTTCTGCTTATGTGCAATATGGTGTACATTAGTACCACGCTGCAACTTTATTGTTTTTATGTATTGATTTTGACACTACGTGCCTCTGCTGACCTATTTATTTCATTTTCCTACAGCTAAGACTAGCTATTATTTTTAAATATGTGTAGGAAGACTGCTTCTATCTGCTTTACAATATTGGGTACCAAATTTCCAGTATAAGATGCGCTATGTTTACGAAAGAAAATGGACAAAATAAGAAAGTGTACTCTATCTATATATGTAAATATTTATTTAATTGAAAAACTATGGCAACCTTAGATGGTTGATTGTAAAGATGACGAATGTTTATGTACTGGAGGATTTTATTAAGTTAATAATATTTTAGTTTATTTTTTTAATTTTGCTATGGGGTCATTGTGCTATTCAAGTACACAACAAGATTGTCAATTTTTGATTTGGCAATGATACAATCAATGGCTATTTCATTACCAAAGCGTTGTACAATTAAGGATGTAACAACAATTTCTTATACATTTAGCAACAAATTTTCATTGCTAATGGCATTAAAATACAATTTTTGACAACGAAAAATTAACCTAATAACAACGGGGAGGATATTGTTGCTATACGCAAATAAAAATGCAACATTTATATCGTTGCAAATCATATCAATTTTCGTTGCACATATAAAGAAACGGCAACGTATAGTGTCATTGCAAATTAACAACCTTTGTTGCTATTGAAAAATGACCTGCAACAAACATTATCGTTGCTAATTTATCATAATGTCATTGTAAAATAGTATAATTAGCAACAAAAACAGGTTTAGCCAACAATTTCCATGCTTTTCCGTAACGAAATCGATCGTTGGCAAAAGTGAACCAGCCGCAACGAAAACACATATTTGTTGCTCAAAAAAGAGTTCATTTTGTTGCCAATTAGTAATATTTTGCAATGAAATGTGATTTTCAGTAACGATTTTTTATTGATTCTGCAATAATAAATTTTGTTGCTAAAGGATCGAGGTTTTTGCACAAAAGCTAACTTTCGTTGCAAAATGTATCACTTTCGGCAACGACCAAAATACATTTGTTGCGGAACAATTAACAACGCTTATTGCGCAACGAAAGGTGCAACGATAAGAAAATCATTGCTAAACCCCCTTTGTAATGAAATTTGGCACCTTTAACAATAAAAATCGGTTGTTGCTAAAGCCCCATTTTTTTGTAGTGATTATTGACTCATAATTGGTATGCTGTCGTAGGCATCCAAAAATAAAATTTTATTTTGAAAATAAATAAATTAATGTAGTAGTGTAAGTAAGAGTTGATTCCACAGAGAATTATTAATTTTTATGTTTCGTAAACAAAAATTGGGGAATTTTTAATTAAAGAAATAATTTAAATAAAATTAATAAGATGAAAAAGCCTTGGTTTAAGTTAACATCCACCGTCAAGAATTTAAAACTGATTATTGATGTAAGAATAACTTAATTCATATTTTGAATATTCACCGTAGAAATAATTACCTGTAGGTGATGTTGACGCCAAATTCTTTCTCTCACAGAAATCACCTTACAGCAAGATACTTGCACACTTAACGAACCGTTAAACACCCCACGGATCAGGTCACGGCTTGGGCTGTCCGGGGATGCTCTAGTGCAAGAATAAATGTAGGCGATTGAACGTTACAATGGAGAACCAAAATATATGCTAAAATGAATGTAAGATATTTGATAGCTCTCGCTTTGTATGTAAGAAAGCATTACCTTGTTTCTTTATGAGATTTTGTGTATATATTCATCCATATACCGCCTGAAGTCCTATCACCTTTTAATGAGTGGAAACATGACGTCTTCATCCACTCACCTAAACCGCCCGAAGGATAAGGATACTTAAATGGGTCAACCCATGGCCAAGCCCATCACGGTGGATAAAAATAACTCAGCCAAACTCCCACATAAAATAATCATTAGCCCACATTTAAAATGTAAGGTCCAATAAATCATGTTCCAACATTTCCCCCCACTATCTTATTTTTATAATTCAAAATAGGAAAGTACTCTTGCTTTTCAACAATTGGCACGTTACCAAATAAACTGCCCACTAAAGTCAAACTGTCGCACGCCCCACGTCAACCACTTACGCTTCATGCCCTTTTCATTAAATGCGACCATCTTCGATTTTTGTGCTACTCATTACCTTTTGTTAAAATAAAACACCGCTCAGTTATTACTTTATCCTTTTGCACCCAAGCTTTTTCGACTTTCCTATCAAACCATTCTTCCTGCACAAATATTTTTTGGCCAAAACCTCCCCTGCTACTGTCGATCACTCCTCATACTCCACAGGTATGGCCCAGAAACCTGACTCCCCACCTTTTTTTAGTAGCCCCATCACAAAGGATCCAAAAACTCCCATCCTTACTGAGGCCGAGAAAGAGAAAGAATCTACTAGAGATCGATACAACTCTGTTAAAGCCTACGATCATGCCAATACTGTCTCCATCATTAAGGCGTCTGACCTGGATTCTATCTAGAATGAGTTTCAGATCCTCTTGCAGTATGAACTCAAAGCTCCTGAAGACTGTGATATGATGTATCATCGGGTTGACATGAAATATACTGTCATCCATACTCAAGCCTCGCGATACAGGCTTTGTTTTCCCCTTCACAATTTCATCATATCATTCTTTACCCTCACCAGGATAGCGCTGTCACAACTTCTTCCCAACTCCTACATCTACCTCATATGTTTTATTGCCTTCTGCTAGGAGGTCAGAGTTGAACCCCCCACTGACTTATTCTTCTCTATGTTTAGCTTAAATAAGGCTCAGATCCCAGGGTTCCACTATTTGAGCAAAATTTCGGGATGTTGAACCTTAGTGCAACCCCCACCACCAACAAAGGGTGGTATTCAAGGTGGTTTTATATCTACAGCACGAAGGTTGACGAACTGCAAATCTAGAACGATCCCCAAAAACTCAATGTGGGATATGAACGGATGCCTTTCAAATGCTAAAAGGAATCCCACGACTTTATCAGAAAAATACCATCAATGCCCTGGAATATAAGTGTCCTATCCGACGAGGATTGGCTATTTTGACACAGATGTAAGTCTCTGATCCATGTACAATTTTTCTCATATCTATATTCTCGATACCGACCCTTCTGACTTACTATCTCTCACTTTCCATTCAGTAGTGCTGACCAGACCAGAGGGCCGAGTCCCCACTCTTCCACCACTGAGCATTCCCATTTTTACTGAGGAGTTCAATGTAGAAGTACCACCTCATCGCAATACCGAACCCCCAATCTCAGTCCAACCTATCCGATCCATTCAGATTCCTCGAGACACCTCTTCCGAAGCTGTTTCTGATGCCTTTACACAAGCATCCGATCTTCCCCAAAAGGTTACCTGTACAAAGAGACATGCCAAAAAACAAACCCAAAAGCCCTGGTTGTCCAAGCCCAACAAAAAGAAACTACTTCTAAGTCTTCCATAGGCTCATCCGAAGCACGACAACAACCACCTCTCGAGGTCACCCTTGCCCAGAAGAGGGATGTTTCTCATCTAAACGAGGCCGACAAGTTAAACATTGCCCCTGCGAAAATGTCAACGGATCGTAAAGGTTCATGATCAATCACCTGCTGGAACATCCACAATTCTTCCTCAGCCTCTACCAACAGAGCAAACAACAACCAATCACGACCCCCTTACAATAACTTATACAACAAAAACCCCAACGGGAGCGACAGAGCCTCATCTGACCCCACCCCCTAAAATCCTAACTACCAATCCCCCTCTGAAAACTCCCCTACCCAAAACGACTACCACTGCTGACCCTCAACCTTCTAGTTTGAGATATAACCCATTCCTCATCTCAGAACTTCAGTAGAACTTCCTCAAAGCATCCTTCTAGCCGACTGAAGATAGTTCCAAACTCCCCGTCTAATATTTTGAAGCCTTCAACTTTCCCCAAGACGATGCGAACCTTGATAAACTTTTTACCCAATATTTGCTCCTCGGCTCCATGGTCTAACAGGGTCGGGCATAACTTTATATTTTATTTTATTCATTCTTTGGTTTGCAACTGCCTTCACGTGTGTCAACCTTTATTTTCTACATAGTTGGCTTGTTAAGCAAGTTTTTGAGCAGAGAGGCTACCAGACCAGGCTCAAATTAAAAGATCACAGAGCTAGAAACCAAATACTCTAAAGCTAAATGAGAAATCTCCAACCAGGGTGACCAAATAAATGAGCTAGCCCAGAAACATAGAGACGTCGCCCGAAAAAACCACGAGCAGGACATGGAGATAAAGAAGCTTCGAGCAGAAAATAAAGGGCTCACCCAAACCAACCAACAACTGATAGAGACTACAAATGCCAGCACAAAACTCTCCGACGAATTCCATCAACTTTAACACCAATGCAAAACCCTCGAAGAGAAGAACAATGAATACACCACATACCTTCAACAACTATACGAAGCCCAGGTCGCCACTCAATCTTCTTTTCAACAGTTTATCGAGGAGAATCGAGCTATTATGAGTGGGTTTTATACCTAAGAATTGAATACATTTAAGCTTGATAATTTATGAATCTTTAATTGTTTTATGTGATTTTATATGTGTTTTTATGTTAATGTATAATATGGTGTATTATATTATTTTTAAGTATTTTATGTATTCGATGTCGTTTTTGTGTAGTTTATTCGTAATTTATATGTTAAGTGTTCGTTTAGTTGTATGTGTTTTTGTACCACATTGTATAGGATGTGGTGTTGTATTATTTTTATGTGTTTCTATTTCATTTTGTAGGAATTATAATAAGGGCTTGGTGGATCAAGGCTTGGAATTGCCCGGTTCGCATTTTCTGCGCTCTGTTTACGCAGCAGTCACTTGCAGATCAAATTGGACCTTGATCCAGCCATTATCTCTCAATTCATCCAACATGAAAGTTATATATATACTTCTCAGCTTTCCAAATCATCTTAAATCAAATCAATCGGAGGTCGGATGAGAGAGTTATGCCCAAAACACTGAAAGAGGCTGTAGCAGTCCAAAAATGGGCATTTTTGGGCAGAATGTATGAGCACCGCAATGGTGGTACAAAACCTGTGTTGAGCAAAAAGTTTGACCGCCGCGGCTCTGCCTTTGACTGCCTCGGCAGTGCATTGTTCTTACGCGCAGAATCAGTTTTTAAAGAGAAAAACTGCTGCCCTAAACAATATATTTTCATTTCTTTTTCTTTGGGAGGCGGCTAGAGGTGATTTTGGAGGCCAAGAGAAGATGAAAGGCACCTCTCATGGTTGCTAGGAATGGGATTCAACATCAATTGGAAGCTATGGATTGAGGGGAGTTATGGATTTTCTTTTCTCTTCCTTTATTTATGTATTCCATTGATGTTGGTTTATTTTTGGAACAAGTTGGATTATAAATCCAATGAATGGATGAATATTGATCCAAGGATGTAATATCTATGTGTTATATTGAATCCATAACATGTTTAGCCATTGTGATTGGTGTTTTGCTCTCATTTAGCTATGTATATGTTGTATGAATGTTGGATGTGGTATTACTCATTTGCTATGGTTTGAGCATGGAATTTATGATTGTGTTAGGTGTCTAATGCTTAGTTTAATTGAATCTCTCTTTCTTATTTGGTTGTTGTTGCATTTGTGAGTTCTTTGAGAGAAGTATTGGACTTTGCACACCAAGTGTTTGATAAAATGTCCAAAGAAAGTTTGGTTTGTATTTTGCATATCTTTGTGCTTCGTTGGCTATGTTTTGTTGTCTCTTGGATGGAACCATATGAATTGTACTATCATAGTTAGTTCTTTATGTTAAATTGCTTGGTCGAGTGATTAGTTTGGTAACTTATATGAAATTGGAAAATGGATTATAGGTTTAGACCCAACTATGATAGCATGTGTTGTGCTATGTGTTCTTATGAGCGTATGTATAATTTGTGCATAGGATAGACATATACCTATGTGCCACATGTAACCAATGTGGGAATTTGTGCTTCAAATCTTTGTTTTGCTATTTCTCATAGACATATAGTGAAATGCTTAGCTTGGGTGTCCTTGTCTGAATTCTGTCGAATGGGATAGGTTTGGATTTTGTACGTTTATATGTCATTTAAAAGAGGCGTGTAAATACTATTGTATTCTCGGTTAACAAGTCATCGTGACTGTAAGACCAAATAGGGAGAGTTAGGAGATTTAAATGAAGTATTGGGAGAAAATATAATCATAGGTTCATATATCTTTACTTCTTTAGTAGTTTAAATGTTAATTTGCGTTATATCCATTTACATTTCATTTCCTTCCATTCAATCAAATGTTTGAACAAAGATTGACTTGATGCAATTGGTATTTGGAAATCATTAGAACTAATTCCTCGTGGGATCGATACTTTACTTTCACTTTATTACTTGTTGACCGTGTATGCTTGCACGTTATTCATTCAAATGAATTCGAGATTGGAACTTATCTAGTAAAATAAAATATAAATAAATAGTTTCGATTTCGCCCAGCAAGTTTTTGGCGCTATTTGCCAATAACTCCAACAAACTAAACTCCCTAAACAGAATGAAGACCTTCGTTAGTAACTCCTTGACGCCCACCGTCAAATAGAAACCCTGAAAACAACGATCCGCTCGGACCAGGCTGTGCACACCAAAATAGAAGAGCAACACCAAACTAAGCCGTCCGACTCCTTTAACAAAATGAACAACTTCAAGAACAACTGCAGAAATTAAATGATCTACACACCCAACTCAAAAAGGTCAATAGGAAAGGCTTTGTCAAACATGCCCAACTTTAGAAATATGCCGAAACCCTCAAGAAAACCTACCACAACCTAAAGGAAAATACTAGAGAAATAGCCATAACGCAAAAGCAAATCATTGCCGAATACAGAGCTTTGTTATAATTGACGGAATAGATAGCCCTGGAATTTGGCAAAGGTTACTGAGCTGCCCTCCTGAAGATTCAAGCAGCAGGTATAAACCCAAAGACAATAGGCTTCTTTGATGACGACCTACTCTAGCTCAAAGATGACCTGACCAACGAACTAGAGCCTAGAACAGATGATAACCCCCCAACCAATCTTTCGAACCCATAACTGACCTGTAAATTTATCTTTTTCTTTGTATAGCTTGTTCGTAGGAATTTTATATGTAAATAATTTGAACAAGTCAATAAATAAAATGGATCAGTCATTTACTGAGCTTTATTTAAATTTATTACAACTGAATAATCCTTCCTTTTTATTGAACAATGATAATATATACTTTAGGAACTTTATATGTAATCAACTAATCAAGTCAACAAATAAAATATATTCTTTGTAACGACCCGGAAATCCGCGTGCTGGCCATGCCGGATCCCGCTCGTTAGACGTACAACCTTGTACTTAAATCCACAATATATCTCAATAATATAATTGATGAAACTAGTTTATTTTAGAACTATTACAATCTCATTCTATTCCAGAATCGCAATCTTTAAACATTTTTATTTCACTTTCTGATCATATTAATAATGACCTAATATACCAACATGTTACCCCTATACATAAAGAACAACATCTGAAAATGATTTAAAATAATCCATACATATTTTCCCAACATTTAAGTTTGCTAATCTATAGCACAATTAAGACATAAATATCTTCACAGGTAATACCCACATAGATAATTTATTTTATCGCAGGGTTTTACTATAAAAGCACCTACGTTTCGATCTCATTGACTCGTTAGCCAATCTTCATCTTCACCTCTACCAGAGTAATCAGCTTCCTCAAGCTTTTCTGTAATGTTTTGTTTTAAGCAAGAGTGAGCACGACGGCTCAGCAAGTCTAACAGTTTCACATAACACATAAACATATTTCATCATGCTTCATGCATCTCATGCTTTGCAATGACTACGTATCTCATGCATATCATGTTTTGCATTTACTTTATGATTCATGTTATTCATGCATGTCATTTATAATTTCATACAGTTCAATATAGAACAATCATCTTAATCAGCTACTGCATATCAACAATTTATTTTAACTTGATCCCAAAGGCACATTAACACATTATTGCACATAATAACATATGCACACATAATAATTTTATAATATTCTAAATCATGCACATAATGCAACACGTTCTGAAAAACTTGCCTGGACTTGCATAACCAGCTTACGCTAACCTTTCGCGTTCTTTGCACCACCTACACGGTATATGAGATCAACGGTGCATAATATCAGTTAAGGTTTGACGCAATACTAAATCTGTAAAGATATTTATTTCTTCTTATCGTCCCATTTTTAAATCAATAGGGTTAATTTCATATTTTAGTCTCTCGTTGACTTGACTCAGTGTTTCACTGCAAACCTTTTTGTACATAACCATGCAATTCCGACATATATTAATGTCACTGCATTAAAACCTAGACCCTATATTTATTTAGGTCTATCAACCAATTAATCACTAATGGACCATACCCTTGGTTTAACTTAATCACATCATTTATCTCGACAACTTATCATAATATTACCCACCTTGGATAATATTTTAAATTTTACTATCAATTAGTAATAACTTATAATGTTATTTAATTGTTAAATAACACTTTAAATAATTATTACTATTATTAATTTATTTTTAATAATAGTTTACCTTAATCACTATTATTAATCTTTTAATAATAATTTAATTGCTTGCTAATATTATTACCCTTTAATAATATTTTAATTGACTTCTCATTATTATCAATCATTTTAAAAATAATTTAATTGTTCATTAATATTATCAATCATTTAATAATATTTGAAATCCTCACGTATCATTAGTAATTATTTAATAATGATTCAACCCTTAACTATTATTACTTAATAGTTAATTACTTGCTAAACAATATTATTAATTCTTTAATAATATTCTAAATCTTTATTTATCATTATTATTTATTTAATAATGATTTAACTCTTAACTATTATTATTTAATAGTTAATTAAATGCTAAACAATATTATTAATCATTTAATAATATTTTAAATTAATTACATATCATTATTAATTATTAAATAATGATTTAATTCTTAACTATTATCATTTAATAGTTAATCATTAATATGATCAATATATTTTAATTACTTAATAATCTTCTCCCGATTAATTAATAATTTATTCCATTTAATTACCATTTAATATGAATTAAATAATAATTAATTAATTAATTATTCGTACTCATTATTTAATATTAATTAAATAATAAATAATTATACTATTAAATCTAACATCCTTTGATTACTATTTAATATATTAAATAGTAAGCAATTAACCCTCTTTAATTATTATTTAATGTTAATTAAATAATAATTAATTAATTATCTTTATTTATTATTTACTCTTAATTAAATAAAATAATAAATAATTATGTTATCAACTTTACTTAACTGTAATTATTATTTAATGTTAAATAATAATTACCTAACTCTATTTATTTATTATTTAATCTTATTAAATAATAAATAATTAAAGTTTAAAATCTTTATCTTACTCTAATTATTATTTAATATTAATTAAAGAATAATTAGTTATTTACTTTCCTTTATTTACTATTTAATACCTAATTAAATAATAAATAATTAATTTATTTTCTCCAAACAAGTTGATATCGTTATTAAATACCTAAGGAACATATTTAATATTTAATAACAATTTATTTATAATTTTCTTGAATTATTAGTTAGGTAGTCACAAATTAGTGTACATTTACACCATAAATAATATGAAAAATACCAATTTTCGGAAATAATACCATCTCCATACATATAACACTTCAAATAATCAGTAGGTTATTTGTTCATATTTTTCCAACATTTAAAAATATTTTTTATTATTTTTCATACATTTAGTAAGCTTTTATTATTAAATAATTATGAAAAATAGCTACTGACATTGTAAAAATACCATTAAATTCCAGAACATAGTAAACGAAATTCCAAGCAACTTTCTAGTTTTGACCATCGCCGGAACCGGCCGGAAAATTGGTGAACCGGTCACTTGAAGGCTCCGGCCGGTTTATTTCAAAAAAACCGGCAGTGGCTTTTTAGCATTTTCAGGTTCTGTCTATTTTTGGGGTCTCTTACAAAAACCTTAATAACTTAAGTTCTATAACTCCGATGGTGCTCTACTTTATATTGTTGCGTTCGTATCTTCTCGAACTACAATTTTCTATTATTGGATTAATTTTTCGGATATGATTTGACCACTAAAAACAGCCTAGAACCGGACTGTTCACACAAAACTTCCGATAGTGGAGTGTTTTGGAAGAAAAATCATAACTAATTCATTTTAACTCGGATTTTAGTCATTCAAGTTGGAGAATTTTCATAAATTCAAGATATAGCATACAAAATTGATGGATTATAATTCCGACTTACGGATCATGAACAGAAATTCCGGGAGTGGGCTTCTCGATTTTTAGTTTTCCGGTAAACATCATTTTACAACTTTTGCTAAGTTTTTCCACATAAATGCTTATGGATCCATACCAAAAATCCATGAAACACTTATTTAACATATCTAGCATGGATCTAGACTTAAAGAACATAAAGATGATATTTTTTCCATTTATTTAATATTTAATCACAAAACAAGCATAACTAGGGTTTTTAGGGTTTTCTAACCTTTTTGGTTTTTGTGTGCTTGCTTCCTTCTCTACCCGAGTAGCTTATGAACATCCCAAGCCTATCTCCTTCAAAAAGATAAGCTCGACTCGCTTGACTCGGCCTAACTCGGTTGACTCGGTGGATGAGCTCACCTTAACTCGCTAACTCACTACTAGAGTTACTATTGGAACTCATTTCCAACTCACTCAACTTGCTCAACCAATTTGTGAAGAGAGCTTGCAATCCTCCCAACCCCCAACACATTAGCAATGCTTCATATTTATAGAGGTAGAAAATGATAGATACAATACATGTATATATCATTTTTGGCTAGAAATTCACAAAGTCAAACTTGGTCCATAATTTAAGGGATTGCTTGGATATTTTATAATCAAATGAGACAACAAAATCAACCTCTAGCCATACCATAGTACACCCGGCCACTCCCTCCAAATCTCTCAAATCTAGCATTTTTTATTTAATTTTTTAATTGTTAATTTGTCCATTTGCAAGTTTCTAAAAGGTAGTCAAATTTAAATACATAATTTAATTTAATTGGACTAATAATTCTACTAACATATTGGGCTTGACCAATTAAATTATTGGACACCAAATTATCCTCTCATTAATTAGTTTATTAACTAATTAATTAATTTAAGCACAATAAACCTTATTTCACTTAATTAAATAATTAATTACACTAATTAAATATTTAATTAGGCTAGTCCACTATTCATTTATTGAATTGAAATATTATTTTGGGTCTTCAAATATTATTCCCACTACACATTAATTAATAATCACATTAATTAATTTACCCATTTTGTTACCAAAACTTTATTCAAATTTAATTGAATAATAAATTAATTTCCTCACTTATCAATTTCTTGATATTAAATATCTCTCTAGGTTAGTACACTAATTATCCAAATATTTTGGACTTATTAAATAATATATTAAATGTCCTATGCAAGTTTTATTAATGACTAATTATATTAATTAGTTTACTTGATTTATAATCACTTCCAATGTTCAAAATTAACTGAACATTTTATCAATGAACTTACGTAACAATTTCTCGGCATATTTCTTCTTTTAGAAATATTTTCTAATCAAATTTTATTCTCTTCATATACATCATAGGACATTATTCCTAAAAGTCCATGTCACACTTATTGAACCTTATTGGTTCTTGCTAGCTCATAGATTAAACAAATAAAAATTTAATTTAATCCAGTCTTTTACCCTATTCTAATATCTACAACTAGGTTATCAATCTCTAACCTTCATTAAAAGAAATATTGTTAAATATTCTGGTTATTACATTCTTCTTTCATTGAAACTCGTTTATATCGTTACAACTGAATAATCCTTCCAACTATATTATACTATTGTTAAAAATAGAAAGGCAATAAAAAGTCTCCCATTACTGATAATACCTTCTCAGCTGACCTGTATGCCAAGTGTTTTTCACCTCAGCCCCATCCATATTTCTAAGCCGATAAGTACCCTCCTTTACTACTTCAATAACTTCATCAGGGCCTTCCCAATTAGGCATTAATTTTCCTATATTATTCAGAGTCGAGGCCTCGGTTGTAATACTTAGCCGTCCTTGATTGATAAGTGGTTAACCTCAATACTGCGGCATCCCGAACTTCATCTAGCAAATCAAAGTTAAGTTGAAGTCCATTTTCATTATATAACTCCCTGAAATTAGATACTCTGAACAAGGAAGATTTGATCTCGACTAGGATCAATGTATCTATCCCGTACACCAACCTAAAAGGTGAATATCCCGTGGTTGTTCGTGGAGTGGTCTGATAAGCCCATAAAACTTGTAATTCCTCGGGCCATCTTCCTTTAATTAGCATATTCCAGTCGTTTTTGTAATTCCATTGAGTAGAGTTCAGTTAGGAGGTCTTACGATGTTGAATTCCCAAATCAGACAAGAATTACTCAAAATTTTCCCCCACAAACTATGTACCATTGTTTGAAACGAGTATCATTGGGATGCCAAACCGATATACTATTTATTCCTTCATAAATTTTAAACAATCCTCTTTGGTAATATGGCAAAACGGTTTAGCCTCCACCCACTTGGTCATATAATCGATAACCACTACTACATACTGGAGCTGTCCCTTTGCTTTAGGCAGTGACCCCAACAAATTTATTCCTAAACAGCAAACGGGATGGGAGATAGTACTGATGATAATTCTTTTAGAGGTTGATGTGGAACCTAGCTGTTAATTTAACACTTTAGACATTTCTGCACATACCTTTTGGCTTCTTGGAACATAGTCAGCCAAATATATCCCTGCCGAATCAACTTGTAGGCCAACGACTTAGCCCCCATGTGATCCCTACAGAACCCTTCATGAACCTCTCTGAGCCCATATGACGGTTCTGACAGAATCAAGCACTTCAATAATGGAGATGAGTACGATCTCTTGTATAAATCCCCATCAATTAAACAAAAATAAGAGTTCCGGTACTTGATTCTTTTCGCCATAATCTTAGTTGTCGGAAGCTTCCAATTAGCCAAGTAATCAAGGTAGGGAGTCATCTAGCAATTCGACCTCTCGATGCATACAAGCTCATTTCTATTAATGTCGGGTTCATTAAAAATTTCAAGGTATACCAACCCTCCAAAATCTTTCACCTGTGTAGCAGCCAGCTTTGATAAAGCATCAGCGGTAGAATTACCTTCTCTCTTGATTCCCATTAAGAGCATAGGATTTAAACCTATGTAACAACATCTTCACCTCGGCCAAGTACAGTTCATCCTCGGTCCCCGAGCTTCATACTCTCCCTGAATTTGTTTCACGACCAGTTGGGAATCACTAAAAATGACTAAATGCCACACTTCCAAACTTTTGGCCTGCCGCAACCCTACTAATGCCGCTTCATATTCTGCTTCATTATTGGTAGCCCAAAATTTAAATCGTATGGCTTGTTGTACTTTAAACCCTTCCGTACTAGTCAGGATAACCCCCGCCCCACTGGCCTCGGCATTAACTGACCCATCAACATACAACGTCCATGAGAAACAAGGATTTGGTTGCCCCCAACTATAACAGTAATCCCACATAATCGTCCTCCTCCCCATAGGGAAAAGTACACTTAATCATGGAATCTGCCAATGCTTGACCCTTGATAGCTGTACGAGGACGATACTCCAAGTTGTTCTAACTCAGCTCTACGACCCACATGTCACCATTCTACCCAAGGTGTCCAGTTTACTCAAAACTTTCTTTAATGATTGGTTCTGTAAATAACGATAATCCGACCTTGAAAATAGTGCTGGAGTTTCGGACTTGCTACCACCAAAACATACACACACTTTTCCAAATTTTGGATATCTGGTCTTTGTATTTCTTAGCATATGACTAACATAGTAAATTGGGTGTTGAATCCTTCCTTCTTACCTGATAAGCACTACACCCACAACTAATAGACTGACTGAAAGATACAAGTTGCTCCCATGGCATAAGCTTTTGTAACAAGGGGGCCGACATCAAATTCTTTTTAGTTTCCTGGAATGCATCTTCACACTTTGAAGTCCACTAGAATTTTTTCTCATTCTTCATCCCTTTTAGAGTATCCAAGAAGGGTAAGCACTTCTCGGTCGATCTCGACAGAAACCTTCTCAATATTGTAATATGACCAATGAGTTTGTGACCATCCTTAAAACTTTACAGTGATCGCATATCTAATATCTCTTTGATCTCTCTGGATTAGCATCAATTCCACGTTTAATCACCAAGTACCCTAAAAACTTCCCCGAACCAAGGCCAAAAGTACATTTTGTAGGGTTGAGGAGCATATTGTAGTGTCAGACAGTTTGAAAGAATTCCTCCAGATCACGAAGATGATCCTGTACCCTAGGAATTTTAACGATCATATCGTCTACATACACTTCCATGTTTCTTTCGATTTATTTTTGGAAGAAGGTGTTCATCATTTTTTGATACGTTGCCCCAGCATTTATCAACCCAAACGTCATTCTTTTATAAGAATAGATATCCCAGTGGGTGATAAATATTTTCTTAAGAATATCCTCATTTACCATAAAAATCTGGTGATACCCCGAGAAGGCATCCAAAAAACTCAAAATCGTGTTCCTCGAGGTAGCATCAATGAGCTGATCAATATTGGAAGTAGATAAAAGTCTTTTGGGAACGCTTTATTTAGATCCGTGTAATCTATACAAACCCTCCATTTTCTATTTTGCTTCCTAACCAAAACCACGTTGGCTAACCACTCCGATTATTCAATCTCTTCAATTACTATGGCATCTAAAAGCTTACCGAGCTCTCCATCTATAATCTTCTAGCGTTCGGGTGCAAATATCCTTCATTTTTGGTGTACTAGCTTCCTACTTAGATCAACTGCCAACTTATAAATAGCCATATCCTAGGAAACTCCCGGCATGTCCTGAGAAGTTCAAGTAAAAATATTAGCATACTTTTTGTAACAATTGAAGCAATCCCGACTTAATAACACTGGGTAATCCAACCCTTACCTTTACTGTCTTTGATGTATTGTCGGGTATTAATTTCACCCCCTTGGCAGGTAATGCTAATGGTTCAATATCTCTCTCTACATATGGCTTATTATCCATGGTCATAATATGCCTCTGCCCACTGACCCTAACAGCAGACGACGTCATAACATGACGATAACATCTCTGAGAAATATCAATATCCTCTTTCACCTCACCGACCCCCTCCGAAGTTGGGAATTTAATCTTAAAGTGTGGAATGGATGTGACAGTATTCAAAGAAGATAAAGTCGTTTGTCCTAAGATAGCATTATAGGCTAAGTCAACCTGAAAGACAAAAATCATCACTTGTACCATTACTTGCCTAGGAGCCGTGCCAAACACCATCGAAAGTTCCAAGGTTCCGATTACGTGTACAACTTCATTGCTAAATCTGTACAGAGGTGATTCTATACCTACTTCCAGCCTTACGCCCTGAAGGTCCATCCTCTGATAAGCGTGGCCGTATAATATATCTACTGACGACCCATTATCTATTATTATCCTTTTCATGTCCACTGGGTCAACATGTGCAGTGATAACCATAGCACTTTCGTGTGGCTTAACGACATCGACTGGGTAATCTTCCTCCGAAAATGAGATCACCATTTTGGAAAGAGGTCACTCTACCTAGGGAGGTTGGTCTGTCAACACCAAGACTACATCGGAGGAAGATCGACACTTTTTACTAGTCTGCTTCCGTGTCGATCCTTCTATGATAACATCCACAACCATCTGAGGTTGGTTCCCCTCCTCTGCCCTTTTTTCAACCACAGGCTCGGGATTATGAGCTTGTCCCTCCTAACCAACCATAAACTGTGTCAATTCACCCTTCTGAACTTTTGACTCGATCATGTCCTTTAATCCAACACATGTCTATATCGAGTGTCCCGCCTGGCGATGATACTGATAATATGGACCTGACCTGACCTATCTGACCTAAATTTGGTCTGTCTCAGCACAAATGTAGCTTCATTTCTTTGCGTTTAGAGGAGTGTAAGGTTTATTATCTGTCCGAGACTAATAGGGAGGTTTATTTACATTCGACTTTCCCCTCTTCGCCCCCATTATGTTGCAGATATTAGGTTGGTTATCTCGACCTTTATTTCCGCCATAAGATTTATTATCCATACCTTTGCTCCTTGGCATCAAACTATCCATGGCCTCCTTGATCGCAATAAACTTTTTGGCTTGTTCATACGCGTCCAAAAGGTCTTTTAGAGGATTAAACATCATATCCTTTATCATCTTTTTGTTTTAAGTGACATCCATCCCTACAACGCCAGTATCATATTGAGGTCAGTAATTGTTCCCATCGCATCCTGAAACCTCTGAACATACTGGCCTAAGGATTCCCATGGCTTCTACTTGACCTGCATCAAAGACGCAGTTACTTTTCCCTTCTTCTTATTGCTTCCAAACCGTTCATAGAATCGACCACACAACTCGGTCCATGAATTGATATAATTGGGAGGTAAGGACATCATCCACTGTTTAGCTGCATTCTTTAGTGTCATTATGAAGATCTGACACATCCCTGCTTCAGAGTGGTTATAGTATCTCATCACTTATTTTATACGAACTAGTATGGTCATACGGGTCACCTAAGCCATCGTACATCTCCAGAGGTGACAGTTTCTTTTTTGGGTCAGCCTTTCCCTGGTCAATGGCTATTGAGAATGGATATTTTAGGTCCAAAGGCATGGGCCTCGATGCTTTCGTCTCTGACCCGGCTGTCGGTCTTGCCTCTGTTGTAGTCAATCTCCTTTCCAGCTAAAAAATCCTTTCACTAACCAGGTTAGAAATAGGCACATAAGGAATTATTCGTTGCTCTTTCTGACTTGGTTATGTCCTTGTACCTCCATGTCCCATTCTATCCTTTGGAGATCGAGCTCTTCCTCGGGAATATTGACCTGGGAAACTGGGCTGTCTCCTTTCTTCAGACCAACCTTGACCGATCCGGTCAGGTTACTTTATATAACCCTGAGACTGGTGTTGACCTCTTGTATCACCTTGACTGACCCGATGAGGTGTTCTCATATAACCTTGATACTGGTGTTGAACTCTTGTATCACCTTGTTCGACTCGGTCAGGTTGTCTTATATAACCCTGAGACTAGTATTGACTTCGTGTATCGTCCCGACCGACTTGGTCAAGTTGTCTCATATGACCTTGAGACTGATATTGACTTCTTACATCATCCCGATCAAATCGTTCAGGTTGTCTCATATAACCCTGAGACTGGTATTGACTTCTTGCATCTTCCCGACCGTCAGGTTGTCTCATATGACCCTGAGACTGGTACTGATGATCAAATTCTGATCGTCTTACCCATCCTTGCTTCGACCTAGGTCAACTTTGTGGAGTATTTGTCCATTCCCTGCTGTCAGTAGTAGTGGATGAACCCTCTTCATGTAACTCCAATAGGTGGGCTACCAATCTTGGCGTTCACATTGTAAGGCCTCCAGCTCAACCTCTGCTTCTCTAATTCTGTACCGTCTGTCTCTATCTGCATGCTCATGTTGTGAAACTTTTCGGGATGGTGCCACTCCTCTTCTGGACCTCTCCTATTTAAATCAGGCCCCAACACGAGCGATGGTGTGAAAAAATGTCTCCTGACAAGTTCTGAATGAGCATGCCCCTGTCTTCGCCTCGACTGACCAATCCCCCACCTATCCCTTACTGTACCTCTATTACTCTGCATGTGTGGTTTAATGGAGGATCCTTGATGACCCCTGTGTAAACTACCTCTTTCTGCCATAAAATAGCCTTCCAACAAAATAACCTTGTGATTTATGTACCAAATATCACATGGCCCTCCTTCTAGTGCCAATGTTGACGCCAAATTCTTTCTCTTGCCGAAATCACCTCACAGCAAGATACTTGCACACTTAACGAATCGTTAAACATCCCAAGGATCAGGTCATAGCTTGGGTCGTCACAATGGAGATTGAACGAATAAGTACGGGAGATTGAACGTCACAATGGAAAACCAAAATATATGTTAAAATGAATGTAAGATATTTGATAGCTCTCACTTTGCATGTAGGAAAGCATTACCTTATTCCTTTGTGAGATTTTGTGTATATATTCATCCATGCATCGCTAGGAGTCCCATCACCTTTAATAAGTGGAAACATGACATCTTCATCTACTCACCCAAACTGCCCAAAGGATAAGGATACTTGAATGGGCCAACACATGACCAAGCCCATCATGGAGGATAAAAATAACTCGGCCCAACTGTCACATAAAATAATCATTAGCCCACATTTAAAATGTAAGATCCAATAAATCATGTCCCAACAGGTGAATTTTTTTCCCTCCTATCTTCTTAATTTTAGTTAAGTAGAACCACTGTGTCTAAATACCCTTACTACTAAACAACCACTGACACTTGCTAAAGATTTAATTTAATAGCAACTTTAAGAATTAAAGAGATCGTTGAACTAAACAACACAAGCCACTCGTTTGCGTTTAATTTACATAAATATTCTTCCTAAGATATAATAATATTTTGATATGTAAAATAATTATTAAACTTAATTGCTTCACCAATAGCAGTAGATTAATGCTAATAATAAATTAGTAGGCATCCCTAACAATTAAACAAATTAATCATAAAAATTAAGCATAGAAGAATATTCAGTATTAAAAATATAAATTGAATAATTAAAATAAATTAGATCTCACAGTGTATTAATCTTGATGGCTTTAGTCACTGAAACCAAGATAAATAATCTAGTCACACATAGCCATGAAAAGCACCAAAGAATTATAGAGAGAATTTTCTAGCAAAAAATGTCTTTCAATTGTATCGCAAGCCATCTATTTATAGGCTACATAATCATCCTAACCCTAATAGGAATTATAATTTTCAAACTCTAATAGAATTTAAAATACTAATTACAAATTAAAATCCCTATTTATTTTCCCTTTTCCAATCTTGCTAAGGAATTATTAATTGAAGCATTCCTTTAATTCACTGTTAAAACCCACACGAAAATTGAAAGCCAACGCCTGCTAAATGACTGACACGAGAAGTGGTGGAGCAGTGGGACCTGCATGAATAAGCCTCAGCCGCCATGCTACCACGTGCATTTTTTTTTCTGTTGATGTCCGCTGCGCATGGCACGTTACTTTTCATTAAAACACCTTATCGCGTATGATGCGGTCTCTACTGATCCACCAATTTATGAAACGACGTTGTACAGCGCCCAGTTCCTTCTTAAGCCCCCATGCTTGCTCGCCAATTACTTCAGTTGCAAAATTACAATTATGCCATCAAAGCTTAATTTAATTCCTTTTCCCTACAAAATGAAATTAAAAATAAATAAAAATAATATAAAAATACAGAAAATTAAATAAATTACCTAAAACACTAAAAATACTTAAAAACTCACAAATAATAAAGTATAAAATGCTTAATAAATAGATATAAAAATCTACTTATAAAATACCCCCACACTTAAATCTTTGCTTGTCATCAAGCAAAACAAAAATTAAAACTATAAAATTAAAACTAATAACCAAACAACTTACTTGAACAACAAATTAATATAAATTTCAACATTATCCTCAAATATTTTTTTAAATGATAACTCAAAGAAAATGTCAAAATCAAGCAAAGTTTTAAAATTTTAACATATTTATTAATCTTACTTTACTCAAGACCCACTTGTGTGTGCGCGTGAATCCAAATGCACCAAACTAATCAAAACTCAGATAAGTTTAGGTTATTAATTATCTTATAAAAGATATATAACAAAATTCAATATACTTATTTTTACATCACTCCCAGTTAATACAGGTAAATATAACTAAAAAATTAAAAGGTTTTGAAATAATTAAGCACACTAGAATTATTAATATTAATTTTTTTTTTATGTATTCTTCCAATTCTTTTTCTCTTCTAAATGGATGCATTTTATGCTCCATCCCAAATTTTTTCTTTTTCTTTCTCTTACTTGGTAAGTGCATTTTATGTTCCATCTCACCAGTAAGTGCGTTTTACGCTTTCTATCGCTTTTCATGTGTTTATGAGTGAGTGCGTTTTACGCTTCATCTCAACCTACCACATGATTTTTTTCTTCAATAATAATCCTAGAAAAATCACCTAAATCATCTCCTCCAAATTATTTTTTGCCTTATATTTCACTTTAAATAATGATCAAATAAGATATAAAACTCAACAATATCTTCTATAAGCATTTAACCATATAAACTTTCTCTTAATTAAAACTAGCTCAAACAAATGGATATAAGTGCATAAAAATTAAGGATCTCAAACAAAGTAAATATCAACAATAAGTTAAAATTCAGACTAAGCAAAAATTTATCACTTTTTCAAAAGTTATTAAATAAAAATCAAATTTTTTATCATTGGCTAAAAATTTAATCTAATTAACTCATTGCTTAAGTGACTCAAAATAAAAATAAACTATCCCATTTTTGTAAGAAACACGGTTACTCTTAGCATGTGCAAAAAGCCTTTAAACTCCAAGATTACCCCACGTGAAAGAGTTTTGTTTCATGAGAGTTTGATGTGAATATACTCATAAAATTCAAAATAAAAATAAAAAATCAAATGTTTTAAAATTTCCCTAAAAATAAAAATAATAAATAAATAACAAATATCCTAAATCCCTTCCCCCATACTTAAAACTTACATTGTCCCCAATGTAAAGTAATATACAAAGAAAAAGGCACAAGTAACTAAAATAAAATAAAAACGTAAAAATAATAATAATAAAAAATTATACTCTCATTGGGTTGCCTCCCAAGCAGCACATTTGTTTATTGTCATTGGCTCAAAAACATGCTTCACTTTTCAAGTAGTATAAATCGGATCCTCAAGGTCCAAATTAGCCGCATCTTCTTTTTGGAAATTCTTATGAAAATGTTTGAGCCTATGACCATTCATCTTGAGTACTTTAGAATTTTCTAAACTTTGAATTTCAATTGCACCATGAGAAAAAAAATTAGTAACAACAAAAGGTCCAATCCAACGATACGTAACTTTCCTGGAAATAACCGAAATTGAGATTGGTATAAAAGGACATTTTTGAGCCATTTTAAATTCTTTTCTAGAGATCATCTTGTCATGAAAAATCTTTATCTTTTCTTTGTAAATTCTTGCAATCTCATAAGCATCATTGCGAATTTCCTCCAACTCTTGTAATTGCAACTTCCCATGCTCTCTAGTTTCACTTATCTTTATATTAATTAAGTACTTTTATTTTAATATTTAAAATAATTTACAAAAAGTATCTACAACACTGCTAATATGATAACTATATAACTTATATGCTGTCAGGAAGAGGTTGAATCTGGATGAGAATCCGCTCACCCGGATTAGCTAGGGCCTTCGGGATCTGATTCGGACCTCAACCCAAGTCGCGTTTTATTGGCTTTACTAAAATAGACAACTATAAATAAAATTCTCAAGATATTATTACGAGTTAGATGATAATACATACACAAATAAAATGACAATAATGACATGTAATTATAAATGAAATGAACATGAAAAGAATATAGATAACATGTATATATGTAAGTGTACGTAATACAAGTAAAACTAAACATACAGTTTAGTGAAAATCTTTGTCTGAGTTAGAATTATTTTGAACATTATGTGGAGATTCATAACCATCATCTTCTTTAGATTCAGTGTCAGTGTCAGTTAATAACTCTTCTTCCTCGTTATCAACGTCATATGTCACATGTACTGACTTGGGATCCAATTCATCAAGTTCATCTCCACCCTCTAACTGGTTTAGTTCATTGTTGTCTTCCACATTTATTATAGGAAGTATATGTAACATTTTCCTCCTGGTAGACCTCCCCGTCTATTAATTGGGTATGACTACGCACGGGAGTATGAATTATAACTTGCCAATCTGAAGACGATATATCCTTTTTCCTAATAGGACTAAGAGTGTAGTATACATGTACAATTTAAGTTGGCAACAAAAATGGTGCGTTGACGTACGTGGACCTATGGAGGTCAACATCGATGATTTCATGTCAATCGACACGTAAACCTCTTTCTAAATCAAACAAACGACACTTAAACAAATTAATCTGACCCCATAAATACCCTTGTACGAAAACTCTTTGATTTCCTCCAACTCCACATAAAAGGCACGACTAAGCTCATTGTAACAATCTCCTTGAACACACACTTAAGTATTAGTTATTCTTTTACCACGAGCATATGTCTTTGTGTGATATTCACAACCATTTACTTTGTAACTATTGCGGCTGACTTGGTCCCTATCTGGGCCCATGGCTAGGACTTGTACATTTGAAGGAATCGTTCCGTCATTAAGAGCCTACAATAATTTTATAAATTATGAATTATCACTTCATAAATTCTATTAAATTAAATAAATACATAAATGAATTCGTGAAAAGTTGTGCTTAATTAGCTTAATTAACTTAACTAATTTACTTTATTCTTTAGCCAAAGCGCAAAATTTTGATCACCTTTCAAATTCGTCAATCTCCTCGTAATTGAGAATAATGTAAGTATGTGCAGTATGTAATTCTCGCTCAGAGAGGAATATGCGCGTTCCTTTTCCATAAGCGCAACCCGATAGACCAAAATACAGAAAGCCGATCATTTAGTTCAACATTTTCCCCATCATCATGTCTCGGGACTCGATTGGCCTTTGTCAAGATTTCGTCGAGAAAATAGTCATATATAAACGTAGATGTCTCATTGAAACTGTATGCCTCACATATCGACCCCTTGACGTAAGCTCTATTTTTCACATTTTTCTTAAGGTTTCCCAGCATCCTCTCGAAAGGGTATATCCATCTATATTGAACTGGACCACCAACATGAGCTTCATAGGGTTGATGGATTTGCAAATGCTCCATAGAGTCAAAAAAACTTTGTGGGAATATTTTTTCAAGCTTACACGTGATCTCAATGATGTTCTTCTCAAGTATAAACATGTCTTTTTCATTTAATGTTTTTGAACATATGTCTCTGAAGAAACGACTAATATCAGTTAGAGCATCCCATATTGGTTTATCAAGCAAGTCCCGAAATGCTATAGGCATGAGTCTCTCCATGAAGATATGACAGTTATGACTCTTCATCCCTTGCAATTTTCCGCCTGTAACACACTTGACAATATTTGACGCATATCCATTTGGTAGTTTCAGAGAGTTAATCCATGTGCACACATCTTTAACATGCTTTTTGGACAATGTGTACCTTGCATGCGGTTTGACCATCTTACCATTAGGAGATTCATAAAGTTCTAATCCAAGACGCTTACAAATATCTTGTATGTCCAACTGTGCCTTATTATTATCTTTCGTTTCCCACGTAACACCCATGACGGTGTTAAACACATTGTTGAACACATTCTTCTCGATATGCATCACATCTAGATTATGACAAATAAAATTAGTAGACCAATAAGGCAGTTCCTAAAAGATGTTTCTCCGAACCCAATTATGAGATTCACCAAATCCATCGATTATGTCTAAGGCAACAATCTTACCAAATGGGATGACCGGTAATCTTGTTACACAGTCACGCATCTCCGTCCCTGATAGTCGCGATGAAGGTATATCATTCTCTAATTTTCCTTTCTAGAAGTTTTCTCTATTTCTTCGAAACGGGTGATCTGCCGACAGGAAACGACGATGACAGTCAAATTAACATGGCTTTTGACCATTTAATAGATTGAAAGACTTCGTATGCTCCATAAAGTATGGACAAACCAACTTCCTGTGTGTACTCTATCCAAATAGCATACCATAAGTAGGGAAATCACTTATAGTTCACATAACTACTGTCCTAAGGTTTAAATTTATTTTCGTGGCCACATTCCAAGTTTGTACTCCATCCTCCCATAATAACTTCAACTTGTTTATAAGAGGTCTCAAGTAAACAACTAGATTCTTTCTAGGGCTCTTGGGATCGGGAATCACTAGCGAAAGAAACAAGTATGGCTATTTCATACACATCAAAGGAGGCAAGTTGTACAGAGTAATAATCACAGGCCAATAGGAGTACAAAATAGTTGAAGGACCGAAAGGGTTGAAACCATCAGTGGACAATCCAAGCCTAACATTTTTAAGTTTTGATGCAAACCCGGGATGTGCTAATTTGAAATCTTTCCAAGCCTGCCCATCTGTAGGATGGTTAAGTTGTCCATCTTTAGCTAGAGATCTCGCATGCCAAGTCGTATGTTCAACTATTCTTGAAGACATTTACAATCTTTTTAGCTGATGTGTAATTGGAAAATACCTTAAAATCTTAAAAGATATATATTTCTTTTTTGTAGTCACACCTTCTTTATTAGCCTTGAACCGTTCATAATTATACAACATGCACTATATCTTCTGTTCATTTTCCTTATAAAATAACATGCAATCGTTTGGACATGCATCGATCTTTTGCTATTCAAGACCCAACTTCTTCACCATTTTTTTACAAAAGTAGTAGTTATTCGATAACTTTTAACCGTCAGGCAACATACTCTTAATGACCTTTAATAGCGACTCAAAACACTCATGACTCATGTTGTAATCAGCCTTGATGTTAAGTAACGTAGCCACTGTAGACAATGTAGTTTCTTCGGTGCAACCAGGCTACAAAGGTTCACTACAATCGTCTAACAACTTAAAGAACGCTTTAACATCAGAATTCATAGGTTATTCTCTGTCTTGTTCTTCATCAAAATCAGGTCTTCCAATATTATGCACTATGCTATTCATACAACGAGTACTGATGCCTAGAGTATGTACTTGTGTGTAGCCACTGTAATGATATGCAATTTTCCAATATTGTAAATTATTAAATTATTAATGGAAATTAAATATTTTGAGGTGTGACAAGCAAATTAGGACAAGTTAAGTATGGACTATTTAATGGTAGAGTTAAATTCAAGTTTAATAAAACAAGTTTGGATCAATTTGGAATTGAATTGAATTTAAAATGAGCAAGAATTGATTTTTAGGAAATAATTGAGAATTATTTCCCTAGAGAATTGGCAAAGGTCCTAGATGCGCTTGGCCATATGAATAATGACATTTATATCCTCTTGGAGAGAAATGACTAATAAGTCCCTAGCTATTTATGTGAAATGTCAAGAATACCCTAACCATGCATGGTTAAACTAACCAATGCATGGTTAGTTGTTGGAAATTATGTATTATACATATATGAATATTACTAACATGTATCAAGTGTTCATATTTTCACACTTAGCAAGAACTTTCGTGAGCGTTCAAAAGAGAAAGAGAGAAAGGAACTAGGGATCAAGAACATCAAGGATTTCAAGAGAAGTTATTAAGGAGAAGTGAAAGAGATACCAAAAAGTGGATCATCAAGCATTAGTAAGATTTGTAGCAAGGAGAAAAAGAGCCAAAAGAAGGTATAAAGAAATTTAAGTATTAAAATTTGGTATTTTTGTGTTTAAAAGTAAGAATAAGATAAAGCTTTGCATGTATCATGAGTTATATGTGTGAATTATGTGGAATATAGGTTATATGGTTGATTTGTTATGAAACCCTAGTTGATTAAGTGGTGTATCAAAGGTGGTGTACTATTCACATTAATATTCAAGCTAAACATTATGAGCTAAGGTATGATTATGTGTTATATGTTGCTAAACATGATAAAAATCTAGTTTAAGAGGTTGAAGTTATGTAATATATGCATTACCATATGCTAGTAAGCATCATAGAAGTATGGATGATTTTTAAAACATGTTTTTGTAAAGAAGGATTGAATATTAGGCTATAGTTTTTGGATAAATCAAATTATAATTTGTAAAGTGCGTTGAAAGGTACAATTAAAAGTTATATGTGCCTGCCAATTTGTTATATGTGTTGCTGTTTAAGTACATGAAGTATGGAAATGATTATCCAAAAGTGGTTCAAGTAACAAGTTTTGTCAAGTTTGTAAAAATCCTATTAAGGTGTGATTTTTGGCCAAATCATATAAATGAAGGTTAAAAGAAGCCAAATGACTAAGTTTTATGAAAATATACATGTTAGAATAGTTTTAAAACTCAATTGGTGCTTAGGGCGATAATTGTCCATTTTAAACATTTGAAAAGATTTGTCGGCACCTACAACTAAATCTTTTGAAAAATAGGTTCAAAAATCAATTTTTAAATGTTTTGAAGACCCATACATGTCAATTACTTGTTTTATATGTTAAATGATTTGTTGGAATTCAGAAATGTGATTTAGGGCCAAAAATTACTTTGATTTTGAAAAGAATATTTTTTTCAAAAACAGCAGCATGGCGCCGGGGCGCCATCTTTTGTTCTATGAACTGTGCCGGGGAGCAATGTTGCTGGGAGACCACGCCGGGGCGAGATCAGGGCAGGCCGGGGCGCAGTCTCGGCCGAGCCAATGTCGCGGCCAGCGAGATTGCAAGTGTAAAACATGGTGTCGGGGCGCCATGTACTGAATTTAAAAAAAATAAAATTATTATGTTCCAAAATGAAATGTTTTGATATTAAATGATAGAAACGTGTATGTAAACCATAATTTGATAAAAATAATCAATATGGTAGATGTTAACGTTTATATAGACAATTTGTTATGTGATTAGGGTTATGTAAAGTTAAGTGATAGCTTGTATAGCAAGTTATTGCATGCATGTGTATATAACTAATGCATGAACCAATATTATGGTCATGTAGGTTATAGACGGGATAATATTTTTCCAGTTGTGTTAGACGAGGACCAATGCAAGTTTTCTGACTGAACTTCTAATTGCAGTTTCTTGAACAGACATCCATTTTATATATTTATGTTACCATGTAAAGTTCGTTCCTTATCGAACTATCTTGAAAAGGTCGATGCCAATTTTGATTCCGACTAGACACATGTAATGTTTCATGTATGATTCAGTTATTGATTGTTATATTCTCCAATCCACATTGTTGTGGTGCGGATTTTATGATATGCTGTAACAGAACAACCCTAATAAAAAGGGGAATAAAGGATAAAGAAAAGAGAACAGTTATGACGTGGTTGCGTCGCTAGATGTATGTTGTGCACAATATAAAGTATGATGGGCTAATCACCCAGAGTACGCATCTAATTTGGTATTATTACCTCTTGGGCAATGTCAGTCTTTGTGATTGATATTGTTCTTAACGTTTTATAATTGATATGAGCAATATTGGTCTTGATGATTGATATTGTTCTTAACGTGTTCTTGGTCTTGTGACCATACAACAATTGAAATCTCATGTTCTCAGATAATCATGCAAAGTTTTGTGTTGCAATTCCATCCTCATATGTTAAAATGTTATAAGTCAACGTTGATATGTACATCTCAATTTCATTGTAAATGATTTTCATTTATCATTTCGAAATATCATGTTATCTTGTGCTTATCTACTTGTTGAGCTATTTCAAGCTCACTCTTGCTTTTATTCATGATATTTTAGCTAAGCTAGAGAAGATCGAGGGATCGGGTGTAGATAAGGGAAAAGGAAAACTCAATCAGCAATACATGTATTATTATATAATGTTGTTATTATTATATGTTGTAATATATCAGATACGACAGCTTGTATGTATAAAGGTACGTAGAACCTGGGATTAGTTACGAATGAATGTATATTAAGTTTATTATTATTATTATATATTTCAGATTGGATGTATGAGATGACAGGGTAGAATAGTTGCGTGAGCACCAAACCCGTGGTTCAAGGAATCCAGATTTGGGGGAGTCACAGGTTGGTATCAGAGCGAATAGGTTATAAGTCTTAGGTGGGGGGAAAACCTTGGGAATATGACCTTAAGGAATATAGTAAAACTCATTTAGAGTTCTAAGAAGCGAATGGTGGAAGTTGTCAAGGTTACAATTTTCCACAATATGTGTTATATGGTATATGTTACATGTTATGTGCTTTAAGAGTAAGGAAAAATTTCTTTGAACTGAAATAGTTGTTCTCGTGATTTTATAGTATGCCAGAGATTGGAGAATCCAGTCGGGCTGCAGGAGAAGAGGAACCTAGAGATATTTATATAGATGTAATGACGACGGTGCCAGTTATGACAGTAGTACCAGCTGAGGATAGTGAACAGGAGGAGGATCCAGATGAACTAGAAGGAGACTCGGATGGGGCATTGTCGGATAATGCTTCATCTGAGCAGAGAGAAGCAGATCAGGAATGGATAACCAGCCTGATATAGCAAAACAGCGAGTTTGTGGATAGGATTTTGGAACTAGAAACTCAAGCAGCTGAACGACAGACAGCTGTAGAACAAAATGAGACAGCAGTTCAAGTATTGACTAATAAAAATATGGAACTGGAAGATAAATTGGGGCAAGCAGAACAAAAGGTACAAGAGTTGAAGAATGATAAGGAAATCTTGGATGCAAAGCTTAGGGAAGCAAATGCTGAGATAGCTAGGTATGAACGTGCCGGGGCCAAAGCAGTGAGAAGAATAGATTTGTTGGAGGAAGAGGTGAGGTCCAAGAAAGCTAGAATGGACAATATAGGTGTAAGAATGGAGGACATGAGCTACGCATTTCGCACGTCATTTGGGAGAGTGTAGGATAGAGTACACTGTTACCCTATGGAATATAACCAACCAAGGGATACCTTAAGTTGGTGGAAGATGGTAGCCATAATGAATGAAGAGTACAAGGATGCTGTTAGACGTGGGATGCTTCTGTAGGAAGTTGTAATAAATGTACATAGTTATATATGTATAATTATGTGTGTATATTATGTAAATTCCTAGCTTTTGTTATAGAAGGAATAGATAGTTGTGTAATCACTTTTGTGAGAAGGGAAGGTCTAAGATTGTTGTATACAAGTTAATAGTAATGTGCTATATGTAAATGTAATATGCTAGGCACGAATCAAATTTGTTTATGAATATAAATCTAGTTATGAAATGTGTGTTGGCACATTTATGTGTTTAAAGTTTATAGAAATATGATATGCAAATGTTGTAAAATAATCGTGATATAAAATGTGATACAGAGATGCCGCCCAAACGCAGACAGAACATTCAACCTCCTCCAGAGGAGTCAGTAAATGCTCCAGAGGAGCCAGTTAATCCCATGCAGCAGTTTGTAGACTTGTTGATGGGAGCTTTTCAGAATAGAAATGTAACTCCTGTGGTTGATCAACCGGTAGCTGCCAGGATCGCTACCTTTAAGGACTTTAAAGCTGTATGGCCCTCAGAGTTCAAGGGGACGATGAACCCAGTGGATGGTCAGAATTGGGTTATTGAAATAGAAAAGGTATTTGAAGTAACTAACGTAGCAGAGGAACAGAAGACTGCCTTTGCCACATTTATGTTAAAGGAAGAAACAAATTATTAGTGGGTGGCCAATAAAGGAAGACTGGGAACAGGAGTTGTACCTTGGGAGAGGTTTAAAGAAATTTTCTTCGAGGCGTATTTTCCTCCAGTAACTCAAGACGTGATGGAGGTGCAATTTTTAGAATTAAAATAAGGGAATATGACGGTGGCCGAGTATGTGGCAAAGTTTAATCAACTAGCAAGGTTTGCTCCACACCAAGTGGATACAGAACAGAGGATAGCAAGACGCTTTGAACGTTGATTGAAACCGTGGCTTTACAACAGAGTTTCAATGTTTCAGCTCGGAACCTTTGCTGGAGTAATGGAAAAGGCTATTTTAGCGGAAGGAGGCAGTGATGCCTTAGCAAAGTATAAGCAAGAGCAGTATGACAAGAAGAAAGTTGATGGATCTAAGAGGGACGGTAGCAGTGGATGAAGTAATTTTAATAAACGAAAATAGGGTAGCGATAGTAATGCAACTGTGGTGAAGCAAAGTGAGCAGAAGAAGAGAATAGAGCCGTGTCCTAACTGTGGAAAGGGGCACTTAGGTGTCTGTCTAAAAGGGAAGAATGTATGCTTTAAGTGTGGAAAGGAAGGGCACATGGTATCAAATTGCCCAAACCCTAGAATGAACAGAGGATGCTTTTATTGTGGAGAAGCAGGACAACAGATTAAAGATTGCCCGAAGAAGAAAGCGGATGGAGGAAGTGGAAGTAAGGGAACTATCAGCGAAAAACTGGCAATTTCTGGATCTACACCACCAGGGAGGCCGACAGCTCGAACATTTAACATGATGGTTTAGGACGCGGTGACATCAAATGACGTGGTGTCAGGTATCATCCCTGTTAATGATGTAAGTGCATATGTATTGTTCGATTCGGGTGCTACATGTTCTTTCATTTTTGATGAATTTGCTAAGAAATTGAACTTGCTACCAGTAAAGTTAGAAAGCATATTGAATATTGAAGTAGCAAACAAAGAAGTAATCCAGGTGGAAAATATTCATCGGGATTGTTGTGTGACAATAAGAGGATATAAGTTGTTAGTTGACTTAATTCCTATTCGGTTAGGAAAATTTGATGTGATATTGGGAATGTACTGGTTGTATAGCCATGGGGCAGTGATTGACTGCCAGAATAAATGTGTAAACCTTCAGACTCCTACCAAGTCTAAGGTAGTATTCTATGGTAGCAAATCACCTAGGCAATCTTGTTGTTTGACAATGTTACAGGCGGGGAAATTATTAAGGAAATGATGTATGGGTTACTTAGCACACGTGGTGGATACGCGAATAATAAAACCAGTTATGGGTCAGATACTCGTGGTAAAAGATTATGCGGATGTCTTTCCAGATGAGTTACCAGGTCTTCCACCGAACATGAAGATTGAATTTAAGATAGAACTTGTACCAGGAACAACACCGATTTCAAAGGCATCTTACAGAATTGCTCCAGTTGAATTGAAGTAGTTAATGATCCAGTTGCAAGAATTGTTGGATAAAAAGTATATCCAACTGAGTGTGTTTCCTTGGGGAACACCAGTACTGTTTGTGAGAAAGAAAGATGGCTCGTTAAGGCTCTGTATTGATTATAGAGAATTGAATAAAGTGACGATAAAGAACAAGTATCCATTACCAATGATTGATGATTTGTTTGATCAGTTACGAGGGGCCAAATATTTTTCGAAGATCGATTTAAGAAGTGGTTATCACCAATTGAAGGAGAGACCTGAGGATGTACCTAAGACAACATTTAGAACTCGTTATGGTCATTACGAGTTTCTAGTAATGTCATTCGGGTTGACAAATGCTCCAGCCGCATTTATGGATTTAATGAATCGAGTGTTCAAATCGTATTTAGACAAATTCGTGGTGGTGTTTATTGATGACATCCTTATTTATTCGAAGACTCAGGAAGAACATGCGGAACACCTAAGGATTGTGTTGGAAAAATTAAAAGAAGCTAAATTATATGCTAAGTTTTCAAAATGCGAGTTTTGGTTGCAGAAAGTGCAATTTCTGGGGCATGTGATTGATCGAGAAGGGATATCTGTGGATCCAGCAAAAGTTGAGGTAGTAATCAATTGGGAACAACCGAAGACACCAACTGAAGTACGGAGTTTTCTTGGATTGGCTGGATACTACAAAAGATTCATCAATGATTTCTCAAAGTTGTCGGGACCTCTGAACTAACTTAACAAGGAAAGCTGTATAGTTTGTATGGTCTGATAAGTGTGAAGAAAGTTTTTGGGAGCTTAAGAAGAGGTTAAGTGAAGCACCTGTGTTATCATTGCCTGATGATACAGGAGGATTTGTGGTTTATAGTGACGCAACATATAAAGGATTGGGTTGTGTGCTAATGCAACATGACAAAGTTATAGCGTATGTGTCCAGACAGTTGAAAGAATTTGAGAAAATGTATCCAACCCATGATTTGGAATTAGCAGCAGTAGTATTTGCCTTGAAAATATGGAGACATTACTTGTATGGAGAGAAGTGTGAGATATACACAGACCACAAAAGTCTGAAGTATATTTTCACACAGAAGGATCTGAATATGAGACAAAGAAGGTGGATAAAATTAATCAAGGATTACGATTGCGAAATTCTCTACCATCCAGGAAAAGCAAATGTAGTGGTTGATGCCTTAAGTAGAAAGGGTCGAGAAAGATTGGAAATGTTAACGATTCAGAAAGAGCTAATCAGAGAAATGGAAAGAATGGAATTAGAAGTGAAGTATCCGATGAAATTGGAAGAAAAGTTATTTATGGTGGAAGCTCATCCAATATTACTGGATAGAGTAAAGGAAGCTCAGATGCAAGATCAAGACTGTGGTCAAATCAGGAAACGCATATCTGATAGACAAGAGATAAGGTTCAAGATAGACAACAACAGAATGCTAAGATTGGAAGGAAGAGTATGGGTGCCGTTAGTATCGGAGTTAAAAGATGAGATTCTGCAAGAAGCACATAGTTCGCTATATTCAATCAATCCAGGAAGCATGAAGATGTATCAAGATCTTCGACAACATTTTTAGTGGCCTAACATGAAAATGGATGTAGCAGAATGTGTAAGTAAATGTCTAACTTGTCAAAGAGTCAAAGCGGAACATCAGAGACCTAGTGGACTGTTACAACCGCTAGAAATTTCGGAATGGAAATGAGAGCACGTCACGATGCATTTTGTCAAAGGACTCCTAACTACACAGAAAGGTTATGACGCGATATGGGTTATAGTGGATCGACTGACAAACTCCGCTCACTTTTTGCCGATCAAAGTCAAATTCAACCTGGATCAGCTAGCAAAGTTATATGTGAAGGAAATAGTGTCAAGGCAAGGAGTTCCGGTATCGATTGTTTCAGATCGAGATCCACGATTCACGTCAAATTTTTGGAAGAGTTTTCAGGAACGTATGGGTACACAATTGAGATTAAGTACGGCGTATCATCCTGAAATAGATGGCCAAAGTGAAAGAACGATCCAAACATTGGAAGATATGCTAAGGGCATGTGTTATGGATTTCAAGGGCAATTGGGACGACCAGTTACCATTAGTGGAACTCGCATATAACAATAGTTATCATGTGAGCATTGGGATGCCACCTTATGAAGCATTGTATGGAAGAAAATGCAGAACACCTCTCTATTGGGATGAGGTAGGTGAACGAAAGTTATTGGGACCATAAATAGTACAGTAGACTGCTGAAATTATCAAAGTGATAAGAACAAGACTTATAGCAGCACAAGACAGGCAAAAGAAATATGAAGACCAACATCGACAGAAAAGAGAATTTGAGGTAGGATCTCATGTATTTTTGAAGGTATCTCCTTGGAAAGGGAAAATAAGGTTTCGAAAGAAGGGAAAGTTAAGTCCAAGATTTATTGGACCTTTTAAAGTGCTGAGAAGGATAGGGGAGGTAGCTTACACAGTGGCATTACCTCTAGAATTGGAACACATACATAATGTATTCCACGTGTCGGTACTGAGACTATATAAACCGGATTACAAGCATGTGATCGAATATGAGCCGATTCAGATTGAAAAGGATTTAACATACGAAGAAACTCCTGTTCAAATCATAGACAGGAAAGAGCAGATTTTAAGGAATAAGGTGATACCCTCTATAATGGTAGTGTGGAGAAAACATAATGTGGAAGAAGCAACATGGGCGTTAGAAGAGAAAATGAGGAAAGAATATCCAAACTTGTGTATGTAAGTTTGTAATAGTGATTCCGGGGACGGAATCCTTGTAAGGAGGGAATAATGTAATGATATGCAATTTTCCAATATTGTAAATTATTAAATTGTTAATGGAAATTAAATATTTTGAGGTGTGACAAGCAAATTGGGACAAGTTAAGTATGGACTATTTAATGGTAGAGTTAAATTCAAGTTTAATAAAACAAGTTTGGATCAATTTGGAATTGAATTGAATTTAAAATGAGCAAGAATTGATTTTTAGGAAATAATTGAGAATTATTTCCCTAGAGAATTGGCAAAGGTCCTAGATGCGCTTAGCCATATGAATAATGACATTTATATCCTCTTGGAGAGAAATGACTAATAAGTCCCTAGCTATTTATGTGAAATGTCAAGAATACCCTAACCATGCATGGTTAAACTAACCAATGCATGGTTAGTTGTTGGAAATTATGTATTATACATATATGAATATTACTAACATGTATCAAGTGTTCATATTTTCACACTTAGCAAGAACTTTCGTGAGCGTTCAAAAGAGAAAGAGAGAAAGGAACTAGGGATCAAGAACATCAAGGATTTCAAGAGAAGCTATTAAGGAGAAGTGAAAGAGATACCAAAAAGTGGATCATCAAGCATTAGTAAGATTTGTAGCAAGGAGAAAAAGAGCCAAAAGAAGGTATAAAGAAATTTAAGTATTAAAATTTGGTATTTTTGTGTTTAAAAGTAAGAATAAGATAAAGCTTTGCATGTATCATGAGTTATATGTGTGAATTATGTGGAATATAGGTTATATGGTTGATTTGTTATGAAACCCTAGTTAATTAAGTGGTGTATCAAAGGTGGTGTACTATTCACATTAATATTCAAGCTAAACATTATGAGCTAAGGTATGATTATGTGTTATATGTTGCTAAACATGATAAAAATCTAGTTTAAGAGGTTGAAGTTATGTAATATATGCATTACCATATGCTAGTAAGCATCATAGAAGTATGGATGATTTTTAAAACATGTTTTTGTAAAGAAGGATTGAATATTAGTCTATAGTTTTTGGATAAATCAAATTATAATTTGTAAAGTGCGTTGAAAGGTACAACTAAAAGTTATATGTGTCTGCCAAGTTGTTATATGTGTTGATGTTTAAGTATATGAAGTATGGAAATGATTATCCCAAAGTGGTTCAAGTAACAAGTTTTGTCAAGTTTGTAAAAATCCTATTAAGGTGTGATTTTTGGCCAAATCATATAAATGAAGGTTAAAAGAAGCCAAATGACTAAGTTTTCTGAAAATATACATGTTAGAATAGTTTTAAAACTCAATTGGTGCTTAGGGCGATAATTGTCCATTTTAAACATTTGAAAAGATTTGTCGGCACCTACAACTAAATCTTTTGAAAAATAGGTTCAAAAATCAATTTTTAAATGTTTTGAAGACCCATACATGTCAATTACTTGTTTTATATGTTAAATGATTTGTTGGAATTCAGAAATGTGATTTAGGGCCAAAAATTACTTTGATTTTGAAAAGAATATTTTTTTCAAAAACAGCAGCATGGCGCCGGGGCGCCATCTTTTGTTCTATGAGCTGCGCCGGGGAGCAATGCTGCTGGGAGACCACGCCGGGGCGAGATCAGGGCAGGCCGGGGCGCAGTCTCGGCCGAGCCAATGTCGCGGCCAGCGAGATTGCAAGTGTAAAACATGGTGTCGGGGCGCCATGTACTGAATTTAAAAAAAATAAAATTATTATGTTCCAAAATGAAATGTTTTGATATTAAATGATAGAAACGTGTATGTAAACCATAATTTGATAAAAATAATCAATATGGTAGATGTTAACGTTTATATAGACAATTTGTTATATGATTAGGGTTATGTAAAGTTAAGTGATAGCTTGTATAGCAAGTTATTGCATGCATGTGTATATAACTAATGCATGAACCAATATTATGGTCTTGTAGGTTATAGATGGGATAATATTTTACCAGTTGTGATAGACGAGGAGCAAGGCAAGTTTTCTGACTGAACTTATAATTGCATTTTCTTGAACAGACATCCATTTTATACATTTATGTTACCATGTAAAGTTCGTTCCTTATCGAACTATCTTGAGAAGGTCGACGCCAATTTTGATTTCGGCTAGACACATGTAATGTTTCATGTATGATTCAGTTATTGATTGTTATATTCTCCAATCCACATTGTTGTGGTGTAGACTCTATGATATGTTGTAACAGAACAATCCTAATAAAAAGGGGAATAAAGGGTAAAGGAAAGAGAACAGTTATGACGTGGTTGCGTCGCTAGATGTATGTTGTGCACAATACAAAGTACGATGGGCTGATCACCCAGAGTACGCATCTAATTTGGTATTATTACCTCTTGGGCAATGTCAGTCTTTGTGATTGATATTGTTCTTAACGTTTTATAATTGATATGGGCAGTATCGGTCTTGATGATTGATATTGTTCGTAACGTGTTCTTGGTCTTGTGACCATACAACAATTGAAATCTCATGTTCTCAGATAATCATGCTCAGTTGTGTTACAATTCCATCCTTATATGTTAAAATGTTATAAGCCAACGTTGATATGTACATCTCAATTTCATTGTAAATGATTTTCATTTATCATTTCGAAATATCATGTTATCTTGTGCTTATCTACTTGTTGAGCTATTTCAAGCTCACTCTTGCTTTCATTCATGATATTTCAGCTAAGCCAGAGAAGACCGAGGGATCGGGTGTAGATAAGGGAAAAGGAAAACTCAATCAGCAATAAATGTATTATTAGATAATGTTGTTATTATTATATGTTGTAATATGTCAGATACGACAGCTTGTATGTTTAAAGGCACGTAGAACCTGTGATTAGTTACGAATGAATGTATATTAAGTTTATTATTATTATATATTTCAGATTGGATGTATGAGATGACAGGGTATAATAGTTACGTGAGCATCAAACCCGTTGTTCAAGGAATCCGGATTTGAGGGCGTCACAGCCACTGTCTCTTCTCTGTCCATGGGCCCATCAACATTCTTTGTAATTTCTTATGAACCAAGAAATAAGTAAATAATAGTTGACCATGTCTCTGTCTGTATAATTTACATTCTTACACTTCAAGTAAGGGCATTTTATCTTGTTCTGACCATTGACACATTCCGGGTGACTATACGTATAATCCAGAAACACTTGACAACCAGTTCTAAATTTAGTTGTAGCACCTATCTAGGCATTTGACTTTCTCTGTCTCATTCATCTACGATCTGAATAGAAATCCATGATACTACGGTACCTAGTTTGGCAATAATTACTGTATTAAACTATGTCATCTTTAGGTATAATTAGTGTATTTATAGTTCCTATCTAAATATGTCTCCACCCTTATTACACGTGACACCCCCAAATCACTATACTTTCTATAGCTGATTTGGTGCTCACTATAAATGCTAAGTTACTAGGATTATAAACGATTCCCTTTATTCATAAACAAAGTTCACATCTTAATTCCCAAATATCTTTTATTATTTCATACCAAGTCCTTGTAATCGATGCAAGAGACTTAATACTCATATCTAATGTTTTAACTTTAAGATTTTGATATTTTATAACTTTACATATTCCAAGATTCATGGCACTAAATCATTAGGATGGTTCTCGGGAACAAAGAAACTCACAATGAATGTTTGAATCTTCATCCATGATAAATGTTTGCATCTTTATCTGTGACAAATGTTTGTATCTTTGTCCAGTAAAAAATTCTCTTTCCGTACAGAACATACCCAACTAGTTAAAACCCTTACTCGAAACAAATTTGGTTATAGTGATATCTCTTCATATCAATATTCATACTTATCTGGCATTTAGAATAGTAATAACAAGCTTGCACTAGGGTCCGAGGAACCTAACAATGAGTTTGATCATTTAACATCGATTAGTCATGTCTCGGATGTTTACAGTACTCACAATGTTATTTACCATCCTTATTATGATAAGTAGTTCATATCAACACTTTGTTAATGTTTAACAATTCTAAGTCTTATAAAAGTAAAGACATAACAAGACGATATGATGAAACTTGATAATATTAATATAATATTTGGTTACATGTGTGAGACTTATTCTTATTACAAAATGTCATTATAACAACATTTAAGAACAAGTAAAGAAAACAGTAAACTAGTCTACGCATTTTTTCTTTCATTTTTTCTCGGAACCAGAGCTCTCAAGTCTATCTGCAAATTGGGGTTTATTCACAAGGGTGAGCTAAAAATACTCAGTAAGTCTTAAACACATAGCATATAAGTGAACTCACACATATATGGATTAAAAAGATTCATAGCACAAAAATTGATATCGTAAATATTTTATTATAGCAAAACTGAGTGGTGGTTAGCCTTTGAACTATTCATTCTTCTTTCGACTTAGAACCATACAGTGGACATAGAAAGGGGATCAATCTAACGACATCATATGTTATGCATAATATACACTACACTGGACTAATCATGAACAATGCTACATATTCGTTCATCTCAACTTACTTCACAAGTCAAGATCGCTCCAAAATAACTTGGTTTGATAAAATAAAGCATGTTTAAAAATATATCACAAAGGAACATTTTATTTCTCAAGTTATGTCATAACAAGAAGCAATAACTTTCATATTAAAGATTTATGACACATTGTTTATAGAATATGTATAAATTACATAAAAAAAATAAGTAAACAAAGGTTAATGATAGAAAACTTGTCTCGAACCAATTTAAGGTTTTTTTGGTAAAGCATTAAATGCCTACATAATTATTTACGAGTACTCGAATGTTAGTTTATCGAATTTTATTTCTTAACAAGTGTTTTTATAACTTATTTAGACTATTTCTATAGGTGATTTTAGTTGAAAACTTCTCAAACTCAAAAACTCATTTTTAAGTGACTTTCTAAAAAGTGGACAACAACATTGGTTGTCAGACCTTAGCTCAATTAAACTTCCATAACTTATTTGTTTTAAAATATTTTTGAGTTGATCAAAATTTCATGCATTCGTAACATCTGTCACTACAATTTATATTCAGACCAAAGTTCAAAATTCCTTATTGATTTACATAAATTTCTACAGTAAGGGGACTGCAAAAATAGTTTCATTATTTCTTAGACTAAATTAAGAAATCATGATACCTTAAGCTTTAATTTGCGAAGATAATATATTATAACAATCAATACCACTTTATAAAATAAAATAAGAAAATCATAAACCTTTTTATATAGAGATTTATGACTTTTGCTCAAGAACACGAAGAACAAAAAAATCGTACATGGTAACGACTTATGTTCTTGAGCTTTTGGTTTTCATACTTGAAATAATTTGAGCATTACAACTTCTTACATATGCGATTATGACACTTTAGACTTGAAATAATTTGATCATTATAACGGCTTGTATAATTGATTATAACATTTTATAACTATTGCTCAATAACACACGAAGAATACGAAAAACGAAAAATCTTACATGGCTACGACTTGCATTCTTGAGCTTTAGTTTTAAACTATAAAATAAAATTTAACATAATAACGTCTTGCTCAAGAACTTATAAAGAACACAGAGAAAAAAATTGTACCTAGCTACGACTTATGTTCTTGAGCTTTACGACTATATATTTTAAGAAATTTAAATATTATAACTACAATTAATTTGCTTGAATTATGTGACGCCCCTAAATCTGAGCCCACACAGCCCAAACTTGAGTTGTCAAAAGACTACAACAAAATTATTACAAGTAGTGCAACATACAACAATACAGTGTATAATAATACACAACTAAGTCTTTCATGATTATTGTCACACTATTTTACAACACGTGAGGACTACAATAGCTATCCCTCGGACTCTCACTCTATCCCCCGGCTAGACCCAGCTACATTCTCATCTCCTGTTGAAAAACAATGGAGCAAAAAGAAAGGGTGAGCTCAAATAGCCCAGTAAAGAATATCATGACTAAGATAATGACGAATAAATTATCATTAGCCTTCAACAGTTGAGTTCTTGATAGAATACAATAGACTACAAGGTTTATATCAAAAACTGCAGTTAAATTCTTGAATACTGTTCAGATCAATAATAGCAGCAGAATGAGCAATCTATTAGAAGAATAATGCAGACTATAATGTCCACTCGGTTCTCTTTTTAGGAAAAACATCATCAACTTTTATCATCTGAAATATCATTAGTCAAGATAATACAATTTCACAATTCTTGATCATAATCATGTAGATCAACAGTTCATTTTTGCACTACGGGCCAAAGAAATTCAATATAACACCAACAATCATGATTATACCAGATTCAGCCTTTGGTCATAATCATACCAAACAACAATTAATCTTTGCACTACGGGCCAAAGAGAACATTCACCACGTGTCATAAAAGACACCGAACAGATGTATCGCCTTTAACCTATCATCTGTTCAACAATTATACCGCATATGTGCCCCCGGCCACAGATATTCACAACAACTTGATTTTGGATAATTAGAATGATATAAATGATGAACAGAAGAAACAAGATAAACAATAAGTATCAAAAGTTTACTTTGTACAGATTCAAATAATGTCCAAATTGTCAACATGATGTGGAGTAAAATTCAAAAATGATATTCAAGATCCACAGTTCAGAATAATGGTTACAGTTCAATAGAAAGGTTCACGTAAATAGGAAGGTTCAATTGAAATGATGAAGTGCAACTATTATGGAACATATAATATTTTTAGGAATTATAGAAGTAATAGTTCCATAATAAGTTTCGATTTAGCTGTATGAAAGAAAATAATATCCCTTACCATAGTAAGTTTGAATAATGGAAGATGAAAAAGATGGTATCCCATATGAGTATAAAGGAAAATAATATCACTTACGAATATGAAAGAAAATGATATTACGAACGAATATGGAATAAAAGTGTCATGTGATAATTCGTGTAGACAAATTATTTTCACAAGAGACAAATAAGAAATAAATACAAAGGGTTATTCACCAACAGGCGGTAATCCGCGTAGTAAGGTTATTCCCACAATTTAATAAAATTTGAATACGAAGAGTTATTAACCAAACATGCGGTAATCCGCGCAGTAAGGTTATTCTCAGAGATTAATAAGGAATGAATACGAAAGGTTATTCACCAACAGGCGGTAATCCACGCCGTAAGGTTATTCCCACAAATTAATACATGGAAATAAATGGCACATCTTATGAGTAAGAAAGAAACGATATTATTTTCGAGAATCAAATAATGATAATCCCTTACCGTAGTAAGTTTAAATAATAGAATATGAAAAAAAAATGATATTCCTTACCTTAACACGTGACTGAATATTGATTTAAATGAGATTGATTAACTTGAACAGTACTCGTACACTTATGAATCTTCACAAATACTCAAGATGACTTAACCACACTTAGAGAGAACTTACACAAGAAGTATTTAGAGAGTGAAAGAAAGAACAAGTAAGGAAGTTTATGAAAAATCCTTAAGTTAAGGCCTCTATTTATAGCCAAAAATCTTATCATAACCAAGATTTCCTAATTTAATCCAAACCGTTCATTTCAAGATAATGTTTAATCCATACCATTCATTTCATCTTTTAAGATTTCTTTAATCTAAACCATTCATTTAAAGATCATCTTTTAATCTACACCATCCATTTCAAATTCTATATTCTTTAATCTATACCATTCATTTAATCTTTTAAGATTTATTTAATCTAAACCATTCATTTAAAGAACACCTTTTAATCTACATCATCCATTTCAAATTCTATATTATCTTTAATCTATACCATTCATTTTATATCACCTAACTTTATATTATAAACAAATAACTTTATTAATTCAATTATTCAACAATAATTCACACTTATTCATTATTATGACTAATTGTTATAAATACAGTGTAGTTGACACTCTGAGTTAGATATCAAGTCAATTAATTAATGAAATATAACTGTTTAAATAAAATCGTAATAGAGATAACAATAATGCAGAAAGTATGTAAAAGAAAGAATACGTTACTGTGTCATGACAATTATTGATTCAATAATGTGAATTACTGTGCATATGAATTATGAATTATTGTGCATGTGACAATAAAGCCAAATATTGTACGATAACCACTTTATCAGTTTAATAATACGAAACACTGTGCAATGCCGTGTGGTACTGTGCAATACCATATGTTACTTGTAATACCGTATATTACTATTCTTTTACCACCGGATATTTTAACAATTAAAAGTGATAGTACCATTGACCGTTTAAAAATTATTTATGTCATTTTCTATATCCGACAATTATTCTTTGTGGGGTCCACCAATGATTGGTTCGTACGGCGCCGTCGTACGAATATTCCCTGACAGAACGAATATTCTCCGACCAAACGAATATTGTCCGACATAATATAATTTACACATAACATCCTTAACTTTTAACTTTATCAATTTAACCACTTACTGTTTCATGAAAATATATATGAAGAAAAATTAAATTTTATATTTCATAAAATTCGGGGTCTTACAAATTAACTAGCTACAAATTGAAAATAATAAAAACTAGAGATGTACCTTTTGAAATGCTTAGAAATTAGCTTTAGAAAATGATGAAAATAATGAAGGCTTAAGGCTTGTATTTATAGGCTTTTCAAACCTAGGGTAGTTTAGTCATTAAACCATTTTATAGCTTCTTGAACAAGCTTAACAAAGTTTCTCCAATACACATCTTTTTAGCTTCTAAAGCAAGCTTTGTGAGCTATTTTTTGGTTGGCCATTTAAGGGTAAAAGGGTCGTTTTGCAAGCTTTAGTGATGAGTAGTTTAGTTATTTAATAAGCTAGCATGTGATTGGTTGATTAGTGATTCAATTAACTAAGCAAACTTACTTATATTAGCCTTAATATTAATCAAATATACTAATTTGTATAGTTGACTTTTACTATTAATAGTTGACCTTTTCATTTTTATACCTTATAATTTTTATATTATTTTCTTATTCTACCCGTATAATTTTTGTATTTATATACGTATTTATGAATACTACAATTCTACAGTTTAGGGCTTGAACCATGGGGTTTAACTCTTAGGATTTCCAAATTAGGGTTTAGGTTTTAACTTATTTTCCACTTTAGGTTTTAGGGTTAGGGTTTAGGTTTTAACTCTTTTAGATTTTTTCTAAACCCTAACTTTAGGTTTTAATTTTTTTTTTCTTTCTAATAATTGTTTAAGTTGGATTCTTGAAACAAAACACAAAAATAAACACATATATAAATTCTATAGCACATTTAAAGTGTAATTCAATCTTCATTTATTCATATAAAGTTGGATTACAATATTCTTCGAAGTTCTAAACATTACATTACACCGATTAGGCTTTTATAACATTCTTGTATGCGGCGTCCCACTAATGTCAACTACTCAAACAAATTCATCTTTTGTTCACTGAAATTTCAGTAGCATCTCTCATCGATCTCCAAGTACACGAAATAGACTATAATTTATAGAGTCTAAGCATGCACCTAGAGAACAATAGAAGATAAACAAACTAATTTTTGTTTAGAACAAACAGATACATTTACTTCAGTCGTTGACACCAGCCTAAGTGGGAGCCTGACATACAAGCACAGTCTCAAACTGAGGACTATTCAAAATTCACTCTTAATAGGTGAATTTTGAATGGGTTTTTAAGTTGAATATGATCCTATTATTTTAAATTATATCATTGACAGAGATCTCATTCTAATGGTCTGAGCTCGGGCATGATATAATTTAAATGAGTTTATATGCTGAATATTATATTAAGGTTAAAATCATATTAAAAGTTAATTTAAGATCACATAGTTAACCTTAACATTTATAAGTTGAATATTATGTTAAGGTTAAGATCATATTCAGTTAACTTAAGATCACGTAGTTAATCTTAACCTTAACCTTAACTATGTGATCTTAAATTAACTCTTAAGGCCTTAATTTAAACAAGTTTATAAGCTGAATATTATATTAACGTTAATTTTATAAGCTCATGAATGATTCATGGTCAATGTTTCAAAGTGGGTTACACACTGAATGAGATCATTTGGGAATAATGTGGATGAGACGAAAATTAATTCATTAGTTCTTGGGTGGAGGAAACACTCAGTTTGCTGTATTGATAAGTAAATTGAAATCTTTTGTCAAACTATTTCTTCGTATATCTTTTGAGAAGGTGATTCTTTTCTCACATGTCTATTGAATAGTTATTAGTGGTTACGTCAAAATTATGGCTTTAAAGATATTTCTATGTTAGCTACTGAGTGAACGAGCCCTTGACATGGGCTTGGGCTATGATATGTCAGTCGAACCAACTTATGAGATGCGGCTACAAAAAAGTCATTTCGGTAAGAATATTGGAACAGACTGATATGAACTTAGACATTTTCAATCCCGTGTTAATAAAAAGGGGAACTAATATATTTATTCTTGTGGTTAAAACAACCAACTAGTTTACTATATTACTATATATTTGTAAAACTTGTGTTATTGTTAGAGAATAATAGAAAATGATAGAGAATTAAGGGTATTCCAAAATCTTCTAGCTATGCTAAATCTTCATATGTACATATGCATTTGGGTGTCTTTAAAAAGAATTGTTCACTTGTTGAACTAGAAAATTTTAAGCTAGGTCTATGTTAATTTATTTTTTTTGAAGCTAGACATAGTTAATTTAAAAAATGAAAATGAATTACGTTATTCATAGGTCTATGCTAATTGTTTTGGTTAGACAACTTTAATGTGAAAAATAAAAATGAATTTTTCATCAACACACCATGGAACTTGGTGTGCATATAATACATGATGAGTCATCAACGTACTCTTGCAAGGTGCGGTATACAATCATAAAATCGATTAATTTTTTTTAATGGTTTAAATATGAGTCAATGCCAATTGTTTTGGCTAAATATCTTTGGTTATGATAAAGTAACAGACATGTGAATCTGGTAGACACAACATACCACGTCTTTAAAACAATAATAAGGTACAACAGGCTGATCGCTTGAAGTACTATCATGTATGTTTTCAGTCTGAATTGATTGTAACGTTGAATGGTGTTATTTAGTCCTAGTAACGGTTAAACAATTGTAGATCATATGACATCCATAGTATTAAAATAAGTTCAAGGTCTTGATTGACCGCAGTATATATAAGTTAGAAGAATCATAAATAAAAGAAGAGTAAGACTAAACGTTGAGTATGATAAAAATTTAAAACTTAGTGCAACAAAATATTTAGATTAAACATGTTTAGACCTAGTCTAAGTATTAGGAATTTAATACAAGAAAGATGAATTAAAAAATTTCATAATAGTAAGTTGAAAATAACTTCGAGGACGAAATTGTTATAAGAAGGAGAAAATGTAATATCCTGAATATTTATAGAACTTATAAATATAATATTAAATTACTAATGTTAGTTGTATGTTAATTTTGAGGATGAAATTCCTGTAAGTTGGGGTGAACGTAATATACCAAATATTTTAAATATGATCTGACAAGATCTAATTAACGTTGCCAATTTAAAACCTGATAACGATTGCTCGAGTATACCTTGAGCTATCTTAAAGAATATATACAACTCAAAAACGTGATCGTATACGATTGTAGGTTAAAATTTTTAACCTAAACTATGTGTTAAGTGATTAGTAAAGCTTAAATTGAGCTTTTAAATGTGTTATGTGATTATTCTATATGTAGAATTTTGTGTTTTAGTTTACATAGTTAACCTTAACATTTAATAAAATCGAGTAGTCAATTTAAGGCAAAAACCTAAATTGAAAAAAAAGTTAAAACCTAAACCCTAAATCCTAGTGTCAAAACCCTAAAAAATAACCTAAGCTCTCGAGAGAAATGTGTACATCAAATTAACATTTCGTTTCAAGATTCACCATTCCCATGCATTGAAAACACGTAATAGTCAATAAAAAATTTTTCTCGAAAAACATGTAAAAATATTATTCACGAGAAAATATTTTTTATTCATTTGATTGTTTCTTTCATTTGTAGGACTTCTTATATTTCACAACATAGTGTTAATATTAGGTTCAGATGTCAGGTAACTAATAATTTTTTTTGGGAAAAAAGATGAAAATGACACAATTTACGAGAAAACGTTATTCGTCTTTTTGAATGTTCTTTTTAACATTTTGACATTTTACATTTCACGAGATAGTATTATACAGGGAATAGATACCAGGGAGGCACTGTTATTTTTTCCAAGAATAAAATGAAAAACGTAGTTCATACGGAAACACTTTCCATTTTTGAACGTTTCGTTAAGGGATTTAGTGTTAGTATGAAACATAGTTGCGTAATAATCAATAAAAGATTTTCTCAAAAAGCGTGTCGGGAATAAGACGAAATAGGAACAAGACAAAAAATATTGTTTTTGGCCGTCTAACCATTTTCTGAGAAATGGTTGCCAAAAAGACTATTTATCGAAAAATATGCCAAGTATTTTGGACTTTTTACTTCACATAATAGTGTTTATACCGAACAAAACTCAGTAATATCTTACTTTTAAATCAGTAAAGGTCAATTAAATCGGAAGACTTAAGAATGAACTAAGTTGAAGATAATTAGTTGAAATCAAACTAGATTATGTGTAACTAAGTTAGTATAATCAAATTAGGAAAAACTGGCACGGTTTGTTTGTAATAAAATCCAAGTGAAAATGAATCGACCAATCAGAAGAAGGGTGATGCAATGATGATGCAAGCCCTAAAGAATATTTCAAGAATATGCTATGGTACCAAAGTGTAATTTGTCTGGTACTAAAGCGTAATAAGCCAGGTCCCTAACGTGCAATTAATAAAACTTGGGTTTCTATTAATACCAAGCTCCTCACATCATTTTCTTCAATAGTTTCAAGAGAAATTCAAAGCAAAAACACTCTATACATATATTAAGAGAGAGTTCTAGTGAGTTGTTATCAAGAAAATTGCAAAGAAATAGTTAAAGCTTGCAATTACACAAGGTACAATATCTAGTCGTTATAATGTTCGATTTTCTTCAATCTTTAGTGTTAATAAAGTTCAAGAACGCGAGTTGTAACCGTGCACAATTATTGTTCTCCGTGTTCTTTAGCATTTCTTCATTTTATAGTAGTTATAATGCCTTTCAATTCATAGTTTAAAAGCTTAAGAACGCAAATCATAGCTATGTACGATTGTCATTCTTCGTGTGTTCTTGAGCAATAGGTATAAATTGATATAATCAATTATACAAGTCGTTGTAATGACCAAATTATTTCAAATATAAAGTGTCAGAATCACATATGTAAGCTGTTATAATGCTCAAATTATTTCAAGTATGAAATCCAAAAGCTAAAGAACATAAGTCGTTACTGTGACACCCCCAAATTCGGGTACTTCATTCCCTCCTTGGAATTTGGTGCTCACGATCCAAACACTGTCTACCCATTATCACAAGATATAAACCAAACTTATGACATAGATAAAAACCAATCTCCCATTAAAGGGTTACAACGTCTCAAGAACAATTCCCAGGTCGTCTAACCTTTATTACATCAAATGCGGAAATAAACAAATAAAACATCAAGTACTATTACAAAACTCTAAATATCATAAAAGAAACATATTAACAAGTCTTCAACACTTGTCCATCTTGCCCTTGCCCTTACTAGTGGTCGGCTCTTCTATCTTTATTGATTTATCTGCAATGGTTATGCAAAGGTGAGCAAACAATTTCCCACCAAGATAATAATAACAACAATAGGAATCTTATAGAGACTATTCAATGAATAAAAAATATTAGAATTCAACTTTTGATTAGAGAATCAACAATAAGAACATGATTTCATCTGAGGGTCACAAGACCATGAACTTTGTCCCAGGTTATCAAGTATTTCTAATTTCAACCTTTAACAGTCGTAAGACTATATGGACCTTCCTTCTCGTACTTAGGGGGATCAGCCCTTTGTACCATGTATGTGCACAAACATCTTAACGCTAAGCGTAATAAAATCCCCTATAATAGGGTTGTTCATCTCAGTTTGACATAAGAGTCCGCACCAAAGGAAGTTTGGTTTGGATAAGCTTCAAAGGTAGTTCTAGAATTTAGAACGCTCATCAACTATGGACTAGTTGAATCAATAAGGTTTAACTAGCCATATCAAAGTTCAACAACAACGATAATCAATTGATGAATCATTTCAAGATAAGTTCACAATAATTGACATTATGGAAACTTTGCTACCTTACTTGAACAATAAGCTAAGGTTAGAAACTTACTCAATATGAAATAAGACTTAAGACCATGCTCAAATAAAGAACGAGCGCAAAACTTGCAATATAACACAAGATTGAATTTAGGAAACTAGCAATGTAATAATTGAAGTTTAATGAATATAAACTTGCTTAATAATTATCAACCTGCTCGAATTAAAATTGAGTAAGAATAGGAAACTTGCCTTGTTTGTGAGCTACACAATTAAAACTTGATTTCCAATATCCTACATTTATTATTTATCATTACCACACTAATCAGCTCTTTAAACAACACATCACATATACATGTCACATATAAATTAACAATCTATTATCACAGAAAAACATGCTATGGACTGAAACATTCAAACTGAACTGTTAAGAACATATTCTGCTATGCTGCTCTACGATTTCTCAAGTTGGTCAGGACTGCTCGACGATTGGTCAAGTCTGATCGACGATCGTCGAGTGGAATCCACTCTACGATCTCGAGTACTCGACGAACTGTCGAGAGCACTCTACGACTCCGAGACAGTCACTCTACGAGCTGCCGAAAGTACTCTACGACTCCGAGAGTTACTCGACGAACTGCATGAGTGAGACTGGCTTGGACATGCAACACATATAGCCTGCCGAGTATGCTCTACGATCGTAGTGTAAACACTCTTCTGCAACATACCAGACTGTATATTTTTCATTGTTTCAGTTAAAGACCAGTGATACATTACTTAATGAACTTCTGATTTTGAAAAGCAATTCATTTTGCAATAGTTTGACAAAAACTGATTCTTTTAGTCATTTTGTTAACAACTTGGTAAGCATATACAGTGACTACTCACAGAAAACCAGTTTAAAACAGAACTCATGTTCTTTATTTCAAAAACAGATCTTTGACTATTTTAATCAATGAATCACATATAATGCAATATACATGCTTGTTAACAGTTTGATAAACATACAATACTGACTACATGAACTAATACTTATAACAACACACAATACAGACTAACCACAATCGTATTGAAAACACAATAACCGAATTCATGTTCTTCCTTTCAAAACAGATTTTGACAAATTTGATTACTGAAAATCATTTCTAAACAACATATATTATACTATGCATGCTTGCTAACTGTTATAAACACCCTTTCCTCAAATTCAGCCATAAGACTTCAATTACAGAACCATAAAACAGTTTTCAGAAAATTATAGCAACACAACCCAAAACTTTAAAATAAGAGTTTTACCCTTGATTAGCAGAATGTTGATGTTTGAAAACCTTCTTGATTCTTACAGTGAACTCTCTTTCTCTTTAATTGTCGTGGATTTCTTCTCTCTATTTTCTGATTTTGATACTCTCTCTCAATATTCTCTCTCTTCACAAACTTAGAGATGAACTCCTTTAAAGGAAACTAATAACCCATATATACATATATGAGTTTCACTCCCATCAGTTATTCCCGTAACTTCCCATCCACTACCACCATGAATTGGCATTTACCATAATTCAATTTCATCAGTTATACATCAATGCCCACATTGGCAGTTACAGGGCTTTAAAATGCTAAGGCCACGTTTGGCTTGAACAACCAGTACTTATTTCATATCTTCCTTATTATATGATATAAAAATATAGTCACATCTTTTAAAAACATTTTCCACACATAATTAATTAAATTACATTCATACACAATAAATAAATTCATTATAATAAATATTTATTTAACTCAATAAACATTTAATAAAACATAAAAATCATATTCGTTACAATCTTCCCTCCTTAAAAGGATTCTGTCCCTAGAATCAGAATCACGACACCATTAAAACTAATTTATTACATTCTTCCCTCCTTGGAAGATTCTGCCCTCAGAATCGGTGTCAGGATTGAACAAATAACTCAGGATAATTCTGCATCATTTTCTCTTTAAGTTCCCACGTAGCTTCTTCAGCGTTGTGGTTTTTCCAGATTACCTTAACAGAAGGTATTATCTTATTCCTGAGGACTTGTTCTTTCCTATCAACGATCTGAACAGGAACCTCTTCATAGGTCAAATCTTGCTCGACTTGTAATGGTTCATACTCTATAACATGTTTATAATCGGGCTTATACCGTCGTAACACTGAAACATGAAAGACATTATGAATGTGACTCAGCTCTGGAGATAAAGCTACCTCGTAAGCTACTTCACCCACTCTTCGCAATACTTCAAAGGGTCCAATAAACCTTGGACTAATTTTTCCTTTCTTACCAAATCGAATTTTTCCTTTCCAGGGAGACACCTTAAGGAAAACAAAACTTCCAATTTCAAATTCACGATTCTGGCGATGCTGATTCGCATATTTCTTCTGTCATTCTTGGGCAGCTAACAATCTTGCTCTTATCACTTTGACGATCTCTGCAGTTTGTTGCACCAATTCATGTCCTAGTAGTCGTCGTTCTCCTACTTCATCCCAACAAAGTGGAGTTCTGCATTTTCTTCCGTATAATGCTTCGTCAGGCGGCATGCCAATACTCGCGTGGTAACTATTGTTGTAGGCGAACTCAACTAAAGGTAAATGATCATCCTAAAGGAAAGTTGCAGATCATGAAATTATAATTAATTTAGAATCAAGAATCATCCCAAAAGGTTTTTGTATGATAAGGTTCTGGCTGTTATCGAAAAAGAGGTCGAAGCTAAAAATTTAAAGGGGCTCTCGGATTTCTATACTTAACAATGAGATTTTGAGTTAGCCACTTGTCCAAAATATTCCATCAATGGACATAGTCTAGTTAAGTTATAGAAACACTTGTCAAGAAGTAAAATTCGATAAACATAACAATATTCAAAAGTTTGTCCACAATCAAATATTATTAATTGATACTTATGATTAGATAAAATATTGTTTACTTAATATCAAATCTTAATCTAGCATATGATAAATTATTGATTAACTTAACAGGCCCTTATCAAATTAATCAAGCAAATATCATAAAACAATTCAAACAGATTATCAAGAATAAATCTCATGCATGAAGGAATAAATTATAAAACTAAATTAAAACATCAATTAAAAATAAGGTTCAACATCCCTTTAGAACTGAAAATAAAAACTTAGCCTGACATGCTTCAAAATAATCTCTACTAGTTGAAAAGCTCTCTCCAAGAAACTAGAAGAAAGATTTCCCAAAAACTTACAATGAATAATGAGAGGTTGACCCTCTATTTATAGGCCTCTAACTTGTTCAAACCCTAATAGGATTTACAATTAAAATAAAAGAAAAATAAAATAATTATTATCCAAATCCTAATTAGAATTAAAATCCAATTTGGAATCAAAAAGTAGCAAAATTCGCAAAATAATTTGATTTGGGCAATTAACGCGCAACCAAACAGCCCCTTCGCTACAGTGGACGCGGTCAACTCACGCAAGCCCGCGCATTGCGTGGCCTGAAGCTCTAAACAACGTCGTATGATTCCTTTTCTTCCTGCTGTTCAGCATCACCGCGCGCATTGCGTGGACACTTTTAACTTATGGTCCAAACGACGTTATTCCAATTCCGCTGCCTGATTCATTTTCGCGCGCGGTCTGTCGTCCGAAAATTACCAAATTGCCATTTAACTTTTGCAGAATTTATAGATTTGCCCCCAAGTTTATTTTTTCTACAAAATAAAATATAAAATAATTAAAAATAAATAAAAATAATATAAAAATACTAAAAATCTTAAAAACACATAATAATAAATAAAACTCCTAAAATACTAAAAATAAATAAAAACACATAAATAAAAAAATATAAAAATACTATTAAATTACCTAAATTAACTAAAGTCCTATAAAACCTATTAAAACTAGAATAAACTAAATAATTAAACATTTAAGCACACAATAAATATAAAAACTAAGTATTGGGGAATAAAAATATCGTATAATTTAACTCTATCAAACACTCCCACACTTAGCTTTTGCTCGTCCTCAGACAAAACAAAAATAAAAATAAACAAAAATAAATCTAACTAGCCCAACAGACTTAAGCGACTCAACTGACCTGACTCAAATAACTCGACTATTTACATGAGCAATAAATTAATATGAACTTCACATCAACCTCAAAGATTATAATCAACAACTCTTCGAAAACTTCAAAATAATACATCATCAAAAATTTTAACTTAATTATTAATTCCACTTTATTCCCAATCCTTCGTGTGTGTCTAAAAATCCATATATATCAAACTAATAAAAATTTAGATCAATTCATCTAATCAAATACATCACAAAATATATTAAAATTCTATACATTTATTTTCATATCACTTTCCATTTAATACAGATAAATACAAACTAGAAGATCAAAATATTTTATATTTTAACCACACTAGGATTTAACTTTAATCACATACCTTCTCAAGCATTATTAAAATCCACTAGCAAGACTTTTTTTTTTCTTCTTCACGGTGAGTGTATTTTATGATCCATCTCACCAGCGAGTGCGTTTTACGCTCCATCTCGCTGCATATGTTTATAAGTGAGTGTATTTTACGCTCCATCTCAATCCACCATATGACAATTGTTTCACTTTTTTTTTATTTCGGGTAAGGTCAATCTAATAATCCTAAAAAAATTACCTTAATCATTTCTCCATATTATTTTTACCTTATATTCGCTTCAAGTAATATTCAAATAAGATATAAAATTAAAAACATATCTTATTAGCTTTTAACCAAATAAATTTCCTCCAAATTAAAATTAGTTCAAACATATAGATATGTGCAAATAATAAAATAAAAGATTTCAAACAAAGTACTGACCAACAAAAATGTCAAAATTCAGATTATGCAAAATTTATCAATTTTTCAAGAGTTATTAAATAAAAATCAAAATTTTATCATCGGCTAAAATTAAAATTCAAATCAAAATATTGCTCAACTGAATTAATCCTAAAAAAAAAAAAAAAAAAAAAAAAACAACCCCATTTTCGTATGAAACACGGTTACACTTAGCACGTGCAACAAGCCTTTAAACCCCAAGGTTACCCCAAGTGGACGAGTTTTGTCTCGTGAGGGTTTGCAGTGAATATACCCACAAAATTGTAAAAAAAAAATTTAAAAAATTTAAAATTTCCTAAAAATAAAACAAATTTTTTTTGAAAAAATAAAACAAATTTTAAAATTCCCTAAAAATAAAATAAATATCCTAAATCTCTTCCTCCACACTTAAAATTTACATTGTCCCCAATGTAAACTATAATGCAAAGAAATAGGCACAAACAAATATAAAAAGAAAAAGGAAAAGAAATGCAAATCTGATTTCTTGGGTTGCCTCCCAAGCAGTGCCTTTATTTATTGTCATTGGCTCGACAGTAGACCAAAGTACTACATCACTCCAACTTTATGAATTTTGAATACCCCATCCATCACGTTATTCTTCATAGCTTGATTTAATCTCGCTTGCACGTGTTTTACTCCCTCTTCAACGAAAAAGTATTTCAGATGATTGGGGAGAGTCTTTATATTCGGAATGGATTTAAATCTTTCCTTCCCACAATGTTCCATTCAAGCATTTAAATCTTTCCTTCCCACATGTTTAATAATAATAATATTACTACTACTACTACTACTACTAATACTAATACTAATACTAATACTACTACTAATAATAGCAATAACAATAATTTATTATATAATTACATATTCTTTTCTTCTAGGTATCAAGTGCTTCTCTTATGTTTGATTCTGTGATTTTTGTTAACTTTATGTATTGTTTTGGAGTTATTAATTATAGTTTTGTATTTGCCTAATAAAAAAATGGGTGAAATGAAATTTATATATTGTTGAGTTCTTCCCGTTTGCCGTTCTGGGTGAAATGAATATGACAAGTCTATGACTATCCTTTTATAAAATTACTGTAATATATAAATCTCAAACTATAACATTTGTTATATTGAATACCAGAAATGCACTAATTACATAATTACTAAAATATGAATATTTTCGTAATAAAAATCTGAATATATTTTCTTATAAAATATTGGCTAGTTGTTAAATAAATTTCGTTTATATATACTCCTTCTATCCCAAAAGATGAGTAAAATAATAATAATAATAATAATAATAATAATAATAATAATAATAATAATAATAATAATAATAATAATAATAATAATAATAATAATAATAATAATAATAATAATAATAAGTTAGTTCCCCATGCTTAATAGGTAGTTCAAAGATTGTTTGTTTTGATACTTCATATTACGATATATGTTCAAATATTAACTGACCTGTTTTGTTGTCATTTCCACTTAATCCAATGTATTCTGAATTTTTTTAGGATTATTAATTACATTTGCATATTTTCATATAGTTTAGGAAGCTTAGAAACTCATTTGAGATTCACTTAGTATGAGTGAATCTCGAATAGTCCCCGTTTTGGGACTGTTCTTGAATGTTTCGATCTCACTTAGACCGGTGTTAACAACTTGACCACATCTTTAAATTTTGAAAATTTTTGGTCAGTATATATATCTCTTGATGTTCTTCAGGTGCATATTTATACTACAATGTGTTAGTCTATTTCGTGCACTTGCAGACCATAGGGAGGTGCTTCCGAAATTTCTTAAAATTTAAAGATTCGTTCAAGTTGTTAGCATCAGTGGGTCGACGCATTCGGGAATGTGATAGAAGCCTGACCCGTTAAAGTAAGAGATGAAGTTAGAAAACTCATATGCACACATATATATTAACCCTCCTACTTGATTGTGTTTTGATTTTCCATATAAGTATATAATTGACAGTCGTATAAGATGTCTGTTGATCGAAATTGGATGGAGTGTAGAGTAGCCACTAATAAGAGTAGGCTTAGCTCTGAGTACCGTAGTAGGGTTGAATAGATTCTCAATTTTCTCAATTTTACATTTGAGCAAGTAAGCGACGATAAGATAAGATGTCCTTATAAGAGATGTGTGAATGAAGTGTGGAAAGAAATGAGTGATGTCATGTGCAACCTATTTGTGTATGGGTTCAAGCAGGGATTTAACATATAGATCTATCATGAGGAAACCTGGTTAGATGAACGTGAATCTAAATCGGCATCCAGAGTTGGTGAAACCTTTGATTGTACTAATATGATAGTCGAAGCTGCTGGTTCATTCTTCTAGTGGAATATAAATAAGGATGACAGTAGCATCGAGCAAAATCTGAATGACAATGCTAAGGTTTTCTATCAGTTATTGCAGGAATCAGCGACGCCACTGTATAATGGACATGAAAAGCACACGGTTTTATCCGCAGTGACTAAGCTTTTACACTTCAAAAATGAGCATGACTACAGCGAGAGTAATGAGCTGCTTAACATTGTGAATGAGTTCTTACTGGCAAACAATAAGTTACCAAAATTATACTATGATGTGAAGAAACTGGTCAAAAGGCTCAATCTAGGGTATGAGAAGATTGATGCTTATGAAAATGACTGTATGTTGTATTATGGTGATGAGAATAAATATAAGAGGCCATGTGATATATGCGGTACAAGTAGATACTTTGACAATAGCTAGAAAAAGGGAAAAGTTATGTCGAGAACAGATCTTACGTTACTTTCCTATTGCACCGAGGCCTCAGCGATTGTTCATGTCAAATGTACATTAGGTGCTCAAAGATGATAAAGCTGACATGTGGCTAAAGCTTATAGCCAATAGTCCTGAAAAATTTGTAGATACTTATACATCGTGCATTGTAAACTGTTATAGATTTAAGTGTTGCGAGGTTAGAGTAGTCATGTCATCTGACTCTGATATAGTAGTTAAAGGCGACTGTTACGATAATCTTTGGGATGACTAATAAGGACGCTTGGTAGAAGTAATAGTTTTCAAGTATTGGGGTAAAAAAGAGTTAGTTTGCTTCAATTGTCATTGGTTTGATGTTGAGAATGGAGTTAGAGTAGAAAAAAACTCTGGCCTGATGACCGTAAATGTGAAGTCAAAACTAAATTCAGATGAGCCTTTTGTTTTAGCAAGTCAAGTAACGCAGGTGTACTACACTCGGATTGTGAAGACTCCCACAAGCTCATGGTATGCTGTTATAACAACCAAAACTCGTGGTTTTCAAGGCATAGCTCCCTGTCTAGATGATGAACCTCTATAAGTAGAGTCAACTAGTGTCACACCTGCTGATGTGAAAGTTGTTAGCGAGTCTAGTGACGATGAGGATGATGTCGTGGCTATCAAAATTAAAGAGGTTAATGCTGAGGATGAAGATATAAATGAAGAAATTCTTCAGGATGGTGAAGATGGTGATGACAACGATAATGAGGAGCTACTACTCGAAGATGATGATTCTGATGTTGATGGCTTTGATGATACAAATGATTAGGAGTATGTATCCAAGTATATTTTTTGAATTGTATCCATATATACAAGTTTGTCTGTTATAAATTCATATGTACTAGTTTGATAATATACTCCATATGTACTAGTTTGTAGTTGCATCCATGCGTACTAGTTTGATGATTTACCAGTTTGTCAATACAGTGATATAGATATGGTACGTACTCCACATGGCGACCGTGGAGGTCATGTTAGTCGTGGAGGTAATGATCGACTAGCAGGTTCAGGTACAATAACTTACACACTTATTAATTGTAATGATATTTATTTTTACTTCTAACTATTTTTTTATATTATTGTCGGGTTAAGTTATTACACACCATTCATTGTATTAAGTTATTCACATATTGCGCTACATAGGTGACCGCCCTAGGCCTCATATATGTCATGTTGGGTCCCATAAATAATTTTAGATTATGTTTTTACCATACTACTTATGTGTTTTATATAAAATGATGCATGTATGTATACCTGAGAATTTTTACATGTATTCATTTCAATTTCTGTATCTTAGATGCTTCGCCTCGAAACACGCTACTAGGTATCGTTCGTAATCGATTCTCAAGTGCATGGATGCGATGGGCGGACGTGGAGGGCACACGACAACTGATTATTGACGAGTTTCGTGTAAGATGTTACTTTATGTACATGTTATTTTTTATCGTTATTGTTGTGTAAGTTTATGTTATTTGCTAATACCGTAATGTGTTTTGTGCAACGATACTATAAATTTGAGGACGGTTGAAAGATACATAATTATACATTTTAATATTCTCATTTTTATTATTTTATATGTTTATTTTATTTAATTAATACATTTTATTTTATTTTGCAAGGAATAGATAAATAATTGAAGTTAAGTTGGAAAATGAGTTTTATAAGCTTTCAAGTTGATTTTTATTTGGACTACAATAAAGAGTTGAAAGATTACTATGTAGAAGTTGAAGTCAAAAAAGAAATGAAAGCCCAAGTTATTCTAAATTAAATTATAATTTAATTTATTTTTTCTATAAATAAGAGTCTTGTTTTAGAGAATGAGCGATAATTTTATGTTCTTATTCTTCTTTTAACTTTCGGTAGGAGTTGAGAATAATTTAATTTTTTTATTTCTTTCCAGCAGTTCGGTAAAGGAAGAAGTCGGGAATTTTTTGTTTTGTTTTCTTTCACATTCGTTTATTGCAGAAGCTTAGTCAAAAAGTTTTTCTTTTTCTATTTCTATTCTTTTAAGTCTCATGTACGCAATTTTTGTTAGTAAATGATCAAGGAGTGTTCATAGTAATTAATTGCCATATTATTTATTTATTTAATAAAAAGTTCTTTTAATTATTATTATTCTATTAATTTTTAGTTTATTTCATGCAATTATTATTAGTAGTTTTAATTTTATTTTTCTTTATTATAAATTCTACGGCTAACTAGGCTAACCAAAATTTTAATATCTAAGATGAAAATGAAGTTAAGTATTACATATTAATATTTTCTTTCTGTTCCGATATTAATGGTTAATTGTTTGTTCCTTCAAATTATACATTCGCGCTAAATTCGTTTTGGTTTTATATTAATTGCGAGGTTTTGATATGTTATTGTTAAGATATGAGTTTTTCAAAATTCATGCTTACTCAATGAAGTTTTGATGAGTTATAGTTAATCCTTAAATTTTCATAATATATACTTGTCTATATTAATGATATGAATCACTATTTTTTAAAAGAGAAGGAAAAATAATTAGAAATTAATTAAGGAAAGAAAGAATTTAATTATGATGTTAGTATTTAGTGGGTTCAGATTCCTAGGTAGTTTTTCTCATTATTAGTTTTCGTTATTAATTTTTAATTTGCATTATTTAGTCAATTAATCATCTTCACCATTTTTTATTTCTAATTTGTTTGGAATATAAATTAAGGGAACATTGAAATTAATTTAGTCTTTGTGATTTGATTTGTACTTACTCGTTCTTCAATTTGATGTTGTGCACTTGCAGTTACTATTTTTTATCACATCAAGTTTTTGGTGCCGTTGCCAGAGACTAGATTTAATTTTTTTATTCCTTAATTTTTATTTATTTGAATTAGTTTTTACCACTAATATTTTTATTTTTATTTTTCAGGATTATCGAAGCGAATCGAATGAGCAAAAACATAGATATTTTGTTGCTGCGCTTTTTTGGTACTTCGTATCTCCATATTTATTATTATTATTGTTATTATTATTATTATTTATAAAATAGAAAAGAACAAAAAAATAGTAGTTTAGTTTATTATTTTTAGTTTAAAAAATAATTGCTACATTTATGTATTCACTCACATGGAGCACATCATGCTTAGGTTTTTATTTTATTTTTGTTAAATATAAACTGTGGTAATTGCTGGAGAATTGAGTTACGTTAAATTTTCTCATTCTTTCATAATTCACATAGTTTTAGGACATTTTATTTGTTTATAATTTTTTTTTAATTTAACAATAAGGGTAAAACCCCGTAACAAGATAAGGTGGGGATTTCATCACCCTTCCTTGGCCCACAAACAACCACACTTTGCATAACCGACTAAATAAAATCAAGTTGACGTTTGCCCCTGTTGTCAGTTTTATGTATAGACAAATTCACGCAAGTATACGTGGCCAACAAGTAATATAATAGTAAGTAAAGTATCGATCCCACGAGGAAATAATAATAATATTCAAGTACTAATTTTATATCAACTCAATTTTAGTTAAACAACCGATTCGAGTTTTATGAAATTAAATTAACTAATTAAAATAAGCAAATTATTAAACAATTATGAATATCAGATTTAAAAGTTAAGACTACAATTTCCCTCAATGCTTTGCATAAATATTTTCACTCTCTTGACAACTATTTAATCGATACAATTCATTAAGCGGAAATTCATAAGTATTTATTAAACCTTTTCCAAGAGTTTGACAAAAATATCTATTCCAATTAATTTACTATATTCCTATGTAAAATAATTAAGAATAGATTCATTAAGTTTAAATTCCCAAAACACTTACATGCAACATATAAATATATTCCTATTTTATACGTAATGCATGTTATCATATTTAGATCAAAACCTAGATTGTATCTTCCAATGCCATCTAGGAAATCAAATAATTGTATGGCCAAACAATTATAACATGTAAGCATAAAATATGATAAATGAATTATAAAGATTAATAATTGAAACAAGAGAGAATTAATTTATACTAAACATTGGGTTCCATTGTAATCTTAAAATAAAATTAGTTCATAACTAAATAAAAAGAATTCCACAAATTAAACAACATCGTAGCAAAAATTAAAGAGAAAAGAATAAAGAATAAACTATTTGTAGCGCTTCTTCAATCTCCAATTCTTGAACCCTTGATGTTGCCTCCTTTGCTTCAATGCTTCAATGTAGCTCTAGGTAATTGTGTGTATGTGCTCTCCCTTTGGCATGTATTTATAGGCCTCAAATATGTCCAAACCCTAATAGGATTTAAAACCCTAATAGGATTTATTTTTTCAAACCCTAATAGGAATTAAAATCCAATTGGGAATCAAAAAGATGAAAAAATCCCGAAATCTGTTGTTTTGGCCATTTTCCGTGTCAGCCAAACGCGACGTTGACCAAGTCAACGCTCGCTCAAAACAGCCGCGCGCATTGCGCGCATTCTGTCCAGCACCGCTCGATAAAACGACGCCGTATCCGTGCCCTGCCTCCTTCCGCTGAACATCCGCGCATTGCGCGCACTGTTCCTTCTGCCGCGTCCCCTGAAACGACGTCGTTCCACTTCCGGTTTTTGTCACCTGCATGCGCGCATGGCGCGGGAGTCCGGAGGAGTATTTACGAGATTGCCACCGCGCTGGAGTTTTATAGTTAGCTCCCTTAGGTTTCTGCTTTATTACGATTTTGCCACCGCCTTCTTGCAGAATTACACTTTTGCCCTTCCTTCTTTATTTCCTACACAATAAAATATAAAATAAATAAATATAATATAAAAACGCTAAAAATAATAATAATGTATAATAATAAATAAAACACCTAAATTCCTAAAAATTCTTTAAAACTCACAAATAATTAAGTCTAAAAATATTAAATAAATAGAAATAAAATCTAATTATCAAATACCCCCAAACTTAACTATTTGCTTGCCCTCAAGCACAACAAAAATCAAAACTAAAATTCTACCAAATTACCAAAAATTAATCGAGCAACTCAAGCAATGAATCAATATGAATTTCAACTTTATCCTCAAAGATTTGTAAATGATAACTTAAAGGAAATTTCAAAATTATGCAATGTTATAAAATTTTAACATATTTATTAATCTTATTCTACTCAAGACCCTTCGTGTGTGTGTGAATCCAAATGTATCAAACTAGCGAGAAAAAAACTTAGATCCGCTCACGTAATTAAATGCCACATTAAAGATATCAAAATATATACAACAAAACTCTATATTTTTATTTTTCACATCACTCAAAGCTAATATATGCAAATAAACTTAGGAGATCAAAAAGTATTTAATCTTTTAAGCACCACTAGGATTATTAATTTCTTTTAAGCTCTTTTTTTTTTTTTTCCTCTGTGAGTGCATTTTATGCTCCATCTCACCAGCGAGTGCGCTTTACGCTCCATCTCGCTTTTCTTCACATATTTATGAGTGGGGTGCGTTTTACGCTCCATCTCAACTCATCATATAATTCTCTTAATAATTTTAATAATCCCAGAAAATTCACTTAAATCATCTTCCAAAATCATATTTTACTACAATTTCGCTTCAAGTTACGATCAAATAAAAATATAGAATTCAAAAATGATAACTTTATTCTACCAAATTACCAAAAATTAATCGAGCAACTCAAGCAATGAATCAATATGAATTTCAACTTTATCCTCAAAGATTTTTAAATGATAACTTAAAGGAAATTTCAAAATTATGCAATGTTATAAAATTTTAACATATTTATTAATCTTATTCTACTCAAGACCCTTCGTGTGTGTGTGAATCCAAATATATCAAACTAGCGAGAAAAAAACTTAGATCCGCTCACGTAATTAAATGCCACATTAAAGATATCAAAATATATACAACAAAACTCTATATTTTTATTTTTCACATCACTCAAAGCTAATATATGCAAATAAACTTAGGAGATCAAAAAGTATTTAATCTTTTAAGCACCACTAGGATTATTAATTTCTTTTAAGCTCTTTTTTTTTTTTTCCTCGGTGAGTGCATTTTATGCTCCATCTCACCAGCGAGTGCGTTTTACGCTCCATCTCGCTTTTCTTCACATATTTATGAGTGAGTGCGTTTTACGCTCCATCTCAACTCATCATATAATTCTCTTAATAATTTTAATAATCCCAGAAAATTCACTTAAATCATCTTCCAACATCATATTTTACTACAATTTCGCTTCAAGTTACGATCAAATAAAAATATAGAATTCAAAAATATCTATCATGAGCATTTAACCAAATAAACTTCACTTAAGTTAAAAACTAGCTTAAACAAATGGATATGTGCATAAAAATTTGAAGGATCTCAAATAAAATAATAATCAATAAAAAGCCAAAATTCAAACTATGCAAAAATTTATCCATTTTTCAAAAGTTATTATATAAAAACCAATTTTTATCATTGACCAAAATTAATTCAACTAATTCATTGCCCAAGTGACACATCCTAGAAACTAAGTTACCTCATTTTCGTAGAAAAAACGATTGCACTTAGCATGTGCAACAAGCCTTTAAACCCCTTGGTTACCCCAAGTGGACGAGTTGTGTCTCGTTAGGGTTTGCAGTGAATTTACCCACAAAATTCTAAAATTAAAATAAAACCTAACTTTTTTTTTTATTTTTTTAATTAATATTATTATTATTAATTTTTTTTTTAAATTCTTTCAAATTTACTCACACCCCCAAACTTAAAACAGACATTGTCCTCAATGTATAAAATAAAGAAAATTAAGAACAAGGGACTCCCCTGAATATGTAGCATTTTTTTTTCCTCATCTGTTAAGTCTGAGTTGCATAAATAACCTGAAACAAAACAATAATAAAATATTAAAATAAACTAAAATTTACTACTAAGAAAAATCTAAAAAATATAAATAAACTAAAACTTGGGTTGCCTCCCAATAAGCGCTTGTTTTTAAGTCTCAGCCTGACTACTCCCGTTTCTCTAGTCTGGATCGAATTTATGCTTGATGAATTGCTTTGGACGCCATGCCTTGAACACCCGCGTAACTTTTCCTTGAGACTTGAGACCCCCAAACTTGCATTCATCCTTCTTCCTCCAATAACACTGACCTTTCAAACCCCCAACATTAATCTGAAAGCATTCTTCTTGATCATTCGGAGATTCTATTGCATTAAACACCTTGAATGTCACCTCTTCATCTTGAACTCGCATAGTTAACTCGCCTTTTTGCACATCAATTAGTGTTCTCCCTGTGGCCAAAAATGGGCGCCCAAGAATAATCGGTATATCCCGATCTTCCTCAAAGTCTAAGACTATGAAATCGGCTGGAAAAATAAATTTGTCCACCTTGACTAAGACGTCTTCAACTATGCCTCGTGGATAAGTGATTGATCTGTCCGCAAGCTGCAGTGTAACATTCGTAGGTTTTGCTTCTTTCAATCCCAACTGCTGATAAATTGAAAGCGGCATCAAGTTGATACTGGCTCCTAAATCACATAATGCTCTTCCAAAAAAAATTTCTGCCAATCGTGCAGGGGATTGTGAAGCTACCCGGATCTTTGAGCTTTGGTGGTAACTTCTTTTGAAGTATTGCGCTGCACTCCTCAGTTAACGCCACTGTTTCAAATTCGCCTAACTTTCTCTTCTTGGATAAGATATTTTTCATGAACTTTACATAGCTTGGCATCTGCTCCAATGCATCGGCAAATGGAATGTTGATCTGCAGCTTCTTGAATACTTCCAAAAATTTTGAGAATTGTTTTTCCAACTTTGATTTTTGTAGTCGTTGGGGGAAAGGCACAGGTGGTACAATAGAGCTCTGTTTGCCTGCCTCGTTCTTTAACATTGGGGTCTCCTGCTCTCCGTTACTTTCATCTTGCTTGTTACCCTCACTATTATCTTTCTGTGTTTGATTGGGAGTTTTCTCAACAACTTCGGGTAACTTCTTACCGCTACGAAGTGTTATTGCCTTGCACTGTTCTTTACCATCTCGTCTAGGATTGACCTCCGTGTTGCTTGGTAAGGTGCCTTGGGGGCGGTTGTTGATGGCGTTAGCAAGCTGCCCCATCTGATTTTCTAGGTTCCGAATTGACACTTCTTGACTGTTTATCCTTGTCTCATTCTGTGCAATGTACCTAGAAAGTAACTCCTCTAAATTTGTCTTCCTCTCCTGCTGCGGTGGGACTTGATTTTGAAATCCAGGGGGGTATGGTTGTTTTGGAGCAGGTTGTTGCGCTTGATTGTTGCTCCATGAAAAATTGGGATGATTCATCCACCCTGGATTGTAGTTGTTGTTATTTTCTTGCCTGTGGTAATTTCCAACGAACTGAACTGATTCTGCGTTGATTGCACATTGTTCACTTGGATGGCTTCCTGCACATAAATCACAAATAGCTGCTACAGTCTGTATCGACTTTCCTCCTAAAGCATCGATCTTCTTTGATAATGTAGCAACCTGTGCTGCCAATGCCGTCACCGCATCTACCTCATAAATTCCAGCCTCCTTTGGTTGATTCATCATTGCCGATGGCCATTGATAATTATTTGCTGCCATTGTTTCTAGCAACTCGTAGGCATCATCAAAATTCTTGGCCATCAATGCTCCTCCTGCCGCGGCATCGATACTCGTCCTTGTATTACTAAATAAACCGTTGTAAAACGTCTGGACTTGCAACCATTTGGGAATGCCATGGTGAGGACATCGTCGCAGCAAGTCCTTAAATCTTTCCCACGCTTCATAGAGTGATTCTGCATCATGCTGAACGAAAGAAGTGATATCGTTCCTCATCTTAGCTGTTTTGGCTGGTGGGAAAAATTTTGCGAGGAACTTCTGCGCTAAATCATTCCATGTAGTGATAGAACCTGGTGGTAGTGAATGAAGCCAGCTCTTTGCTTTATCACGGAGTGTGAAAGGAAATAGTCTGAGTCGAATTGCATCCTCCGTAACACCATTGTACTTGAAGGTGTCACAAATCTCCAAGAAGCTAACTAAGTGATCGTTTGGGTTATCATTCGGTAATCCCCCAAACTGCACAGAGTTTTGAATCATTTGGATCGTACCAGGCTTGATCTCAAAGGTATTAGCCTGAATTGCGGGCCTTTGAATGCTTGATTGGATCTCCGTGACTCGTGGCATTGCGTAATCCCTCAATGATTTCTGCTCGTCAGCCTCCATGTTGCCTTGTTCCTGTTCGGTTTCTTAGCAAACTCTTTTCAAGGCTCGGCACCTCCTCTCGATCTCGTCTATGTATGGAGTTGGCTCTTGTCCCTTCGATCTCGTGTTCATACACAAATTTTGTATCCTCACACCTTAAGATTCCGGGAAAACGTAATGTTACGTTAGCGAAATTTTAAGCTATGATCGATGATTTGCAATTGCTAACACTTGATGAAAACCTGCAAAAGCAAATAATACAGAAAATTAGAAACGTTTAAATTAAAATCGAATTGATTGTAACTAATATTAAACTAATTATTAAAAATATTTCCCCGGCAACGGCGCCAAAAACTTGTTGTCAGTTTTATGTATAGACAAATTCACGCAAGTATACGTGGCCAACAAGTAATATAATAGTAAGTAAAGTATCGATCCCACGAGGAAAATAATAATAATATTCAAGTACTAATTTTATATCAACTCAATTTTAGTTAAACAACCGATTCGAGTTTTATGAAATTAAATTAACTAATTAAAATAAGCAAATTATTAAACAATTATGAATATCAGATTTAAAAGTTAAGACTACAATTTCCCCCAATGCTTTGCATAAATATTTTCACTCTCTTGACAACTATTTAATCGATACAATTCATTAAGCGGAAATTCATAAGTATTTATTAAACCTTTTCCAAGAGTTTGACAAAAATATCTATTCCAATTAATTTACTATATTCCTATGTAAAATAATTAAGAATAGATTCATTAAGTTTAAATTCCCAAAACACTTACATGCAACATATAAATATATTCCTATTTTATACGTAATGCATGTTATCATATTTAGATCAAAACCTAGATTGTATCTTCCAATGCCATCTAGGAAATCAAATAATTGTATGGCCAAACAATTATAACATGTAAGCATAAAATATGATAAATGAATTATAAAGATTAATAATTGAAACAAGAGAGAATTAATTTATACTAAACATTGGGTTCCATTGTAATCTTAAAATAAAATTAGTTCATAACTAAATAAAAAGAATTCCACAAATTAAACAACATCGTAGCAAAAATTAAAGAGAAAAGAATAAAGAATAAACTATTTGTAGCGCTTCTTCAATCTCCAATTCTTGAACCCTTGATGTTGCCTCCTTTGCTTCAATGCTTCAATGTAGCTCTAGGTAATTGTGTGTATGTGCTCTCCCTTTGGCATGTATTTATAGGCCTCAAATATGTCCAAACCCTAATAGGATTTAAAACCCTAATAGGATTTATTTTTTCAAACCCTAATAGGAATTAAAATCCAATTGGGAATCAAAAAGATGAAAAAATCCCGAAATCTGCTGTTTTGGCCATTTTCCGTGTCAGCCAAACGCGGCGTTGACCAAGTCAACGCCCGCTCAAAACAGCCGCGCGCATTGCGCGCATTGCGCGCATTCTGTCCAGCACCGCTCGATAAAACGACGCCGTATCCGTGCCCTGCCTCCTTCCGCTGAACATCCGCGCATTGCGCGCACTGTTGCTTCTGCCGCGTCCCCTGAAACGACGTCGTTCCACTTCCGGTTTTTGTCACCTGCATGCGCGCATGGCGCGGGAGTCCGGAGGAGTATTTACGAGATTGCCACCGCGCTGGAGTTTTACAGTTAGCTCCCTCAGGTTTCTGCTTTATTACGATTTTGCCACCGCCTTCTTGCAGAATTACACTTTTGCCCTTCCTTCTTTATTTCCTACACAATAAAATATAAAATAAATAAATATAATATAAAAACGCTAAAAATAATAATAATGTATAATAGTAAATAAAACACCTAAATTCCTAAAAATTCTTTAAAACTCACAAATAATTAAGTCTAAAAATATTAAATAAATAGAAATAAAATCTAATTATCAGCCCCTAAGACTGTCAAGCTTAATTAGGATAAGGGACTCTAAGAGGAGTCTGGATTTTAAATTAATCAAACTACTGGTGTCTAGGTAAGTGGTTCAAAAGGTAAATGCCTAAAGAACGCGTAATTACTTAATTAGTCACCGTACCTATGGAGAGATTCCCCCGTTCTTACACTTATCTGGCTAGTGGTGTGATTAATTTTAAATTTGGTGGACCTTAAAGAGTAACTTGGAACAGTTAGGAACTGTCTAGATTTTATTTAAGTTAACCTTAGACGTAGTTTTATTTTTATTTATTTATTTTTGTTTTCTCGTATTTGTTTTTGTGTGCTTAATTTGTTTATTTGTTAGTAGTGCATGCAAAAAGTGTGTGTTAGGGACAAAACATCCTGATTACTGTCAGAATTCACCTTAAAATATCTCACTTTAAAAATGGAGGTAACACAAACTGTTTCTTTAAGGGATCGATGCTATCCTTCCCACTCTGCCCAACCTTTATGCATCAGTCTATTGAACTTAAACTGCATTTTATAAATATGTTACCTAAGTTCATTAGGGTAAAAAATTCATATTTATTTCTTCAAGAATTTGAAGAAGTTTGTGCATTAATGAAAATTCAACAAATGTCTGAAGACTCGATTAGGTTAAGATTGATCACATTCGCTTTAAAAGATAATGCTAAAAAGTGGTTATATAGCCTAACGAATAATTCCATAACAACCTGGAAGGAATTTGTTGTTACATTTCTAAAAAAATACTTTCCAAATCACAAAACTTCCAAAATTAGGGCTGCAATTCATCAATTTTGCCAACTTGAAAACGAGTCGTTTTGGAAATATTTTGATAGATATGAAAATTTGTTATATCAGTGCCCACACCATGGATTTGAGAAATGGAGATTGTGTCAAATTGCCTACGAAGGTTTAGACTTTTCCACTAAAACGATTTTAAAGTTAATGTGTCAAGGGGATTTTTTTAAAAATGATGAGGAAAGGACTTGGGAGTTTTTAAAAGACTTAGCAGAAAAAACCATGCAATGGGAAACCACCCGAAAGACCGATAAACCTAGCTCATCTAGGGGTATTCATACAATTGACAATTCAATTTCCACCGAAACTAAGTTGACTGGTGTACTTAAAAGACTTGAGGCTTTAGAAACAAGGGAGCCATCACATGTAAACCAACTTGAAGATTTTGATCAAGTCAATGCAATGTTTCAAAGGCCTATGAATGACCCATTTGCACATACTTATAATCCAAGTCGGAGAAATCATCCTAATTTTGCATGGAACCAAGGACCCTACCCATATAACTCTTTAAATCAGGTCAACTAGTCTCTAATTCAATCCTTTCAACCTTACCAAAAGTCGAATCATGGTCCGTACCAAAATTCAAATTCAGCAACTCAATATCTACTAGGGTTTTCTAATGAAAGTGAGAGAAGAGATTTAACACGTTAAAGAAAAATATGAAAACTTTAATGAAATCTTATATCAAAACTAATCAAGCTAAATCTCGTTTCGAGATCCAAATAAGTCAATTAGCCACTATAGTTAGTGAAAGAGAGAAGGGTAAGTTCCCTAGCTAGCTGACCAATCCGAAATTTCCAGTCATTCCCTAATCAAAAATCTTGTCATGTCAATTCACTAGAAAACAACCAAATCAACCATGTGAATTATGTAATCTCTTTAAGATCTGAAAATTATTTTAATAATCATACTGGCATTGATAATAAAGAAGAGAAAATTTTAATTAATGAATCTAATAATCCATCTTCAAAATCAGTCCATCCTGAAAAGCCCACAAACTTTGAGTCGGTTGGCCCATCTACTAAGCAATTGTCAAATAATGATCAAACCACATCTTATGAATCAAATGAAAAAGTCTTTATACCAAAAGCCCTATTTCCCCAAAGACTAATTTCAAACAAATAGTCAACCCAGTTAGACCAAATTCTAGAAGTGTTCAAACAAGTGAAAATTAATATTCATCTTCTAGATGTCATTCAACAAGTCCCCTCATATGCTAAATGTTTAAAAGATTTGTGCACACACAAAAGTGTAGGAATTTTGGCACATAAAAGCAGCAGAAATATAACTTTTGAAAATAATTTCCGAAACCCTAAAACAGGATCCATGCGAAAACATATTAATTTAGAGGTTTAGATTTGTTTTACCGATTATCCGAGCTTGAATGGAGACAATGGAAAATTCTAGAACAGCTTCGAATCTTCAACCCAATCCAACGGAACTGCGCCTCTACAGTATCCACACAAACGCCCCGCGAATCGTCACACGATCTGCAGTAAAGAGAGTTGCGATACTAGCCACCAAGATCTGGATTTTCTGAAATTTTTATCTCTAGTCTATTTCTAAAAGCGGCTAAGGTTTTATTTTTATTTTTCCTTTCTTCTTAAAACCGTTGATATACATACATACATATATATATATATATATATATATATATATATATATATATATATATATATTATATCTTAATTAAGTCTTACTTAATTAATATACATATATACAAGTTATCCTATTAATTTAAATTTGTAATTTAGATACTATTAATCATATTGACATATTTAAATCCTTATAATTTAAATTAATTCTCTTTTAATTGTGTTCTAAGTGTGTGACCCTATATGTTATTATTATGTTGTCAATAATTTTAAAATCATATTATAAAATTATAAACAATGAGCGACATCTAGTAATGTATCACTACTACCCAAGTAATAATAAGATTGGCGATTCGATGCAACATTTTCGTGACCAATGTTTCAATGTAATTTAATCCTTTTAACCTTGACATCCTAGATTAAACTCGAGGCATGTAATGTGTTATACTCTTCACAATTTAATCTGAGTTTTCTTGATCAATGAGTAGACTATATGAAACAAATCACTATTTGAGCATGGCTGATAGGACTAAATTATACGATATTTTTATGCCCTAATACTTAGTTTTTATATTTATTGTGCGCTTTAAATGTTTAATTATTTAGCTTATTTTGGTTTTAATAGGTTTTATAGGATTTTAGTTAATTTATGTTAATTTAGGTAATTTTATAGTGTTTTTATATTTCTTTTTATTTATGTGTTTTTATATATTTTAGGTATTTTATTTATTATTATGTGTTTTTATTATTTTTAGTATTTTTATATTATTTTTATTTATTTTTATAATTTATTTTGTAGGAAAAATAAAGCTTGGGGGCAAATCTGGAAAATCAGCAAAAGTTAGATGGCATTTTGGTAATTAACCAGCACTGATGGCAAAACCGTAAATACCGGAAAGACGCGTCCGCGCAATGCGCGCAAGAAGAATCAGCCGCCCGAACTGAAACGACGCCGTTTCGTCCAAAAGATGGATGCCTCCGCGCAATGCGCGGCAGCTCGCTGACGTCACCCATGCGCGGTAAGCGCGTTGACCGGTCAAAGCACGTGTAAGGGCCGTTTGGTTGCACGGAAAAGCTGGAAAACGGGATTATTTTGGATTTTTGCTACTTTTTGACTCCAAATTGGATTTTAATTCCAACTAGGGTTAGGATAATAATTATTTTTCTTTTTCTTTTATTTTTAATTGTAAATCCTATTAGGTTTTGGATAAATTAGAGACCTATAAATAGAGGGCCAACCTTTCATTATTCATTGTAAGTTTTTGGGAGATTTTTCTCCTAATTTCTTGGAGAGAGTTTTTCAACTAGTGAGTATTATTTTTATTATGTTTAGCTAATTTTATTTTTCAGTTCTAAAGGGATGTTGAACCTTATTTTTAATTAATGTTTTAATTCAATTTTATTATATATTCCTTCATGCATGAGATTTATTTTGATGATCTGTTTTAATTGATTATATGATATTTATTTGATTAATTTGATTTGGCCAGTTGAATTAATTAAGTTTTTGTCATATGCTAGATTAAGATTTGATATTAAGCAAACGATATTTTATCTGATCATAAGTAGCGATTAATAATATTTGATTGTGGACAAACTTTTGAATATTATTATGATTATCAAGATGGCAAGTTAAATGGTCCGCGATGTTGAGATTGTTGCTTGGAATAATCTAATTCTCTAATTTTTAATGCAACTGTTATATTAAATCTAGACTGATAGTTCTAGGTTGTATGATAGTTAGGGTCTTTTGTGAGCGATTGCTGCATTAGATTTATAATTTAAGGAGGATTTCGGGTAGCTTGGCGATTGTCGGTTATCTAGGATTATTAATTTCAATTGAAGGAAAAGATAATAATAACTTGATTAATTTGTTGATTAAAAGAAGGGGATACTGAACTAAGGAACTGAAGTTTGTTTTAATTGATTTTTCTCATATTTATTTATTATTCAGTTTTATTTATTTGTTTAAATTTTAATTAGTTAATTTATAATTCCAAACCCCCCATTTAATTAGATATTTTTGAAAACATTAGATTTATTAAAACAATTCACTCTCTGTGGGTTCGACTCTTACTTTCACTACTACATTAATATTTTTCAAAATAAGATTTTGTTTTTGGTTGCTTGCGACAGCTTCCCAATGGCCATGCATTTCATAATCCTACCCAATGAAGAGGCCTATGGATATCACCCCTTAATATATAGGAGGGTTAAATTCCATCTAGATCACTCATATTACTCACACGATTCATGATGTACCCAATAATCATCTTTATTGTCTACCTTATTAAAGGTGACCTTTGATGGTATCAAAGTACATAAATTCTCGTGTAATAATGTAGTGATTTCAGGTCGAAGGATCATTATATCATTGTCACTATGAGAATTTCTTATGACACTTTGTATAATGCTCCACGTAGAATTCTCATGGTGGGTCTGTCCAATACATTGTTCTCTAACATGTACTTATGCATTGACTCAATATCTCATATATTTATGACCAATGAGAGTTGGTCATCAGTCAATCATCATACTAGTCTCAATGCATTATTGCTATCTCATTAACAATGATACTCGACTAGGGACATTTAAGAGCAATGATACTAATTGTAATTATATGATCTCATATTCAAGTCACATACTTGAAGCTATATAATTTGTATCACTATTCTAAGAACTTTTATTATGTTAACATTTATATAACGCAGTAAATAAAATCATAATAAAATAATTTATTTATTTAATCAAATATAATATAAAAAATATTAAGCAATTACATCGAATAATTGGCCTCTAGGGCATGAACACTAACAAAAAAGTACCACTCATGTTCCTAAGAAAGCTTTTCAAACAGCCTATGTTAGTTCTATCATATCATGCCAAGTCCCTATGAAGTAAAAAAATACCCCCGATTGTCCTACTATTTCATACATTATAGGAGACACCTTAATTGAGAAAGCTTTGCTTGATTTAGGAACGAGTGTTAACCTTTTACAATTTTCTGTGTATCATCAAACCTTAGGCTTAGGGGACTTAAAAAAGAGAAGAGTCACACTCCAACTAGCTGACCATTCCATCAAAGTGCCAAAAGGAATAGTTGAAGATGTACTCATTAAGTTTGGCGATTTTACATTCCATGTCGATTTTGTTGTTCTTGAAACCCAGCCTGTTGTCAATCCCAACGGTCAAATTCTTATTATTTTAGGTAGACCATTTCTAGCAACCTCTAATGCATTAATCAATTGTAAAATTGGACTAATGAAATTAACATTTGAGAACATGACAATTGATTTAAATGTGTTTAATGTGGAAAAGCAACCTAGTGATTTTTCTGACCAACCCGTTGAAACAAACATGATTTAGGAAATGTCTGAAAATGAACTTAATGGAAAAGATAAAATTCTTAATTTTTGTTTAAAACACTTTGGTCAAAATTGGGATAAGATAGAATATGTACATGAGGTGAATGAAATGTTTGAGCCCTCTACATCAATGTATTCTAAATGGGAACCCATGACCGAGCCAATCTTATAATCTTTAGAACCTCTTAAAAAGAGTCCACCAGAGTTAGAACTCAAACCACTTTTTGAGGATCTTAAATATGCCTATTTAGGTCCTTCCAAAACTCTTCTTGTGATAATTGCTTCCGATTTAACAAACCCATAAAAGGAAGAGTTATTGACCATCCTTAAAAAGAACAAAGAAGCTATAAGATGGAGCATCATAGATATTAAGGGGACCAGCCCCGCCATTGTCCAACATAGGATCTATTTAATAGATGATGCTAAACTCATGAGAGACCCATAGAGGCAGTTGAATCCAGTTCTTAAAGAGGTTGTTAGGAAGGAAATTCTTAAATGTTTAGATAATGGGATCATCTACCCCATTTCTGATAGCTATTGGGTAAGTCCTGTTCAGGAGGTGCCTAAAAATCTGGCTTAACTGTGGTTCAAAATGAATATAATGAGTTAGTTCCCACTCGTGTCCAATCTACTTGGAGGGTTTGCATAGACTATAGAAAACTTAATGAGGCCACAAGAAATGATCATTTTCCTTTACCCTTCATAGACCAAATCTTAGAAAGGCTAGCTGGTCATGCTTACTATTGTTTCCTTGATGGATACTCGGGTTACTTTTAAATTCCCATAGCCCCAGAAGACCAAGAAAGAACCACATTCACTTGTCCTTATAGAACTTTTGCATATCGTCATCTATCCTTTAAGCTATGTAGTGCCCATTCCACCTTTCAAAGATGCATGGTGAGCATTTTTTCTGACATGATAGATAAATTCCTAGAGATTTTCATAGATGATTTTTCCATATTTGGGTCTATATTTCATGAGTGCCTTCACTACCTCAACTTAGTTCTAAGGAGATGTAAGGAAACTAACTTAATCTTAAATTGGGAAAAATGTCATTTCATGGTTAAAAAGGAAATTGTTTTTGGTCATATCATATCTGAAAAGGGAATTGAAGTAGATAAAGCCAAAATTGACCTCGTTGCCAATCTCACACCACCTTGGATAGTCAAAGAAATTCGTTCATTCCTAGGACATGCAGACTATTATAGGCAATTCATCAAAGATTTCAATAAGAAAGCAAGATCCTTAACCAATCTTCTAAGTAAAGATGCAAAATTTGAATTTAATGAAAAATGTTTCTATTCCTTTGAACAACTTAAAAAGGAGCTGACCTCAGCTCCTATCATCAAATCACTTAATTAGAATTAACCATTTGAGTTAATGTGTGATGTATCTGACTATGCAGTTGGTGTTGTTCTAGGGCAACGAATTAATAAGATTCCCCATGTCATATACTATGCTAGTAGGACTTTGAATGATGCACAACTGAATTATTCAACTACTGAAAAAGAACTTCTAACTGTAATTTTTGCTTTAGAAAAGTTTTGATCTTATCTTATTGGGTCTAAAATCATTGTGTACACAGACCATGCAGCCCTTAGACACCTTTTCTCCAAAAAAAGACTCAAAAGTTTGTTTAATTCAATAGGTCTTATTGCTTCAAGAATTTGACCTAGAAATAAGGGATAAAAAAGGGTTTGAAAATGTGGTAACTGATCATTGGTCTCATTTAGTTGTGGAGTTCAACTCTAAACTGCCTTTAAATGATTCTTTCCCAGATGAACGACTTTTCTCCATATCCACTACACCTATGTTTGATAATATTGTGAACTACCTTGTTATTAGTGAGATTCCTTCCCATTGGTCCAAACAAGACTGGTCAAAATTTCTTTCATAAGTCAAACATTTTTATTGGGATGACCCTTATTTGTTTAAATATTGCCCTAATCAAATCATTAGGAGGTGTGTACCCAACCATGAGTTTAGGAGTGTCCTATCATTTTGTCATGACCAAGGTTGTGGAGGACATTTTGGAAGTAAAAAGACAGCTGCCAAAGTTTTCCAGTGTGGTTTTTATTGACCTAGTCTATTCAAGGATGCCATAAAATTTTGTTCCAATTGCACTAGGTGTCAAAATTTAGGAAGGATCACTAGGAGGAATATGATGCCAATGCAACCCATTCTAGTCATTGAGTTGTTTGATATGTGAGGGATAGATTTCATGGGTCCATTTCCAAATTCTTTTGGAAATCTGTACATTTTACTGGTGGTTGATTATATGTCTAAGTCGGTAGAAGCTATACCAACCAAGACCAATGACAATAAGGTTGTTGTTAAATTTCTGAAAGATACTATTTTTTCTCGCTTTGGTACCCCTAGGGCTATAATCAATGATTAAGGAAAACATTTTTGCAATCAGCCTTTTGAACCCTTGTTGAAAAAATATTTCATCACCCACAAGCTTGCCACACCATATCACCCTCAGACAAGTGGTCAAGTAGAACTCTTAAATAGGCACAAAAAAAAATAGATCATGGAAAAAACAGTAAGTTCTAATAGGAAAGACGGGTCTCTAAAATTGTTAGATGCATTGTGGACTTACTGTACTGCCTTTAAGACTAACTTAGGAATGTCACCATATAGGCTTGTGTTTGAAAAAGCTTGTTACTTACCCGTGGAACTTGAACACCGTGCTTTATGGGCCATAAAATAGTTAAATTTTGATATGTCCACTTGTGGGAGTCATAGACAATTTCAACTGAATGAGTTGGACGAGATTAAGAATGATTCTTACGAAAATGCTAAAATTTACAAGGAAAGAACAAAAGTGTTTCATGATAAATCAATTTTGAGAAAATCATTTTCACTTGGTCAAAAAGTTCTCTTATATAACTCTAGGCTGCATCTATTTCCTGGCAAATTGCATTTTAGATGGGATGGACCTTTTTCTAGTAAAGGTAGTTTACCCTTATGGGGCAGTTGATATTGAAAATCTAAAAGGTAGTGAAATTTTCAAAGTTAATGGTCAACGACTCAAACCCTTTTTAGAAATGCTGAATGAAACAAAGGAGGTAGTGGACCTATTGACCCACACTATTCCAAATGACTGAAACTGCACTTGTAATTGTAAGTTTTGCGTATATATATATTTCTTTTGTAGCGTATTTTCATCCCGTTTCTACCCACCATACGAGATACAATTTTTTTTTATTTCTTTGTTCTCTATTCTTCATTTGCATACATTGAGGACAATGCATGATTTAGGTATGGGGGAGTTGTGCATTTTTATTATTCAATTTTTTTTTTAAGATTAGCATTTTATTTTATTTTTTAGGAAACTAATTCTTTTTACATTAAAAATTAAAAATTAAAAATTAAAAAATTGTTTGCTTTTTTATGAGTTGAATTATTTCTCGTAAGTGTCTGTGGAGTAAAACACTTTAAGTAGAATTAAAAGATTTAGAACTCTTGAACATTTGATAAGATACAAAGTCCTAGTTTGGAATGCCATCTTGAATAACATTAAAATTCGTATGCATTTCTGCACTTCACGTTCGCACTAATTATTAGTTGTGGGGTATAAACTATGAGTCAAGTAATTTAAAGAAAAAAATTGGAAGGAAAAAATAATGATACAACGAGATGGAGCATAAAACACACTCGTTGTAAGAAAAGAAAAAAAAAGAGTTGAAAAATAATAAATATTACTTCAATGTCCATTGACTAAAAGAAAAATCATGCTGAAAAGTATGATGGATATAAGTAGCTCGCACTACAAAAAAATGGGGTTTTAGCAACAACTGGTTTTCGTTGCTAAATGTGCCAAATTTCGTTGCAAAAGGGATTTAGCAACGATTTTCTTGTCGTTGCCGAAAATGATACATTTTGCAACGAAAGTTAACTTTCGTGCAAAAGCCTCGATCCTTTAGCAACGAAATTTATTGTTGCAGAATCAATAAAGAATCGTTACTGAAAATCACATTTCATTGCAAAATCCTACTAATTGGCAATGAAATGAACTCTTTTTTTGGGCAACAAACATGTGTTTTCGTTGCGGTTGGTTCACTTTTGCCAACGATCGATTTCGTTGTGAAAAAGCTTGGAAATTGTTGCTTAAACCTGTTTTTGTTGCTGATTGTATACTTTTTTAGGAACGATATTCGTTGCTGATTATACTATTTTGCAACGACATTATGATTAATCAACAACGATAATGTTTGTTATGGGTTATTTTTCAATAGCAACGAAAGTTTTTGATTAGCAATGACAATATACGTGGCCGTTTCTTTATAGGTGCAACAAAAATTGATATGATTTGTAACAATATAAATGTTGCCTTTTTATTTGGGTATAGCAACAATATCCTTCTCGTTGTTAGTAGGTTAATTTTTCTTTGCAAAAAAATTATATTTTAATATCATTAGAAACGAAAACTTGTTACTAAATGTATAAAAAGTTGTTGCTATATCCTTAATTGTACAATGCTTTGGTAACGAAATAACTATTAATTGTATCCTTGCCAAATCAAAAATTGACAATCTTGTTGTGTACTTGGCTGCCTCAATGTCCCCATAGCAAATAATGGCAAAAATACAAAAAATTGAAATGTTATTAGTTTAATAAAATCATCCAGTATATAATCATTCATCATCTTTAAAATCAACCATCTAAGGCTGCCACAGTTCTTCAATCAAGTATGCATCTATATATATAGAGATAGTACAGTTCTTATTTTGTCTCTTTTATTCCCTAAACATAACGCATCATCTATAGGAAGTTTGGTACCCAGTATTGTAAGGCAGGTAGAAGCAGTCTTCCTGCACATATTTAAAAATATTAGCAAGTCATAGCTATAGAAAAATGAAGTAAATAGGTCACCAAAGGCACTTAGTACCAAAATTAATACATAAAGACAATAGAGTTGTTGCATTGTACTAATGTACACCATATTGCACATAAGTAGAAAAAGGCAAATAGGTAATCATAATATCATTTGCTACAAATCCAAATAGAAAGACTGACATACCATACTATCCACTTTAACACAATTATGTAAGATGCTTCGCATAATTAAAATAAAAATTAACATTGAAAATGTAAAGGTATTTCATAACTGAGTTCAACTTATAACTAAGAAATTTGAAACTACAAGAGGATGTTCTCCTTGAAATATCACAACACCTAGTCTTAGTAACAAGAAAATGCATAAATTTGCATAAAAATATAAAGTCAATTCTGGTAAAAGCTAGAGGTGAAGATGCTTGAGCCCACTTGCTTAAGAATATTTTTGGACTTTCAAATCTTTCAAAGATTTATCCCAGCATAAGATTCATAAGCCAGGAAACTTGCCTGTACTAGGTGCCAGGAGTAAAGGACTTATTGTCGTATCAAGGACTCTTGCCAGAGTCACTAAAAACTTTTGCCTCCTCCTGAACAACTTGAAGTGCTTAGATATTTCCTTATTACCACCTTTCAAGTGATCCAGTTGTGCAGACCAACTTTCATTCTGCACAGATAAGTTTCCATATAAGTTTATTTAATGTCAAATCAAAAGATCTTAATGTGACCCATATGCTTGAATAATATGAAAATTCTATCAAGAGACAAGTAATTATAATTATGTTACTTTATATGTGTAAATAAATACAAGGCTTTCGAATAAAAGAATAAAGTTAGATACCTGTGAGAAGATAAAAATCTACCCGTCCTTTTGAGCAGTGGCAAAGACCTAAACACACAACAACATCGTTATTGTAATACTATTATAAAAAATAATTTAAAAAATATAAATAGCAATACAACATCCAACATTTTAAGTTAAATATATAAAATCAGAAAATCAAGTAACATACTGTGGGAGTCCAATGAATTCCAGCACGAAGTGATCCAAAAATTTCACCTTCTTTGACCAACCCATTAAACAATGACTGAAAAAATGAACCTTCAACAGCCACACCACTAGCTCCATCCATTTCTTGTAATTAAAGCTGCAAAGATCTCCATAATGCTGATAGATTCATTAGAACCGTAATCCCTCTCGCAACACCACGAATTTTTACACAAACACGAGCAATATATGCAGTATAACGATTAAGCTAAAGTTAAAATTTATAGGGTAAGTTTCTTAGAAAAAGTAAAGACGACAATAAAGATGTGGAGTTCAATGTTGGTTTGATCAAACTATGTCTTTAGCCCCTTATATATAGGGAAAGGGAGACAAACATAATCCTATTGTTATTTTATAACTTCATTTATTAGTGTTTCATATGCTGTAGCTGAACATTGCTAATATTCAATGCATATTTCATCATTAGACATAAATAGCAACAACAACAAAAACCTATAATATAATTAAACACGATTGGAATATTGCGATAAAGTCTTCTAGACAAGAACATGGCCATTATAGTTTAATATATGTTTCAAAATTTGAATATATACAATGAAAATGTGCAGATCTCAAGCGATAACTTTTTGTTTATTTTATGTTTCAATTGCATCTGCTTCATGTGTACACAAAAAGTTTCAACAATGTCTCGTCATTGTTTCTTCTTAATTGGATGAGGTACACAATAAAATATAGATTCACATGATTGGAATGCTACCATCTCATACTACAGGTACAAAATTGGTACTAACTACATCAATAAAAAATGATTCTAAATTCAAATTGTTCATGTATACTTATCAAAGCTTTAAAATGTGTCTGCATCAATATAGGGAATTTAGTGCATATATAAGTGTGATGGGTCAAATTTGTTCTTGTGTCCCATTTAGGTTTCTCTGGTATTTAATATGATAAATTAAGAAAACAAGCTTTACCAATCGTGAAAGGCACAATATATATAACAAAGATGGTTGACCATGGCCATCCATCAGGTTCAATGCAACATATGTAATAAGAAGACCTGCCATATATTTTAGACTTTATACCCAATATCTTCATGTAATACTAAGTTCCAAACCATAACAACTACATAAAATTGATTAAAAAAATATCTATAGTTCATTTTAATAGCCAGACACTAGGAAGATTTTATTCTTTTTAATATTTCATTTCATACCTAATCCATAAGCAAACATTGCCCACAAAAAGTATCCAGCTTGAAGAGTCTTCATAGCCAGCTAATCATATCTGTAAGGATAGCTTATGAGAATTCATAACTCACAGAAAAAGTCAGTCAAAGAGGACTATATTAAAATGATTTAGCACCTAAAACAAATTAAAATCTTTTCCAAGTTACAACTTACAACTAGTTGTTTGACCAATCTTGTCAATTGAAATAAATCAGATTCTGTATAACCCTTTTTTTAAAAAAAAAAATATTTTACAGAAAGGGAAGCATTAGAACTTGAATGGTTGCTTGACTGTCCAAAGGAGATGAGCAAGAAAAGGATAACTTTTCACCTCTCAACAGTCGAGTACAGATAAAGAGAGGAGAAGGGCGTAAACAAATCACAGAGAGCAAACATTTAGATCGATACTGAAATTTCTGATTAGAGAGGCTTAAAGGACTTCAAGTCAGGATTTGGAAGGTTCAAGATTATGCAGTCGTTACTGTTCATTATACTTATTGTTAACATCAGCAGGAAATTTAACGAAGTTAACACCCTAAACTCTGCTTTATTTCGTAGAAGATGATCAAAAATAAGATATACTTGTATAAACAAGTTTAAGCTCAAAAACTTCCAGAAAACAATGACCAATTCAATCAAATCTCTTGTATATAAGACAAGGCTGCAGAAGTCGCACTTAAGTGAAAATGCAATTAGCAATCAAGGTAACAGGATGTCACCAAAGCCTATGATGTTAAAACCACCCCATAGATCAAACATCAGTGGAATTTTAAGCAACATCGGAATACCATCCTCTCCACTTCTATATTTAACTGCTAATTTAGTGCCTAAATTATGTTTTACAAGTTTCAGGGATCCGTCTGGACTTTAGAGCCATTGTATTCCCAGAAATATATTTTCTCATGGAAAGATGGAATTAAAACCCAGAGTTTCACATTTAACACACATACAAGCATAAGTAAAAAACAAATACATATATGGCATACCAAGAAGAATATTGACCATCATCCTCAAAGGAGCGGTCTCTATCTCTATAATTGTAATCACCCATGCTTTGACTCCTTCCTCGGGAATCATCATCCCTATAGCCATCTCAGCCAGAGTGCTTACAGATTCTTTACCATAACGGCTATTGGACTCCCCATATGTACCATATCTGTTATTATCTCAAGATCCACATTCTCTCTCTCTCCCATAACCATTGCGGTCTTCATACCTACTTTGGCCTTCATATTGATCATCATCATATATTTCATCATATCTTTCACCATATCCAAAGTTTTATCGAGTAACTAATCAAGCTCCGTGGCTCCATCTTTGTGAATCGGGCCTTCTCAGTGCTTCGCATGCCCGAATCACTTGGCTAGCGAAGCTTTGATTTGCTTGGCGGGAGACGGCGGAGAGAATGGGCGCTTGAAGAACCTCCAAGGAGTCGACCTCGCCGGAGACGACATTACTCCGACTGGAAGCCTCTTTCTAACACCCTCTTTGCTTTATCAATAAGTGAAAAACCCTAAATTTAGGAGAAGGGGATAAAAGGTAAAGAAGGCCGGTGAGACTAGGTAAAGGAGATAAAAGATATTAGAGTGTACTAAAGAGATGGAGGGGAAAAAAATTTAGGAATTGGTCCTAATTTTGAATTTGAATTTTTGTGTTTATTTTTTTATTATTAGTATTTTATTCACCTTTTTATTTGGATTTTACTTTTTTTTATGAGATAATTGATTAATAATGTAGTTGACATTTCTAAACACTTAGAAAGAAAAATTTAAAAATAAAATTGTTATTCAGATAAACATATAAATTTGCATTTACAATTTAAAATTTAGGATGTTATAGATTAACAAAGAACAAACTTAATAAAACTCTTTTTGTAGATCGGATAAGTAATATTTTAGTATTGCTAAAGGAAATATTTTTCACAATTAATTCTAATAAATTTATTTTCTACAAAATAGTGAGAGATTTATCTCATGCAAAAAAACTCAATAATACTATATACTCCCTACATCCTATAATAATCGTCATAATTTGACTTTCATGGTCAAATTGACCATTTTTAGAATTATTAATTAAAAATATTTATATAGAATTTTTAAATTCCGAAACTTGACACAAGTAGTAAATTCTCCGTAATTTATTATTATCATAATAACTTATTTGTGATAATTTGATATTTGTATATTTTGATTTTTTTAAGGAATAATAATTATTTATAGAGTTTATGAATGATTGTATAATGATGTAAAACGATAATTACTTTTATATATATATGTATATATATATAAGTATCAGTGTAAGAATTCAAAATACCAACTCCTACATGATATGTATTTGATAATTATTTCATATCTCTGAATTAGAACAAGTAAATACATCTATGTGATTAATACTATTTTAAATTAGATTATGTACTTATGTATTGTTAATTTAAAATTGTTAAACTAGTTTATGAATTATTATGATTGCGGATTGTGGTTAAATATTGTTTGAAAACTTTAATGTGAAATTTGTGAATTTTTTTTTTTGTAAAGTTAAGTTCGTATTTCGGTTATTAACCGATAACTAAATAATATAATTCGGTTATTCGGGTTTTGGTAATTCGGTTAGTACATATTTTGGATACTTGTCCAGATAGTGAAATTGAATGAAATTCGGTATTCGGTTATAACCGAATAGACAATTCGGTTTGGTTATAACTTAATACTCATCCCTAGTCACCACAAGAAAGTATGGATGTTAGTGAAGGAATTTTTTTTGAAGGAATTCATTCCTTCACATGAGGAGTTTTCGTGCGGTTTTTAAGTAATTCATCCAAAGAATAAGTTATAAATAACATACTTAAATAGAAAAAAAAATGTCTTCTCTAAGTAATTCGACAAAAAATTAGGCCAAATATTGTATTAATCATTTATCCAAAACTAAAAATGATTACTTAGAAGTTAGAACTTAAAAGTTAAAAAGTACTTAGAAATTCTTGACGAACAAATACCAAAAATCAAATATTAATATTCAAAAAGTATTTCAAATCTTCAAGGTCCATTATTAGAGGTGAAGAAGTACACATTATTAATTATTTAATAAAAATGTTTACTTCTAATGATTTTTTTTACAAATAAAAATATGTTTCAGTAATAAAAATTGAAAATTACTACAAATTTAACAATTATTGATAAGACAAATCTTATAATTTAATATGAAATAACCAACTATTTGTATTAAGAATTTAAAAATATTAAATATGTAAAAATACAATTCGAACTCGAACATCTCACGAATTACTCGCGAACTATTGACGAACTACTCGCGATATCATGTGCAAACTCGACTCAATAAATTAATCAAATCGAACTTTATCAAATCGAACTCGAATCTAACTTAACCTGTTTGCAAACGGTTCGGTTCGTTTGCATGCAGGCCTGACTATAATGCACTACTTAGCCAATGTGTACTTTAATATGTGTATCAAACTTTCTTAATGTTCCAAATTATTAAGTAAGTCTATGTTTGTTTGCAAATAAATATGTTTGGGATTGAACTATTTTGTTTTAATTTAACATTATTAGGAATTATTTAATCTTTTGATGAATGACAATTAGTTGTTTACTGGGAGACTATTAGTTCTTAATTATAATGTAAATAATATTTTAATAGAAATTTTATTCTTAATAATAGTTTTTTAGTAATTTATAATATTAATTATATTAATTAAAATATTAAGTTACAATAATTTAAAATTTAAAATATTGTAAATTGACAATAAACAAAATTATAATAATAATTTACTGATGATAATATTGTATTTTAAGGGTCATTTTCAATAACGTCTTTTGTGGAATAGATTACTAATGTTAAAATATTACTTTTTTTGTTCGACAAAAGAGTTATATTTCAATTTGTTTTAATTAATTTATGATATCCTAAAATTTAAATTTAGATTTACTATTAAGTTTTTGAATTAATAATTTTACATATAATATTACTTCTAAAAGAGTTTTTTATTAAAAACTGTTATCAAACTTTTTTTAGAAGAGAGCCCCTAATTTAGGAGTTGTGTGTGACTGAAATGCTGAAACAAAATCGAGCCCTTTCTCTCTTGCATCTCCCTGTTGATACAACATAGCAATATGTGTCTAAAAAATCCTTTTGGCACGATTATGTCTTGCATGATTACGTTTCAATTATGTCTCTAGATGAAGCATGGATTGATTTATCAATATGCAATTTTAGGTAATTATTTCGAACATGAGTTTCTCTTCTGTCTACAATCCTAGGTAATGATTTTCCTTAGTTGATCTATTCTTATTTTCAGCAAAAATTTATAGTATATTGTTGAATTTTTTTAACGCGTATATGCTTGCATCTAAACAGAGCCTCCTAAAATTTGTAGTATATTGTTAAATTGTCTTAGTGCCTTAGTGTACATTTTTGTATTTCTTGTTATGGGAGCTATTTGTTGATTGTTGGGGATCATGATGGATCCAAGAGCCATAAGGGTGGGATTATGCTGGAGATATGTATTCTTATGTGTCATATGTGATTATTATCTATAGTGATTTAATGAATGCACACCACATGTTCGACACAAGTTCTGAGAGAACAAAATTGGTCATGTTTTACTGTTTTCAATGTTTAAATGTTGAAAAAGTTATGAGGTTGCATAGGTGTTATAAATGAACCTGATTTTGGTTATTAATCGTGTAGGAAATGACTTTATAAATATTGTTATGTTAAGTGTTGGTTTCCAACTAATAACTTGGATAAAGCTGTGAAAGTTCATGGATGATATGTATACATATATAAAACTAAATTCAACAAGAATAAACATATTTTTAAACATTGTATTATAAACCATAATAATTGATGGAATTTTTTTTATAAGTAAACTATAAAGGACTGATATGTTAAGTTGGTTATGCAAGATATTGTTTTCAAAGTAAGAGAATAACTATGTGTTGGAGTCTTGAAACTAACTTAAACTAATGACATGCTTCGTGTAAATAATCTTGTGGTTCTTGCAAATGATTTCATTCGTTGTTCTTTATTGTAATAATTGAACTACCCATGTGGGATTAACTACCCATTTGAATGATTTTGGGCATTTCTCTATTATCTAAATAAATAATGGGTGGAGTAGAATATCCAATTCTAGTTAGTTTGTTGCTGATTATTGGATATATTTGGAGATTTATTACTCTTTTATGTGTTGGTTTGACAATGTAATTAAGGGGGTTTCATATTAGCCTTGTTTAGCAAATAAAATCATATGGTGTTCTTTTTTTGTTTTTCCTTTGCGTGTGAATAAGATCATAGTTAGTTGAAATTGATTGAGAATACTTGGGATTCTTTCACCTTGTTTTACGGGATTGGCCATTAATGTATAAAGGAGAGAACTTTGTTGCATTTGGAGTTGTATATTCTTTCCTTTTAGTGAATTGCCAAGATCTACGTGTATTTGTTTAGCCTCACTTACAAATGTCGAACATAAATACAATACATTTGGGTTTATCTAATCTCAATTTAATATATTTGAGCGTTCACCTTTTTTTTATTTTCTGCAAGACTTTTATGATTCATCAGTTTTCAATCCATAACATCCTACTAGCATAAGATGTTTGTTTTCTTATTGCAAATGCTTTTGTGATGAATTAACAGTTGTGAATTTTTTTAATAAACAAAGATCGGATGAGTTACACACCAACTAGTGATCTTTTATGTTCCTAGAATTGTATTATTCCTAAAAGTAATATAGGCCTAATTTATTTATTAGATAATATGCTTTTCTCATAATCTGGATTTTCATTTTTCAAGTAATATTGTTATTCATGTAATAAAAATCTATAGTGCATATTCCCATCCCCTATCCCTGCCCGCGGGACTCTAAGAATTAACAAGCTTGGCAGTTATGCCAATCTGATTCTTAGTTGCATATTAACTTCACTTTGTCATTATGAGTAAGATTTCTCTGTGTTTCCTTGTAAGTGTACCTAATGAGTGAAATACGTTTATGAAAGTAGGAAAGACAAAGATCAACTTTATATTAAATGTCTGAGAAAAAGAGTAAGCTGCTGGTGGTGAATCTCATTCTAGGAATTATATGTTACTTTATACGTTTGTGCTTGTTATGTGTATATGGTATATGGAATTTTTTTAATCAATTATGAACCAATTGATGATTCCATATTTTCTAGCATCAGCCCTATTGATAAATTTCAAACAATTTTCATTTTTGTTAAAAGAGTATTTTCAGTTGAAAAAGACCAATATTCATTTCATTGACTTCATTTCTATGGAGTAAGTTGTGATAATATTTCTTTTAGACCCTGTCCATTCATTGGAATAGAACACCATTGAAGTAATTAAGTGTGTTATAAATTATAATTGTTAAAAGAACAGTAGTTTTGATAAATTAAAAATATATAAATAGTAACATGAATGCAATTTAAAAGATCATCAACTTCAGTGACATATATATCTGAATATTTCCTAAGGTTGAATCTTAAGGTTTGTGTTGCTCTAATTGAAAAACTTCAATCAATATTTGCTTATAGTAATCATGAATCTTGTTCTTCTTAAACAAATTATAATGTATCATAAAAACAAATTATATTTCCTCCATCATATCGCATATTCCCTATCATGGTACTTTGAATTGATTTAAAAGATTAATCATTATGTTAGCTCAGTTAGGATCATGATTTGGGGTTTTGACATTTTTCGTTAATTGTCTACTTTCTTCTTTTATTGTACATTCTATTTTAACTTCTCCCATGTTTCTCCTACCAATTGTATGAGTTCATGTTTCAATAGCCAATATTATGGGCTAGCAGCTTTCAAATTGGCATTAGGCTTACCAATGTGGCAATTGGAAAGCTAATTAATGGTAGAAAAATTTCTTTCTAGAGCTTAACCAGATTTTTTTGTTTCTATTGGACATGCGATATGAATTTGTAATTGTTACTTTTTCTCGTACTACATTATATTTCATCCATTTGTAGGCACATATGGAAGATCACACATGGCTGTTGCATCCATGATCTAGTTCAAACCCTCTCAATGCCTCAATACTTGATCATCTTATAGGTTTACTAGGTTACATACTTAAAACACTAAAACATTAACTTTTTTCATGTCAATGAAGATTGCATCATAATTTTTTTCTACTTTTTAGTTATGTGAAGCAATCTCAGCTCTTATAATACTCTCTCTCACACATATAGACACTTGCATGCACATCCATGTGCACACTTACATAAAATTCATATCGCATCAATCTCTTTATGTATTAAGCTTTTATATTAAGTTAAAAGTTATTATATATCTCAATAGAATAGCCACAGGAGCTTTTACTACACTGCAATAACTAACTGGTGTAGTAGTAGTAGGACTCTATAGAAAGAAATTTTGAGAGAGAGATTTTGAATTTTTTTATCGTCTTCAGAAAGTGCAACTGAAATTTGGCAATGGCCCTACAATATTCCATAACACAAGCTCAATTGAACTTATAACAATTTAAAAATGATAGTGATGAAATTTTAAATACTCTGTGATGAAAGTTTAAATACTTTATGATAGCAATGACGCCCATACTCCAGAACTCATGTTTATTGTTTTATACATGCATGCCATCATTCAGAAGCTTGCTCACAAAAGAACAAGACAACACAAATTCATAAACAGGAGAAAATATATATATAAATATGGTATATTGTTAGAACACAGGTCTATTGGTAACTTGAAATGATTAGTAGCTTCTAATCTTACTCCCCCACAAGGTTGCTTTGCATATTTGATTATGTGTTGTACTATATGCTGATCATTTCAAGTTATGCATTATGTGTTGTACTATGTGCTGAAATAGTTGTGCTTTGCCTTGACAATGTAGAAAATTGCTTTGGGAAAACTGCATATCTCTCTGTTTTTTCACAATTTCAATTTATTCATTTACGGTGAAGGAGTGTCCACCAAAATTAAATATATATATATATATATATATATATATATATATATATATATTTTACTCTGTCCCAAAATAAGAGATACATTTGTATTTTTGAATTATAAGGTGACGTAATGTTCCTACCTATTGAGGCTATATTTGAGAACATAAAATTATCTTTCAAGGTTATCGTTTTACAAATGTATCTCTAATTTTGGAACGGATGAAGTAATTTATGTCCAATTTATGTAGTTCATTTTTTTGGTAACTGATTGACCAGAATAAATGTGTTTTCAGCTAATACTACTAAATTATGTGCCATATGACCTCTAAGAAGGGACCAAAAAAATGGGACACTTTTTGAACCCCGAATTTGGAGTATATCCTATTTTCACGCAATTCATAATTGTTTTAGTCTTTTAGAATTTATGAAGTTAGATGTGACTGATGTCATTGGTTGTCATTTTCAATTGTTTGACCTATAACCAATACATTATTTTGTAAATTGAAAACCTGTTACAGAACCATTAGGACCTTTTGCTTAATCAATTTTTTTACTGGTGTTTTGTTTAGAAATTAAATCAGATGTTTAGGATCAATAAATTTCCTAGTGTATGTGCAAACTGTTAACTATGGTCAATGTAGTTGTTGCATTGCATAACTGTTGGTTCTTAGAGAGAGAAATATAACCATCTTATAGATTTAGTGTAATTGGCATAAGCTATACATAGTGTTATGTTAAAATGCTGAAGTCTAACAATATGGTGCAAGTTATTTCATAAATAATTACTAATTTTAAGCATCTTAACAATGGATTAATATCGTTTTTGCCATCTTTAAAATCTCTTGTAATATAATTTGTTGCCACAGGTTACAAAAACTAAAACAAATGTGAACATATAATAACAGTTTGGCATACTGAATGTCGGATATCATTGTTACAGATTTGTGAAGCTACTTGTCCCTCTTGTTTGGAGTTTATCCATCATAATTTTAGTAATTTATAGTTTGCATATGGTGTTTATTGACTTAGAGAAAGTGTATGATAGACTTCCAAAAAATGCTCTAGTGGATTTTTGAAAAGAAAAAAGTGTCAACGAAGTATGTTGACGTGATTAAAGACATGTACGATGGAGCAACGATCTGTGTAAAGACTTGTGATGGCATGTCAAGTGACTTACCAATCACAAAAAAAGTACAACAAGGGTCAGTGTTAAGCCCATATCACTTTGGCTTAGTTATGGATAAGATACTGAAAGATATTCAAGATAAGGTGCCTTGGTTTATGTTGTTTATAGATGATATTGTGTTAAGTGACTTACCAATCACAAAAAGATACTGATTATGCATAACTTGAAATTATTGAGCAAAATGGAAAGTTTCGCAGTCCAAGACTCAATATTTCTGATAGGAAATGACATGAGGGTAAGAGCTTGATGGTCACGTTCTGGGTAAAGCCTAGAGAATTTGGTTCAATTGCACAAATCCTTTCATAATAGTCAACTCTATGTCCAGGTTGTGGGTGCATAATTCCATACAGTCATAGATCCCTTGGCATGTATTTTGAGAACATCAAAAGAAGAGTTAATAGTCAAAGAAGTAAAAATTAACTAAATGTAACTATTATAACGAAATGGCACTTTAGTGAAAGATGATGTTGTAATTCTTTAGTAAATATTTGTAAAAGAACATTTCATAGTTTCCAGACCTTATTACCAGGAGCTATGTTTACAACTTTTGTTTAGTAGTTAATTACATATCTTGAGAAGCATTTAAAAGATTCAAAAGTTGTATCCATATAGCTTGCTGAAAGCTAGTGCAATTCATATTCTATTGATGTGAGCAGTTACTGTGCCTATAGTTTATTCTGAATCGGTACAGATTTGATGTTTCCTAGAAGGTTTAGTCCATAAGTAAACATTATTTCTTCATGTATCCTTTTCTTGTATGTTTCGTTATTCAAAATTTATTTATTATAGCTTCTTAATTAGTTATTGTGTCCATTTCAGGGGCTTCAATGATTCTAGCAGAGTTAGCAAAAACATCTTGCTACTTCCCCCCCCCCCCCCCCCCCCCCTTAGCAAGTATATCGGCAAGTAATCATTTAGGGTAACCTTTAAATTCAATGTTGGACTTTGTTTGGTTGATGATGTTGTTAGCACATGTCAATGTTTTGTATATTTACTATTGCATCATGATTTATATGTTTCATATTTTTGTACTCTCAATGAATTATAGTGATTCGTTTCTTCTAATTATTGATTCGCTGAATTTGGAAACCAAAGTTGAAGCTGGACATGCTTCAAAGATAGATAACGTGACAGATGTCTAAGTATGAAACTGAAGGATGTGAAATATATGACGTCAAATCCACGAATGTCTAAGGGAGATATTTGTGAACATCCGAATGCGATAATATGTTTTACACTCTTAGTATATATGCAATGATTATTTCTATTGTACAATCATATGTATCACAACATAGTGTGGTGGGTGCTTCCTGATTCTTACTTGGATGTAAAAAATAAGGATTATGGATGTATAAACTGTTGGGAGAAATTCAGATGATCAACATATATTGAATTATGTCTTATTTTTACTGCCATAAGATATTTAAGCATTTCCTTCTTTTGAGTTATGTTTCTGGTTTTCCTGATGAATTTTGTATTTGGCACCTCTGTTGCTATCTCTGTGTGCTACCCCATATTTATTTACAATTATCAAGTTCTGTGAGGTGCAGTTTTCGATTTGCGTCACATGGATGTATCGAATTACAGGACATAGTGTCAGCATTTTTTGATTACTGCGAACTGAGTTTGGTGAATATAACTCTTCTTTATGTGTTTATGTTTCACTGTGCTCTATTGTTTGCTACATTACCCTTTAAAGTTGCTAGCAATCTTATAAGTAAATTTCCTGAAATCAAAATATTGGCATTAATGTGTGTGCTTGTGAGCACGTATGTGTGCCTATGTAGATTAAAAGCCCTTAGGGTGATAAATTTGTTTTAGAAATGTTCATTTTGTGTTGTGTTCATGGGTGGAATTCTATTAAGATATTCCTTTGATAAGAAAATAAGATTTTAATTGATGAATATTTCAATTTCCAGTAGGAACATATGTATTGCGACTATCATGATGTAATGAAGAAAGCTGTTGGAGCAAGTAGGAGAGTTTTTCAACTTCTGGATCATGTTTCATCCATGCCAAAATCAAGAAATAAGTTGGAGAGTTTTTCAACTTCTGGATCACCCTTTTTTATTGTAAAGATTCCCTCTATATATATAATGTGTAATATGGGTTTTGTAATATAGACACAGAGAATTCATCAATAAATATAAATTTAGTTCTCTCACGATTTCATGTTTTCATCATGTTCTTAGTTACTGCTTAATTTTCATTTTAGTTTGATAAATTTATCAAACTTTATATAGACACAATAGTAGTGTATATAAATGCCTTCTACATTGGCATGCCTTTGAATCTGAGAGAACTGTTATATTTGACCACATCATTGAAGGAATTAATGGTCCTTTTTAAAATATTATTACCAAAATATTTACTCCAATCATAGCCTAAGTGAATCACAATCTGCCAATGAATTGGCAACAAAATTTTGCAACGACATAATATTCATTAAGAAAAATGAAAACCTTTCACAAACTGTAACGAATGATAATCATAGGGATTATCTTAATTTAGGGCAACATTTTAATAGGCATTGCAAAAAGTTGTATAAAACATGCAACGAAAAACAATTGTTGCCAATGAATCTGGTCTATATTAGGCAACGAAATATAGCAACAAAAACACTTTTGTTGCCCACGATGAGGAGAAATCAAGCGGCCAAAAATTTTACAACGAATTTCTAACGAATTTTTTTCCCGCCAATGAATTGGCAACAAAATTTTGCAACGACTTATGAATTTCGTTGCAAAAAATGAAAGTCTTTCATAATGTGGAACGAATGACATAATTCGTTGCTAAACATACACTTTTAGTAAGGACTTTATAAGTCATTGCCCGAAAAATCATTGCTAAAGCCCCTTTTTTTGTAGTGTTGACTAGTCTGATTTTTGTGGCCTTTGTTACTCGAGTTAGTAAGCCCTTGGGGGTGTCTTTACACCTAGTGCCCTAAAGCCAACTGGTTTGAGAGTCATTGGTCAAACGCTCGTTACATGAGTAACTTTGAAAAGCCTAAGAAAAATGGACATTGCACAAGTCAAGAATAAAAAAAATAGAAAAAGAAAAAATTGAGTTTGCTTGATTTTCACGGTAAAAGTCCATACTAAGAGTTACATCACATACACATGCATGTATCACATGGATTTAATTTTATGAATGATGGTATTTAGAATGAAGATGGAATATTTTTGTTTTGGTGAAAGTGTGATTTTGAATTTAATCTTATTTATTTGTAATACCCATGAATTCTTAGAAGTTTTCTTTCGATTTCTTCATTGGTTAAACTCAAAAAGATTTTTATTTTATTTTGAATTTTGTGGGTATATTCACTACAAACCCTCACGAGACACAACTCGTACACTTGGGTTAACCTTCGGGTTTAAAGGCTTGTTGCACATGCTAAGTGCAATCGTTTTTCCTACGAATATGGGATAGTTTAGATTTTGTTTGGTTTTTATTGTTTGTTTTACTCGAGGACAAGTAAAAGCTAGGTATGGGGGTATTTGATAGATATATAATTATACATTTTAATATTCTCAATTTCATTATTTTATATGTTTATTTTATTTAATTAATACATTTTATTTTGTTTTGCAGGAAATAGATAAATAATTGAAGTTGAGTTGGAAAATGAGTTCTAGAAGCTTTCAAGTTGATTTTTATTTGGACTCCAATAAAGAGTTGAAAGATTACCATGTAGAAGTTGAAGTCAAAAAGGAAAGAAGAGTCTAAGTTATTTCAAATTAGATTATGATTCAATTTATTTTCTCTATAAATAGGAGTCTTGTTTTAGAGAACGAGTGATAATTTTATGTTCTTATTCTTCTTTTAACTTTCGCTTGGAGTTGAGAATAATTTATGTTTTTTTATTTCTTTCCCGCAGTTCAGTAAAGGAAGAAGTTGGGAATCATTTGTTTTGTTTTCTTTCACATTCGTTTTTGGCAGAAGCTTAGTCAAAAAGTTTTTTTTTATTTTTTTATTTCTATTCTTTTAAGTCTCATGTATGCAGCTTTTGTTAGTAAATGATCAAGGAGTGTTCATAGTAATTAATTTCCATATTATTTATTTATTTAATAAAAAGTTCTTTTAATTATTATTATTCTATTAGTTTTTATTTTATTTCATGTAATTATTATTAGTAATTTTATTTTTATTTTTCTTTATTATAAATTCCATGGCTAGCTAAATTTTTAATATCTAGGATGAAGATGAAGTTAAGTATTACATATTAATATTTTCTTTTCGTTCTGATATTAATGGCTAATTGTTTGTTCCTTCAAATTATACCTTCGCGCTAAATTCGTTTTGGTTCTATATTAATTGCGAGATTTTGATAGGTTATTGTTAAGATATGAGTTTTTCATAATTCATACTTGCTCAATGAAGTTTTGACGAGTTATAGTTAATCCTTAAATTTTCATAATCTATGTTTGTCCATATTAATTATATGAATCACTATTTTTTAAAAGGGAAGGAAAAATAATTAGAAATTAATTAAGAAAAAGAAGAATTTAATTATTATGTTAGTATTTAGTGGATTCGGATTCCTAGGTAGATTTTCTCATTATTAGTTTTTGTTATTAATTTTTAATTTGCATTATTTAGTTAATTAATCATCTCCGCTATTTTTTATTTCTAATTTGTTTAGAATATAAATTAAGGGAACATTGAAATTAATTTAGTCTCTGTGGTTTGACCTGTACTTGCCCGTTCTACAATTTGACGTTGTGCACTTGCAGTTACTATTTTTATCACATCAACAGTAAAGAAGAGCAAGGCATGACAGTCCTCCGAGGATATTGAGAGTCAAATTGGCATAAATAGGTGTACGACTAGAAAAAGAAGGCCGAGAGCAAGATGACAGACGAACAAACACTTAGAGATGTTTGTCCTGATTTCATTAGGGTCGAGGTTTGGGATGGGATGTGCGACATTTGGGAGGGGTGCTTTTAAGAAGATGTCAGCACAACGTTCAGCACCCCGCTTGCAGAGTCGAATTCTGCACTACACGGGGGGTCCCAGTCTTATGAGTTGTACAGGGAGAGACTACAGACTAAAATTATTCACCCACCTTCTCGCTTAGAGTTTTGATGGCACGCCCACTAGAAGAAAGGTGATGGTGGTTTTATCTCACCTGAGGCAGGAAATAGCTGTAAGTAAAGACTATTTTGTTTGTATTTTAATTCATGCAGTTAGTATTCATATTCTTCCACATCTTTTTGTTTTTATTTTAGACTCGATTTCAAGACCTTACTAAGGCTCGGGATACTCAGAAAGCTAATATCGAGGCAGATCCCTCCACGCGTGAAGAAGATAAGATAGTTGACTGGCTACAGGCTACAGGAGGACCGAAGAAGAATAGAATTCTTGGCATGCCATTTGTAAGAGCCAGACGTCGACCCTCTACTGGATTAGATGGTGCGGGTGGATCGGGAGCCAGTCCATCTTTATTGGACTATTTCTTTTGAAGGATTGTCGATAGGTGCATGGTGAACAGTCAAATCCGATCATGCGCATCATCACGTGAGCATGTTTACCACCTCGCTTAGGAGATCGTACACAGTTTCATTGGTCTAGCTTCATGAGACAACCAATAGGGTCTAGTAGCGCAGGAGGTCGTTCGAATAGTAGTGGTTGTACTTTCAAACCTCTTTCCCCCTGACAAGTAAATAAAAATTTTAATTTATGTCTTTTAAATATATAGTTTGTACTAATATATATTATATTGATTATTTAAATTGTTAAAAAGTTATTAAAAAAAATAATTGCCTAACTTCTTTTAAAAAATTTAGACAAATATCAAAAAACTAGACCCAAACTCACCCCGGGCAAAGAAACAATGCAAAACCATAGGTGTAGCACCTATTACATATTTTAAACGTGTGACAACTTACGGAGCTTGATTCCAACTTTCGATGGTTGAGTTAGAACCTCATTTGCCTAACTTATTTTAAAAAAACTTGGACAAATATAGGGAAAGTAGACCAAAACACGCCCCGGGCATCAAAAGGACACGAAACCGTAGGCGTAGCATCTCTTACATATTTCAAACACATTACAACTTACGGGGCTCGATTCCGAGTTTTGATGCCCGAGATAGAACCTCATTTGCCTAACTTATTTTTAAAAAAAAAACTTAGACAAATATAGGAAAGGTAGACCAAAATTTGCCCTGGACATCAAAATGACACAAAATGGTAGGCGTAGCACCTCTTACATATTTCAAATGTGTGACAACTTACAGGGCTTAATTTCGAGTTTTGATAGCCGAGTTAGAACCTCACTTGCCTAATTTATTTTCAAAAAACTTAGACAAATATAGGAAAAGTAGACCAAAACTCGTCCTGAACATCGAAATGACATAAAACCATAAGCGTAACACCTCTTACATATTTCAAACGCATGAAAACTTACAGGGCTCGATTCTGAGTTTCGATGCCCGAGTTAGAACCTCATTTGCCTAACTTATTTTCAAAAAACTTAGACAAATATAGAAAAAGTAGACCAAAACTCGCCCCGGGCATTGACACGAAACCGTAGGCATAGCACCTCTTACATATTTCAAACGCATGACAACTTACGGGGCTCGATTTTGAGTTCCAATGGCCTAGTTAGAACCTAGTTTGCCTAACTGATATTTTAATTTTGTAGTTTCTTATTGATGAGTCTCATGACATGGGTGGAGCCAACTGCGATGGTGAGGACCCTAGAGGAGATGGTGAGGACCGCCAAGCCAATGTTGATGATGGTGCACCGACTGTCTGGTTCTAATGGAGATTAAAAAGAATCAGCGACTACTTTCTGTGACCGCTTACTATCGCCGATTCTTATTGTCATGGACTTTTTGGCGGCTAAATTCTATTTGCCACCGATTTGTGGTCACTAGTATTAATAGCGATGCATTTAATATGTGGTCACTAATATTAATAGCGATGCATTTAATATGTGGTCGCTATTAATACCAATAGTGACCGCATATTACGATCACTAAAACTCTTGGTCGCTGTTAGTCCTTTTTCTTGTAGTGGTATGTGATATTAAATTGAGAAATATGTTCAGTCAAGGCATGTTAAAATTTATCTAAAAGTATAAACTGTGCATATGCTATTTGTTAAACTTGCTGAGCCGTAGTGCTCATTCTTATGAATAAAACTTATTTGTAGTTAAAGAAGAATGATAAGATTATCATGGACGTAAAGAAAAAGCATAGATTAGGTTTAATATTTTACTTACTTGTATTTGTGTTAAGTCTTGATGACTTTTGTAATACGAACAAAGCAAACATGCAACCGAATATTATATAAATGATATTATTATCATCAAAGAGTGTTGTGTCTTTACTTTGATATAACTTATAATTGTTAAAGAACTATAAATCTGAGTGAGGGTATTGGTAATATGGACTGATCATATTATGTCAATACTATGGACTTCAGATATATAGTAAAAAGTTAATACAGTATTGATAAAGAACTACTTATCAGAATGGGGATGATAAATAACATTTATGAGTACTATAAGCATCCGAGACGAGACTAATCGATGTAAAATGGTCAAATTCATTGTTAGGTTCCTCGAACCCAAGTACAAGCTCATTATTACTATTCTAAATGCCAAATAAGTAGGATTATGGATATGAAGAGATATCACTATAACCAAATATGTTTCGAGTGAGGGTTTTAACTAGCTAGGTATGTTTTGTACAGAAAGAGAATTTTGCACCGAACAAAGATGCAAACATTTGTCACGGATAAAGATGCAAACTTTTATGAAGATACAAACATTCATCGCGAGATTCTCTGTTCCCAAGAAATTATGAGTTTATTAAAAACTTAGAAGGAAGCAAAGCTCGAATAATAGGGTGATATTTTTAGTAATGGATATAAGTCACCGATAGTGATTTAAAGTTAAGACCCAGGACAAAGTTAAAGAAATTTTTAATGTAAAGTATAAAATAGACTAATTCAACCAATATGATTATGAGATCATTAGTTAAGTTGGTAAATGTATGGAGTGTAATGCACAAAGTCCGTCGTAACTAGTGCGGGAATTTTGGGGGAGTTACAGTTGGTGTCAGAGCTGTGGATTATAGCTCTAAGGTAATTAGTACCTTAGGATATAATCTAATGGATTAAGAATAAATAGACTTGTGAAGAGTCCGTAGATAATTAAAAGATATACATAAATCTTTTTAAAACTTAATGTATAAAATATTTTGTGAAAGAAATATAATGAACAAAGATAAACTCTTTACGAGAATATCTAAAGTTAAATGCACTCATAAAGAGTTCTCAAAGCAAGCAATAAGATAAACTAATCTTATTGGTTTTTGGTGAGAAACTATTTCATCAAAATGAAATGATATGTTTGGTATTATGTGTATTTATATTATTAGTACATAAAGACCTGACAAAATAAAGAAGTAAACTCATAAAGAAATGTAAATGATAAAACGGATTAATTAAATAAAATTAATATTTAGAGAATTAGTATAGATTTTAATTGAAAAATCTTGTTAGCAAAATTGAGTAGAACGACTCTCACCTATGTGTAAGAGTTTAAAATGCTTCAGAGAACCGATCTAACTACACTGTTGGTAAGAATAATTTGTGCTCAGTATTTTTAAAGCGGGTTACACATTGAATGAGATCATTTGAGGATAGTGTAGATGAGACGAGGAACTGATTCATTAGTTATTGGGTGAAGAAAATACTCAGTTCACTATATTAATAAGTAAATTAAAATCTTGTGTTAACACTTCTTTGTATATTTTTTGAGAAGTTAATTCTTTTCTCATATGTATATTGATTAGTTATTAGTTGTTACGTCAAGCTAATGGTTTTAAAATATATTTGTATGTTAGTTACTGAGTGAACGAACCCCTGTAGGGGGGCTATGATATGTTAGTCGATCATTATTTAAAATTTGGGAAAACGATAATTCATTTATGGCCCTTTTCATCCCTGTATGGTTAAGAAGGGGAACTGATATATTTGTTCTTGTGGTTAAAACAACCAATCAGTTTATTATATTACTATATATTTGTAAAACTTCTGTTATGGTTAGAGAATAGTGAAAACGATAGAGGATTAAGGGTATTCCAAAAATCTTCTATCAATGTTAGATCTTCATGCGTATATTTGCACTTGGGTGCCTTTGAAAAGAATTTTTCAAATCATTGAACTAAAAATTTTTGTTAGCTATGTATATGTTAAAATTTTCAAAGCTAGATAGAGTTACATTTAATGAATTTTATCATGAACACATAGTCAAATGGTGTGGCTATGATCATAGGTCATCAACGCACTGTTAACTAATGTGGGTATGATAAAGTCATAATATTGATTTTTAAAATGGAAATTTTTTAGCTATGTTATTTGTATATGTATGCTAATTGTTCAAGCTAGACAGAAATGAATTGAAAAAAAAAGTAAAAATGAATTGAAAAAAAAAAGTAAAAATGAATTTTTCATCAACACACCATGGAACTTAGCGTGCATATGATACATGATGAGTCATCAAAATACTCTTGCAAGGTGCAGTGTATAAATCATAAAATTGATGTTCAAAAGTTTTGAATGGTTAAAAATGAGTCAGCACCAATTGTTTAGGCTAGACACATTTGGTAATAAATGAAATTTGAAACAGATAGATGATTCTGATAGACACAACATACCCTGTCTTTAAGGTTATTATGCTATACATAACATGTGGTACGAAAGGCTGATCACCTGAAGTACACAAGAATAAAGTGTTCTCAGTCTTTTGATTGTTACACATGAATATAGTGTTCTCAGTCTTTTTGGTTGTTGCACAAGAATAAAATGTTCTCAATCTTTTTGATTGTTACACAGAAGAGAGTTTTTCAGTCCTAGTGACTATTAAACGTTTGTGGGTTATATAGCACCCATAGTATTAGAAGAGGTTCAATGTCTTGATTGACTGCAGTATAAGATAGAAGAATCCTAAATGAAGAAAGAATGAGACTGAATATCGAGTATAATAAAAGAAAATGTTTAGATTAAACATGTTCTGACCTAAATTAAGCATTAGGAATTTGATGTGAGTAAAGATGAATTAAGAAAATTCATATTAAAGACTAAGTTGTAAATAATTTCGAGGAAGACATTATATTAAGAAGGAGAGAATGTAATATCCATAAATATTTATAGAACTAATAAATATGATATTAAATGACTAAAGTTAACTGTAAAGTTAATTTTGAGAACGAAATTCTTGTACGTTGGGTTGAATGTAATATCCAAAACATTTCAAAAAGTGATTTAATAAGATCTAATGAAAATTGACAATTTAAAACCTAAAAATGATTGCTCAGGTGCAAATTGAGCTATCTTAAATGATTAAATATAATTCGAAGATACGATCGTATACTATTAAGGGTTAAAAACCTTTAATATAATCTGTGTTATGTGATTTTCATATGTGTTTGACTTTGTGATTGGGTTCAAAAACACTTATTAAAATTAAAAAATTAATTAAAGGTTAAACTCTAAGCTAGGGTTAAAATTAACCTAGGGTTAAAAGCTAATTTTAGGGTTTAAAAAATCTAAAAATGTTATAACCTAAATCCTAAGGGTTAAAAAATCCTAAACACTATTCATATATACGCGTATAAATCAAAAATTATATCGATAGAATATGGAAATAATAAGAAACTTCTACGGTATAAATACAAAAAAGTCAACGGTGAATAGTGAAAGTGTAACGTCCCTAAAATCCCTGCAATTGCTATGGCAGACCTTGTGCGTTAACTCCATACATTCTTCAAAACTTCATCAATGATCTCATAATTATATTGGTTAAATTAGTCTATTTTAGACTATATACTAAAATTTTCTCTTACTTAGTGCTTGGATCTTAACTTGATCTCGATCTCATTATTTATACAAGTATCAACTTGTAGTTCATCCGTATAAATGGATAATACCTTAAATAATGATCCAATTTTAATCTTAAGATTTAGACATTCCATGATTCTATATATCCAAGGTTCACAACATTAATAATATGATGGTTCTTGGAACAAAAAAATATTGCAATAAATGTTTGTATCTTTATTCCTGGCAAGCTTCCTTTTCTTACAGAACAAACCGTATTATTCAACACCCTCACTTGAATACATATCTTCATATATATTCCCTATCTATCTAAAATTCAGAATAGTAATAACACACTTATACTTGGAACCGAGGAATCTTACGATGAATTTGCCTACTTCATCGGTGATTCTGTCTCGAATTCTTACAGCATTCACAATGTTATTCAATATCCTCATTCATATTTATAGCTCTTTATCAACATTATTTTAATGTTTAACAATTCTACGTTATATCAAATTTAAAGACATAACACTCTTTTGATGATAATAACATTATATTATTCATATAAGATTCGGTTACATGGTTTGTTTGTTCGTATTACAACAGTCATTATGACTTATATACAAATACAAGTAAATAAAGCATGAAACCTAGTCCAAGCTTCTTCTTTACGTTCATGATCTTCTTATCATTCTTCTTTAACTCCAAATAAAGTTTTATTCCCAAGAATGAGCACAACGGCTCTGCACATCTAAATAATAACACATAAACAATTTATGCCTGCATAAAAACTTTAACATACTTTTGACGTATCATATATCTCAATTAATAATCATGTTAATTCATATTTTCATAATTTATATCACGTTGTCATACAAAGTGTATAAGTCACGTTCAGAACTTTATAAACATAACACATAATAGTTAGAAGACTTGTCTGTCCAATGCACATTTAAGTTCACGTTGATTTTAACTCAAATTTGTAGTCCAAATATGTTTAACACACAAATAACAGTCATTGGAATACATAAAAATATGTATCTAATTTAATTAATTATGTACATCTAGGGTTTGATGTTGATTCATTGTTTAAATCGCTTCATTAGATAATTAATTATATTTGTCACTTAATATGTCACTAAATATAGTTTAACATGTTAATTTAATAAATTGATAACTCAATCCGTCGCTGAAGACTTATTTAGAAGCTACATTAATGAATTTCCAATTAAATCTGATGCTAAAGATATATTAAACTAGTTCTTTTTTTTTTTAAGTTTAATTTAATTATGTCATGTATAACTATTGTCACGGACCAAATCCGTTGCTCAAACTGTTTAAAATTAAGTTTTAATTAATTTTAATAAAACGGTCGCTATATCCATCACTAAAAATGATTTAAATTAAGTTTCAATTAATTTTAAGTTGATTTGTCGCTAAAGGCTACTGCGACGGTCAGTCCATGGCTAAAGGTGTTCTTAGGCTAGATGGTGATCATCGCCCAGTTCGTTGCTAAAACCCCGGTGCCTACTCATTCATACCCGGCACCTAGGCGCCCAAGTCCTACCCAGATTTTTCTGGTCAAAGTCGTTAAGCCACTTTCTGACAGCGTTATCTTTTAGCTCAAGCACTGATTTGGCATAAAATTGGTCCTAGTTGTACTAGACATGACATACTACATCTATAGGCTTAGTTCGAACATTCACAACGTCAAAAATTTAAGTAATCATTCGGTCAAACAACTATTTTGGGCTACTCTTCCTTATCTGGGCAGCCCAGAATCCATGATCGACTGACCACTTTCTAGCAAGCATATCTCCTAGCACAGTGATCCGATTCGGGTGCTTTCAGTTTCTTTGTCTTAAAATCGTGGCATACCATAACTATAAACCTTAAAACAAGCTAAACTAACAACAAAATTGAATCTATAAGCCTAACAAAGTACACTGTCAGACTATTCATATGCAGTTTTGGACAGAGAACAAAATCTCATTATTTCATGCATTTAAATGTTATGAATCCATGTTTTAACAACCCAAATATTTTAACATAAGATCTGTCATTTAAAAACATTTTAACATAACACCTAACAAATGATTAAAGATCTAGAAGCAAATTAGGATTTTACCTTTTTGGAGTAAAATTTCTAATCCACTTCTTTGATTCTGATCTTGGCTACCTATGGAGCTAAAATGGATCAACTTATGACTGATTTTAGGAGTATAATTCGTGGGTTTCATGAATGGGAGAGCTTGCTATTTATAGGACCTTGGAAGCTAGGGTTTTATGGTATTTAAGTCATTACTTCATAGTTAAGTTTCATCAAAATATATAGCTTTGATCATCACATTCACCAGCCATCTATATTGCCCATGTACCTCCATTAATGCCTCATTTATTGTTTTATCATCACAAACATGTGACGTCATCATCTCCAAAATGAATGGTCGAGATCTAGCCTAGCAATTTTCCTTAAAGGAAGAGAAATTCAATTTGATTTCTCTTGTTCAAAGTGGCAGAGAATTTTAGGGTATTTTCGTCTTTTCCACTTTAATTTCAAGGGTAATTTAGTCATACAATAAGCTAGCATTTGATTTGTTGATTAATGGATTATTTAACTAATCAAATTCACTTAATTTAGCTTTATTTTAATCAAGTATACTAAATTTGTATAATTGACTTTCACTATTCACCATTGACTTTTTCGTATTTATACCGTATAATTTTTATATTATTATCGTATTTTATTCGTATATTTTTTGTATTATACGCGTATTTGTAAATAGTAATCTTTTCTAGGGTTTAAGGTTTAACCCTTAAGGTTCAACCCTAGATTAGGTTTTGACCGTATATTAGGGTTTCGGTTTTAATGATTTTTCTAATTTAGGTTTTTGCTCTAAATTAACTTCTTGATTTTAATAAGTGTTAATATTAACTACTTTAACCAAAACAAAAAATTCTATACACATATAAATCACATAACATGTTTAAAGTTTAATTCAAGCTTTACTAATCACATAACTTATATTAGGTTAAATATTTGTAACCTCTAGTCGGATACGATCTTATTTTAAAGTCGTATTAAGTCTTTACGATAGCTCAATGTATACTAGAGTAATCGTTCTTAGGTTTTAAATTGACAACTTTAATTAAATTTTGTCAGATAATATTTGAAATATTTAGGATATTACATGCACCCCAACTTATAGGAATTTTATCCACGAAATTAACTTACAACTAACTTTAGTCATTTAATATCATATTTATAAGTTCTATAAATATTCAGGATATTACATTCTCTCCTTTTTATAAGAATTTTGTTCCCAAAATTATATTATAATTCTCTCTGATTTACTCTTCAATATGAATTTTATAAATTCACCTTTTACTAACATTAAACCCCTAATACTTTGATTAGGTCAACAATGTTAACTTATCTCTATACATTTTCTTTCATAACTCTAGGTTTTAAACCCTTTACCAAACTTGACTTTCCATCATATTCTTCCTTTATTTAGGATTCTTTTAACTTATACTGTGATCAATCAAGACCTTGAACTTCTTTAATACTATGGATGCCATATGACCCACAATTTTTTAACCATCACCAGGACTGAAAAACACCATTCAGTGTAACAATCAATTCAGACTAAAAACACTCATGATAGTACTTCAGGTGATCAGCCTGTTATACCATATTATATTTTTAAAGATGCAGTATGTTACATCTATCAGAATCATATGTCTGTTAACTTTATCATAACCAAAGGTGTCTAGCCAAAAAAATTGGCATTGATTCATATTTAAACCATTCAAACTTTTGAAAAGCAATCTTATGACTGTATACCGCACCTTGTAAAGTGCGTTGATGACTCATCATGTATCATCTTCACACTAAGTTAGATGGGGTGTTAATGAATAAATCATTTTTTTATTCTTCACATTAAATTTGTCTAGCCTAAACAATTAGCATAGATATATGAATAACATAACAAAAAAAAATCATTTTAAAAATTAATTTTATTACTTTATCATACCTACATTAGGTAACAGTGTGTTGATGATTTACGATCATAACCCCACTATTTGACTATGTGTTCTTGTTTATTAAATTTAATTATGTCTAGCTTGAAAAATTAACATAGACACAGCTAACGAAATTTGTCAATTTAATGATTGAACAATTCTTTTCAAAGGCACCTAAGTGCGAATGTACGTATGAAGATCTAGCATAGCTAGAAGATTTTGGAATACCCTTAATTCTCTATCTCTTTCTATTATTCTCTAACCATAACACGAGTTTTGCAAATATATAGTAATATAGTAAATTGGTTGATTGTTTTAACCAAAAGAACAAATATATTAGTTCCCCTTCTTATCAACACGGGATTGAAAATATCTCAGTCCATATTAGTCTGTTCTAATATTCTTATCAAAATGACATTTTCGTAGCCGCATCTTATAAGTCGGTTCGACTGACATATCATAGCCCAAACCCATATCAAGAGTTTGTTCACGCAATAACTAACATACTAATATCTTTTAAAACTATAGTTTTGACGTAACAACTAATAACTAATCAATATACATATGAGGAAAGAATCATCTTCTCAAAATATATACAAGAAATAGCTTGACACAAGATTTCAATCTACTCATCAATATAGTGAACCGAGTGTTTCTTCCACCCATGAACTAATGAATCAATTCCCCGTCTCATCCACACTATCCTCAAATGATTTCATTCAGTGTGTAACCCGCTATGAAAACATTGACCATGAATCACTCGTACCAACAGTGTAGTTAGACTGGTTCTCTGAAGCATATTAAACTCTTTCCCATACAAGAAAGTCGTTCTACTCAATTTTGCTAACATGAGTTTTCAATTGAAATCCATACTCCTTCCCTAACTATGATTTTTTTTCTTTAATTCATTTATCTTTCTTTATGAGTTTACTTATCTCTTTCTTAGGTTTTTATGTACTAATACTATAATTATACATAATACCAAACACGCCATTTCATTTTGATGAAACAGTTTCACACAAAAATAATTAAGACTTTTTTATCTTATTACTTGCTTAAGAATTCATTATGAGTCCATTTATCTTAAGATATTCTCGTAAAGAGTTTATCTTTATTCAGTATATTACATTCGCAAAATAATTTTTATGTATTAAAATTTATACATATCTTTTAATTATCTATAGACTCTTCACAAGTCCATTTACTCTTAATCCATCATATTATATCATAAGGTACTTATTACTTTAGAGCTATAATCCACTGCTCTAATACCAACTGTAACGGCCCCAAAATCCCCGCACTTGCTATGGTAGACCTTGTGTGTTAACTCCATACATTCTTCAAAACTTAACCAATGATCACATAATCATATTTGTTGAATTAGTCTATTTTAGACTATACATTAAAAATCTCTCTTATTTAGTCCCTTGATCTTAACTTGATCTCGATCTCATTATTTATACAAGTATCAACTTGTAGTTTATACGTATAAATGGATTACACCATATATAACGGCCCAATTTTAACCTTAAGATTTAGACATTCTATGTTTCTATATATCTAAAATTCACGGCATTAATAATAAGATGGTTCTTGGAACAGAAGAATCATGTGATAAATGTTTATATCTTTATCCGTGGCAAGATTTCTTTTCTTACAAAACATACCGTATTATTCAACACCCTCACTTAAATACATATCTTTATAGAGAAATCTCTTTATATCGATATTCCCTATCTATGTAAAATTCAGAATATTAATAACACACTTGTACTTGGAACCGAGAAAACTTATAATGAATTTACCTTCTTCATCGGTGATTCTGTCTCGAATTCTTACAGCACTCACAATGCTATTCAATATCCTCATTTATATTTATAGTTCTTTATCAACCTTGTTTTAACGTTTAACAATTCTACGTTATATCAAATTTAAAGACATAACACTCTTTTGATGATAATAACATGATATTATTCATATAATATTCGATTACATGGTTTGCTTGTTCGTATTATAACAGTCATCATGACTTTATACAAATACAAGTAAATAAAATATGAAACATAGTCTAAGCTTCTTCTTTACGTTCATGATCTTCTTATCATTCTTCTTTAACTGCAAATAAAGTTTTATTCGCAAGAATGAGCACAACGGCTCAGCAAGTCTAAATAATAACACAAACAATTTATGCCATTATATAAACTTTAACATACTTTTGACATATCATACCTCTCAAATAATAATCATGTTAATTCACATTTCCACAATATATAAATCACGTTCATAACTTTATAAACATAACACATAATAGTTAAAAGACTTGCTTGTTCAATGTGCGTTTAAGTTCACGTTGATTTGAACTCGAATTTATAATCCAAATATGTTTATCATATAAATAATAGTCATTAGTATACACAGAAATATGTATCTAATTTAATTAATTATGTACATTTAGGGTTTGATGTCGATTCATTGTTTAAATCGCTTCATTAGATAATTAATTATATTCATCAATTAATTCGTCACTTAATATAGTTTAACATAGTAATTTAATAACTTGGTAACTCAGCTCGTCGTTAAAGACTGATTTAAAAGCTACCTCGATGAATTTTCAATTAAATATGTCGCTAAAGATAGATTAAACTAGTTTTTTTTTTTAAGTTTAATTTAATTAGGTCATGTATAGCTATTATCATGGTCCAAATCCATTGCTAAAACTGTTTAAAATTAAGTTTTAATTAATTTTAATAAAATTGTTGCAATATTCGTCGCTAAAGTGATTTAAATTAAGTTTTAATTAATTTTAAGTTGATCGATCGCTAAAGGCTACTGCGACGGTCAGTCCGTCGCTAAAGGTGTTATTAGGCCAGATGATGATCGTCGCCCGATCCGTCGCTAAAACCCCGGCGCCTAGGCGCCCAAGTACTACCCAGATTTTTTCGGTCATGGTCATTAAGCCACTTTCTAACAACGTTATCTCTTAGCTCAAGCACTGATTTGGCTTAAAAATTGGTCCTGGTTGTACTTGACATGGCATACAACATCTATAGGCTTAGTTTGAACATTCACAACATTAAAATTTCAAGTTATCATCCAGTTGAATAGCCTTGTCAGGCTGTTCTTCCTTATCTGGGCAGCCCAGAATCTATGATCAACTGACTACTTTCCACCAAGCATATCTCCTAGCACAGTGATCCAATTTGGGTGCTTTCAATTTTTATGTCTTAAAATCATGGCATACCACAACTACAACATTAAAATAGGCCAAACTAACAACAAAATTGAATCTACAAGCCTGACAAAGTACCCTATCAAATTGTTCATATGCAGTTTTGGACAGAGAACAAAATCTCATTATTTTATGCATTTAAATGTTATGAATCCATGTTTTAACAACCCAGATCTTCTTTTAACATAAGATCGATCATTTAAAAACATTTTAACATAATACCTAACAAATGATTAAAGATCTAGAAGCAAATTAGGGTTTTACCTCGTTGGAGCAAAATTTCTAATCCGCTTCTTTGATTCTAATCTTTGCTGCCTATGGAGCTAAAATGGATCAACTTATGACTGATTTTAGGTGTATAATTTGTGGGTTTAATGAATGGGAGAGCTAGCTATGTAAAGGACCTTGGAAGCTAGGGTTTTATGGTTTTTAAGCCAGTACTTCATAGTTAAGCTTCATCAAAATATCTAGCTTTGATCATCACATTCACCAGCCATCTATGCTACCCATGTGACACTATTAATGCCCCATTTAATGTTTCATCGTCACAAACATGTGATATCATCGTCTCCAAAACGAATGGTCAAGATCTAACCTACTATTTTGCTTAAAGAAAGGGAAATTCAATTTGATTTCTCTTGTTCAAAGTGGCTAAGAATTTAGGGGTATTTTGGTCTTTTCTACTTTAATTTCTAGGGTAATTTAGTCATGTAATAAGCTAGCATTTGATTGGTTGATTAATGGACTAATTAACTAATCAAATTCACTTAATTTAGCTTTAATTTAGCTTTAATTTAATTAAGTACACTAAATTTGTATAATTGACTTTCACTATTCGCCATTAACTTTTTTATTTTATTTATACCATATAATTTTTGTATTATTTTAGTATTCTATCTGTATAATTTTTGTATTATACGTGTATTTATGAATAGTAATCTTTCAAGGGTTTAACTCTTAGGGTTCAACCTTAGATTAGGTTTTGATCATAGATTAGGGTTTAGGTTTTAATGACTTTTCCAATTTAAATTTTTTCCCTAAATTGAATTCTTGATTTTAATAAATGTTAAGGTTAACTACTTAAATCAAAACACAAAATTCTGCACATATATAAATCATATAACATATTTAAAGCTCAATTCAAGCTTTACTAATCACATAACACATATTAGGTTAAATATTTTTAACCTCTAGTTGGATACGATCTCATTTTAGAGTCGTATTAAGTCTTTACGATAGCTCAATGTATACTAGAACAATCGTTCTTAGGTTTTAAAGTGACAACTTTAATTAAATCTTATCAGATCATATTTGAAGTATTTGGGATATTACTGAAAGTCAATTATACAAATTTAGTATACTTGATTAAATTAAAGCTAAATTAAGTGAATTTGATTAGTTAATTAATCCATTAATTAACCAATCAAATGCTAGCTTATTGTATGACTAAATTTCCCTTAAAATTAAAGTGAAAAATAACAAAATACCCCTAAATTCTCAGCCACTTTGAACAAGAGAAATTAAATTGAATTTCTCTTTCTTTAAGAAAAATGGTAGGCTAGATCTTGGTCATTCATTTTGGAGATGATGATGTTACATATTTGTGATGATAAAACATTAAATAGGGCATTAATTGAGCACCTGGGGCAGCAATGGTGGCTGAGAATGGTGATGATTGTTGTTAAATCTTTTTGAATTTAGCTTAACTATGAATTAATGGCTTAAATATCATAAAACCCTAACCCTAGCTCTCCTTTAAATGGAAAGCTCTCACATTGATGAAACACACAAATCTTAGAACTAAAATCAATCATAAGTTGCTCCATATTATCTCTATAGGCAGCCAGGATCAAAATCAAAGAAGGGAAATTAAAATTTTGCTCCAAAGAGGTGAAATCATAATTTAGTTATAGATCTTTAATCTTGTGTTAGATTTTATGTTATGATTCTTAGAAATGACTTATATGTTATTAATTAGTAATATGGGTAGTTAAAATGTGGTTATATAACATCTAAATGCATGAAATAATGAGATCTAACTCTCTGACCATGAACCCTAGAAAGTGGTCTGACAGGGTACTTTGTCAAACCATTAGATCCGATCCTGTTATGCATTTGATCTATTTTAAGCTTTGAAGTTGTATTTAGCCATGAGATGTAACCATAGAAACAAACCATACACAAAAATGGATCATTACACAGAAAATTATTAAGCTTGGAAGGTCCCTACTCAATCACAAGTTCTTGTTTCTTAGCAGCCCAGAAATGAAGAACAATCTAACAAGTCACTTTGTCAGACAAATTAATTTGATTATATTGATATTTTGATATATTTAAATGCAGGTAGTTGTAGCCTGCTATGTAGGGAAGACAGAGAAATAAACCCCATCTCCATCAGATTAATATCCAAAGAGATTTTTCCTTACAAAAGTGACTATTCAATCATGGGTTTCCAAAAACCCAGATTTTCTGGAACTTTCAGAAACATGAAGAATTGCTCTAACATCTTTGGCGACGGACTGACTATCGTAGTAGCTTTTAGCGATAGATTAGCTTAAAATTTATTTAAAATTTAATTTTAAATACTTTTAACGACGGACTTAGCAACAGATTTTAGAATTAAGTTTATTTTCATTTTAAAAATACTTTTAGTGACGGATTTGATCCGTGACAATAGCTATACATGACATAATTAAATTAAACTTAAATAAAACTAATTTAATCTATCTTTAACAATGGATTTAATTGAAAATTCATCGAGGTAGCTTCTAAATCAGTTTTTAGCAACAAATTGAGTTACCAATTTATTAAATTAACATGTTAAACTATATTTAGTGATGGATTATGAGACAAATATAATTAATTAACATAATAAATTATCTAATGAAGTGATTTAAATAATGAATCGACATCAAACCCTAAATGTACATAATTAATTAAATTGGATACATATTTTTATGTATATATACTAACGACTATTATTTATATGTTAAACATATTTGGACTATAAATTCGAGTTTAAATCAACGTGAACTTAAATGCTCATTGAACAAGCAAGTCTTCTAACTATTGTGTTATGTTTACAAGTTATGAATGTGATTTGTACACTTTGTGTGACGTGATATAAATTGTTGAAATGTGATTATATGTGATATTAAATTGATAAATATGTTCAGTCAAGGCATGTTAAAATTTATCTAAAAGCATAAACTGTGTATATGCTATTTGTTAGACTTACTGAGCCGCAGTGCTCATTTTTGCGAATAAAACTTATTTGTAGTTAAAGAAGAATGATATGATGATCATGAAACGTAAAGAAAAAGCATGGACTAGGTTTAATATTTTAATTACTTGTATTTATATTAAGTCTTAATGACTTTTATAATACGAAAAAAGCAAATATATAACCGAATATTATATGAATGATATTATTATCATCAAAAAGTGTTATATCTTTACTTTGATATAACTTAGAATTATTAAATAACTATAAATCTGAGTGAGTGTATTGGTAATATAAACTAATCATGTTATACGAATACTATGAGCTTCAGATAGATAATAAAACGTTAATACCGTATTGATAAAGAACTACTTATCATAATAAAGATGGTAAATAATATTTTTGAGTACTATAAGCATCCGAGACAGGACTAATTAATGTGAAATGGTCAAATTCATCGTTAGGTTCCTCAGACCCAAGCACAAATTTATTCTTACTATTCTAAATGTCAGATAAGTAGGATTATGAATATGAAGAGATATCACTATAACCAAATATGTTTCGAGTGGGGGTTTTAACTAGTTAGGTATGTTTTGTACGGAAAGAGAATTTTGCACTGGACAAAAATACAAACATATGTCATAGATAAATATGCAAGCATTTATGAAGATATAAACATTCATCGCGAGATTCTATGTTTCCAAGAACTGTCTTAATTGTTTAATACCGTGAATCTTGGATATGTAAAGTTATAGAATATATGGATCTTATGATTAAAATGGTAGAAGTGAGTATTAAATCCCTTTGCATCAATTACAAGGACATAGTATGAAATAATGAAAGATCTTTGGGAATTAAGATGAGAACTTTTTTAATAAAACTGTTGGATTGAATGAGGGTATTGATAATATGGATTGTTCATATTATTTTTGATACTCTGAAATTCAGTTTGATAAGGTTTATGGATAAACGTAACGTTTATAAACGTAATGATTTAGCATTTGTAGATTATGAGTTTATTAAAAACTCAAAAGGAAATAAAGCTCGAATAATAAGGTACTATTTTTAGTAATGGTTGTAAGTCACCGATAGCGATCTAAAGTTAAGATCTAGGGACAAAGTGAAAGAAATTTTTAATGTATAGTACAAAAAAGACTAATTCAACCAATATGATTATAGGATCATTGGTTAAGTTAATAAATGTATGGAGTTTAACGCACAATGTATGTCATAGCTAGTGCGGGGATTTTAGGGGCGTTACACATACGCCAAGCACTTGATCATTTTCCAAGAAACTATATAGATACTCCTTCCATTTCAGAGGAAGCGACTTTTGATTCTCTTAAGACTAGAGACACTTGAGAAGGTTCTTGGAACTTAAAAGTTCTACCATGTGTTACTCAAGAAATTGTCTACCTATTCTTCTCCACTCTTCAACTCTTTAACCGCACTCTTCGTGGATGTTTCTCCTCTTCAGTCAACATGTAACCCGAACCCTAATAAGGTACGATTTTCTTACCCATATTTCTTTGGCTACTTTGCTTGGGTGGTGTAGAATTCGTGAAGGGTATGCTCAAAACTCGAAGTGGGAGAGCTACGGGTAGAGTTTCACCGACCATAAGTATTACCTCACCGGATTTAGCTTTAAGGCGAACAAACTAAGCTTTTCAAGGCATAAACCCTGATATAGACAAACCAATCCTAGAAGACACTTTAGAAGGGAGTTCTACTTCACCACCAATGGTTGATCAGATGACAATGAATGACGTGCAACGGGAGATGCTGAAAGCGTTAAAGGAGGCATATGAAGGATAAGGGAGGATGATGTCCATGAAGTTTAAGATGCAGAGACAACAGAAGAAGATGGCGAGTTTCTGTCGACAATTGATGCAGATCCCAACTTTCAAAGCCATGTTTCTAGAAAGTTCACAAGCAGCGCGAACAAAAAGAGATAACAACAACAAAAATAATCATAATGCGCCTCCAACAACGGAAGACCAACAAATTCTAAGCATCAATCTAGAGCCCCAAAACAATGGTGACATGCCACAACCCCGAACAAAGATGAGCCAGGCTCAACCAATAATAATTCCAGTTACACTCCGAGCATTTTCACAAGTGCAGTTTCCAAGCCATACTCAATGAACAACTCAATAAATTTTACATAATGCAAGTGTACACCAACCTATCTCTTTACCACACATACCAGCAATGTATCAATACATTACGACACCTCAGAGGGTTCATATGTCAAGTCAGTATGTAACCAAATTTTATATGATATGATTGATGATTTTTCTTCTATTATTCACATTATTGTCTTGGAGTATTAATTTAAATGACTTACAATTCAATGTTTATATATTGTGTCTTAAGGAAGAATTCAAGTTAAAGACAATTTATAACATAGCATAATTAACAATTTATAATAAAGAAACTTTATTATGATAATCAAAATATAACATGAAAATGAGTTTCTGAAATAGAAAATGAAAGACTAAAAAAGGCCATAATCTAAAGGCCATGACATATCAAATTGAAGAGGGGTTATAAAGTTAAATCCTCCAAGTTGACAATAGTGATATTGCGAGCCTTCGTCTTTGATGCTATCATTACCTCAAGGTCTTAAGTAGCAAACTCAAATTCTTGAAGTTTGGTCTTCAATTTAGCCATGGCATCTTGAAGCTCCAAAAGCTTTCTTGAAAGTAAGTCATTCTCATAATGACATGAAGTGACCTCCGAACATAGTGCTCCAATTTCCAGAAAATTAAGGGACAAGGAGATTGAACAAGAGTCGGACAGATTTAATAAAAGATTGCACGAGACATCCTAGGAATGCCCCACTAGGGTTCAGCCCCACAAAGGTTCCCTCTCCTAAGGACTTCATCTTTTGAGGCTTGCAATATTGAACTTCGGAGATTTGTTCAAAAAATTAAAGTAGGACTCAAAGATTTAAAGTATTATGCACGATCGTCACTTAAAAGGAATGACTCACATGTAGGGGGAAATGTGAGCTCAAGTACAAATAAGAGTTCTTACATGGCCTAAAGAATTGAATGAAGGACGAAAAAGTCATAAATAAATAAACAAGCGAAAATAAATAAATGCAACGCGCAATAAGTGATCAAAAAGGGGGGAACACCAAGGGTTTGGCCACCCTAAGGGTGGGACCACCTAGAGCCCCCACTAGGTGGTCCCACCCTGAGATAAACTTTAATAATAACTTTTTCGATTAAACTTGATTTAAACTATCAGAATGAAACAAAGACAAAACAAGAAAAACGAATGGAGAAGAAACACGAAATGGAGGTGCCCACCTAGGCCACCCTAAGGTTTGGCTACCTTAGGGGATGGCCTTGTAGGGGGCACACCGTCTCGTACTCTCGAAAGTCATGCTGGGCAAGCTTTGAGCAATGTAATGACGGAACAACGAGCTCAAACCATAGAAAGAAAGTAAGCAAACTTGTGAAGGTCTAGAAAGGGTTTTCCTTGAATCTCTATGACAAAATAAGTTTCTGACAGTGCCAATAATCAAGATAAAATGATGAAAATTGATCAAAAAAGTAAGCTCGGTCCCTTAAAGTTCAGTCCCTTAGGGTTGGCTGGCCTTTTCCCACTCCGTGCCGAGTTTCTTTAAGATTTTCGACGACAAGATTGAATGACCTAATGAAGAAAGAAGAGTGGAAAAGCATGGATTACACAGTACAGACTTTAGAATGCGAGACTTGAGAGAGGCCTCCATGAGGCATGAGACATAAGGCTTATAGAGGCAATTCATTTTGGGATTTGGTTGAGTTATTAGATTGACGACTAGAAGGACATGATAATTTGGGCATTACTCAGGTAACTAAGGGTATTTCTGATATTTTCTCTGAGGTCACATGTCTGGCACATGTGCCAGACATGTGATCACTTTCTAGGAAACTCTATAAATACTCCTTCCATTTTCTAGGAAGGGACTTTTGATTCTCTCTAGATTAGAGACATTTTAGAAGGCTCTTGGACCCTAAGAATTTTGTCACGTTTTACTCAAGCAATCGTCTACCTGTTCTTCTCCCCTCTTCAATCAATTTCATACTTTTCAATCAATTCCATGTTTTACAATATTATAAGCTCAAAGGACTAATAAAATGTATCTTACGTATATTATTGTCAAATATAACATACCATGATCATACTATTCATATGCTCTCTTTTTTTGTTTATATCTTAACATGGAACTTTCTGATTTATTTTATGGATTCTGACTCAAAAAATATCTAAATTTGTAGATTTCTTGATGAATTATCTTATTTTTTAATACACAGACCACTCATACACAAATTAGTATTGATGAAGTTAATATTATATTTAAAGATTTAATGATTCTTTAGTAAATACTTTCATGTTTTTACTTCTTATTTTAATGTTCATTTATACTTTTACTAATGAAAAGATAAATCTGTGACAAAAATGAATCTTAATATAATTGAAATTACTTTGTGTAAGTCCTTGTTTTTACGTTTTACTTTTATATTGTGAAGAAATAAACATGGTGTTATGCTATTAATTTCTAAAAACAAAAGTAGAAGTGAAATATATATATATATATATATATATATATATATATATTCTAATGAAGGAAAACATGGTGAATCGTAAAACAATCTCCTGTCAACAAAAAACCCTTGCTTTATCTTAGGAAAATAACTTGCAGATTTGAAAGATTTGAGATCTATAAGTCATTTTCAAATCCATAAATTATTTTCCAAAATGATGTCTAACTCTCTCCCACGATAAGAATTGTTTTTTATTCTCTTTATTTTTTCATCTCTCTAGCAAATTGATTCATTTTTTTCTCAATTATTTTCTTCATATATATCTCGTATTCATCTTTAAGCTCTCAAATTTGGTAATATTTCTCTCCTTTTATTTTGTCTTTTTTTTTCTTTTTGGAAGAAATTATAAATATGATCATATTTATTCTTAGTGTGGCGTATATTAAAAAAAAAAGAAGAGAAAATACACTAAAAAAATTATTTAATTAATTCAAGTAAAGAAGATGATGATCTTTTTCGTCTCATTTTCAGTTTAGTAACCAAATAAGGGAAAACATGCTATTTTCAATGGGAAAAAAAATCATCAAAAAAACATTTTTTGAAAATCATTCACCGGCAAAGATTTTCTGTAAAATAAACGGAGCAATTATTATTATTATTTTCTCGTTTATCAATTCAAACTTTACTTTTTTCCTGTCAAACTCTCCCTCCTTTCCACTTGGCACTCAATTATTGGTTAGAAAATGTTATTTTGTATACAAAAATACTTTATCTGTTTCAATTTATAATATCATTATTGATTTTTGAAAGTCAATTTGACATATTTTTAAATAATAAGTTGATAAGATTCATAAGGAAATATAAAATAATAAATCTTATAATTATTATAATACTTTTCTTAGATAGTTTATAATATTAATTATTTTATTGACTTAAATTATATAAATTACATCAAATTTAAGTGTAATATTTTCAAAATTAATAAAAAAAATTAATAATAATTTAATATTTTAGAACTGAAGATGTACAAATTTATGGAAAGAAACTCCTAATTAACTACTACCAATTACTACCCTAATTTTATTTTCAAGAAAATTTGAAGTCCCCATAGGTCCCACACCCATTTTTCCCTCCATCCCAAAGCAAGTTAAGCATCTTTTAATTGCCTTAGAACAATTATCATTTTATTTCGTCCAAAAACAATCTAATCATTTTGAGTCATTACTTAAGTAATTTAATTTATTATATATTATTATGATATATGACTTACTATAAAATTGAAAATAAAATATCTATTTTTTTAACACATGAATTACTAATTAGAAGATTTTTTTTATAAGAATCATAAAATTATAAACTACATCCTATGAAATCATTTTTGCGCCATTAATTAAAATTATATATATCTTATTAAAAATAAAAAAAAATTATATATATTTTAAGCACATGGATTACTAAATAAAAGATTTATTTATTCGAAATTATAAAGTTACAAGATTTAAGTACTTAACTTATGAAAAATGATGAAAGAGAGAGTACGTGATCTAATTTTGTCTACCTTTTCTAATTGTCTTGATTTTTGAAAAGGGAGAAAGAAAAAAAGAAATGTGTCACAATTTGGTCTAAATCTATTAAAATAATTGTGTTATTAGTTTTGAGCTTAGAGTAAGTAATATTACATATTTTGACAAAGCATAATGTCAAAACATGTAGCCTAACCGATTTAGCACATTACAACTTACAAGTTATCCAAAAACAAATATTTTATTGATATTTTAACACAAAATAAGTGGTCAAGATATTCTTCAAATGATCTAACGATCTTTCATTAAAGTGATGTATTAACATCAGAAACTAAGTATGATGTATGGAAGAAGGACTCGTACCAAAGGGAGATTCCCGTCCTAGAGCAAGCTAAGCATCTTTCACCCTCTAAAGGGGAAGGAATTGTACCTTCCCGCGTGAAAACAAACACACATTTCTTTCCTCTTAAAACTTCCTGGGAAAAAAAAAATAGACAAGTACCAGCAAAACCTCACACTGCCCTTTCACTCTTGTTCATAGCTTTGCCTCTCTTTCTGGTTTTCTGTCTCCTCTGCAATCAACAGTTTGTTTGAATAATCGACCCAAAAGGTAATTAGGGTTCTTGAAATTTAATCTATTTTTCTGAAATTCTACGTCAATTGGGTTCATTTTCTATGTTATGTTGGTGTTGATTGTAAAGATTTGAACTTTTTGTTTTTAAGGTTGAGATGAATGAGGGGTTAAATTCTTTATGATCTTTTACGTAACAGGAAAGTGGGTTTATTTTTGCTTGTAATCTATCTTTATCTTTGAGAAATTCAACTATGTTTTTTTTTTCTTTTAAGCATTAGTTAGATGTACATAAATTGATGAATATTTTTATATCATAAAGATAAAATAATAAATTATTTATCTCTTATTATAAAAGAAGAGCAATGAAAATAAACATCACCTTTGAAGCTGTATGTGTCATAAATTTCTTTTCCTTTTTTTATTCTTACAAGTTTGGCTTTATGACAATTTTGTCTTTTATAATTTATATATTTTTTATTCAATCCCCAGAGTTAGGTAAAACTCATATTATTATTATTTTTGATTTCGTTGGACTATTTTTGAACTATATATATATATATATATATATATATATATATATATGGTATTGGAACTAGTATAGATAATGTAGATATGGAAATTATAATGATGTAAACTCAATATGAATTTGAAATGATATTGAAGATCTTAAAATAGGCAAAAGGCATTTTATATTGCATGCAATATATATTTTTTAATAATTTTATTGAGTGTTATGGTATAAAAATTAATAATTTACTAGAATAATCGACCCAAAAGGTAATTAGGGTTCTTGAAATTTAATCTATTTTTCTGAAATTCCAAGTCAATTGGGTTCATTTTCTATGTTATGTTGGTGTTGATTGTAAATATTTTAACTTTTTGTACTACATCAATTTGAGTAGCTGGATTGTCGTTGTTATATTCTTGATGATCTTTTACGCAACAGACTAACAGGAAAGTGGGCTTATTTTTCCGTGTAATCTATCTTTATCTATGAGAAATTCAACTATGTTTTTTTATTTCTTTTAAACATTAGTTAGAGGACATAAATTGATGATTATTTTTGTTGTTCTATTTTTATAACATAAAGATAAAATAATAAATTATTTATCTCTTACTATAAAAGAAGTAAAAGAAGAGCGATCAAAATAACCACCACCTTGAAGCTGTGCGTGTCACAAATTTCTTTTCCTTTTTTTTATTTTTACAGGTTTGGCTTTATTACAATTTTGTCTTTTATAATTTTTATATTTTTTTAATCTATCCCCAAAATTAGGTAAAACTCACATTAATATTATTTTTTATTTCATTGGACTATTTATTTTTGAACTGTGTGTGTGTGTGTGTGTGTGTGTGTGTGTGTGTGTGTGTGTGTGTGTGTGTGTGTGTGTGTGTTAAAGTAATTGCACACGCAAGTGTGCTATTGGAAGTAAGTATAGATAATGTAGATATGGAAATTAATTATATTGATGTAAAACTCAATATGAATTTGAAATGATATTGAAGATCTTAAAATAGACAAAAGGCATTTTATATAGCATGTAATATATATATTTTTTTAATAATTTTATTGAGTGTTATGGTATAAAAATTAATAATTTACTAGAATGTTTAAAATTAGAGAAATGATACTTGCACAACACATTTTGCTCTACCTACAACTAATATAAATTTTATGAATTAATTATAATTATTATTGGTAATATTGTGATGTATGTAGATACTCATTTAGTTATTCTGGCTCATGACTTGTGTAAAGCACGAGTTTTGTTATAAAATTATTGTATTGTCTATACTTTTTGTTATTATACTATACTAATATATTTATATTGTGTACGATGATTTTTAATATTGTGCATGATAATTTTTATAAATTAAAAATAATTTTCTTCTAAAATATATTATTTAACTAATAATATTTAACTAATTATTGGTCAAATTAATTAAATTTAAAAATCTACACTAATAGTTCATCTAGTTATATGATATAAATGACAGTATTCATATTTAAATTAATGATTTATTTGTTTATATTCATCTATTTACGTGGCAGTAAAAAAATCTTATTTTAATAAAACTCAAATAGGTATACTAATATAATTTAATAATAAAATTTATTATATAATTAAATATTATTATTACCAAGAATAACTTGAGGGGTTTGCATTTTGCCTTGTCACCTTTACAGGACACCTCACTTATAAAGGTTCCTTCTTTCAAACGTTTATATTTTAAAATACATTAAATATTATTATTATCAAGAATATTAATTTTAAAATAAATTCTAAATTAAAATATGTATGACGTAGTGATAAGTAAATAATTATGATAGTAAGAATGTAGATAAAAATATCTATGATAATAAGAATGTATATAATAATAAAAAATCAAATAAAATATGAAAAAATAATTTATTTTCATAAATTTTAGGTTTATAAATATGCATAAATTTTAGAATTGAAGGACCATTTCTAAATTTTAGGATTGAGAACTATTAATTATACTAGTTCATGATCTCGTGCAAAACATAAGTTTTGAGTTTAAATTATTGTATATATATTAATTATAATAATAATAAAATTAATATTGTATACGGTGATCTTCATAAAAAAGTTATTATCTTCTAAATATATTATTTAACTAATAGTGTATAAGTATAAATATTGATAAAAATTAAATAAATTTAAAAATTTACGATAATAGTTCATATATTTTTATAATATGAAAATTCATCTTTAAGTTAATGATTTATTTGTTCCTATATTAATATATACTAAAATGTTATTTAAACTTAAATATTTATACTTTTATAATTAACAATAAAAAATAGTATGTAATTAAATATTATTATTTTCAAGAATATGAATTAATAATAATTATATATTATTGTTATCAAGAATATGAATCTTATATAACACTAACTAAATGGAAAAAAATATATGTGAATAAGAGTATGTGGTAAGTAGATAATTATGATAGTAAAAATGTAGAAGAAAAGATTTTGAAATCAAATATAAGATTTTAAAAAAAATAGTTTTTTTTCCTACATTTTGGATTTTTATTCCTATATTTTAGGGTTAAAGGGTAATTCCTAAATTTTAGGGCCGAGAGACCATTTTGCACAACTTATTATATATAGATTAGCTCAGGATATAGTGTGCAAAACACGTTTTAAAAAAAATAAAATTACTCTATGGCGTATACTTTTTTGTATTATAATGTGTATACTAATATATTAAATATTGAAATAATAGATTAATATTGATTAGAATGATTTTTACACAAAATTTAGTTCCTTATAAAATATATTACTTAACTAATAATGTATAACTAATTACTAATTAAAAATAAATAAATTTCCGAAATGAGACTTTCGCCCTCCACCTAAGCTGCACAGGAAATGCCCAAACCCAATCTCAGGAACAGTGAAGTTTCATAAGGGGTCTTTCTATCTAGGTGCAAGTAGTCCGCAATGCATCTTCACTGACATGTCTATTTCACCAAACCTCTCTACGAGACAGTGCCCAGATCATTATGCCCTTCGTGCAGGTTTAGAAATCTACAATAATAATTTATTTATTTATATAATATAAATGATAGTATTCATTTTTAAATTGATTAGCTATTTGTTTATGCATTTATATATTCATCTATTTATGAAATTAATCGATAAAATCTTATTTAAAATTAAATTGTTATATATTTTATAATTTAATAGTAAAAATTATTACATAATTAAATATTATTATTATCAATAATATGAATTTTAAAGAACATTAACTAAATTAAAAAATGAATGAAAATAAGAAATAGTGGTAAGCAAATAATTGTGATAGTAAGAATATAGATAGACTGATAGATTGTGAAATAAAATAATAGACAAAAAAATAGTTTCTTTTTTCTAAATTCATTGAAGGACCATTCCTAAATTTTATGGTTAAGACGATTTTGTGCTAACTATTATATATATAGACTAGCTCATGATCTCGATTTTATTATAAAACTGTTGTATTGTTTATATTTTTTTATATTGTAATATATTAATATGCTAAAATTAATAATAATAATAATAATAATAATAATAATAATAATAATAATAATAATAATAATAATAGATTAATATTGAGTATAATAATTTTTATAAAAAAAATATTTCCTTCTAAAATATAGCATTTAAATAATAATGTATAACTAATTATTAATAAAAAATTAAATAAATTTAAAAAGTTACAATAACAGTTCATCTATTTATATAACATAAACGATAGTATTCATATTTAAATTTAGCGAATGTGCAGATATAAGTTACTAATAAAAACGTATAGTAACAGAAAAATAATATTCAAAAAGTAAAAAACACATATTTTTAAGAGCGTCGAAACACACAAGTCTCATAGTCCTTTCTTCTAATCTGTGAATAGTGATGATCCATTAAGGATGATTTTGGTTACACAAACCAAGGTTCACTTAGACTATATAACAGTTTCAATGAAACAACGTAGTTTTGCATAAATTTATAATTGATTTTTTTTTTTTAATAAAACTTTGAAATGAAAAACTTAATTCTAAGAGGTAAAATTACGTCAATTTTATTAAGCACCATTCACCAAGCTCAGCTTATGTATAATATTATATTATTTCTTCTCATATATTATAACTATTAATGTATAGTATTTTTTTATTTATTTTTTTGCAGAATATCGTGTGCCTGAAAAGTTATTAGTACATACTAACTATGCCTTGTTCCAATCTTTGTATATAGATATTAATTTTTGGAATTACAAGATTTTTTTTTTTTTTTTGAATAGTTATGTCTGAATTATGAATACTATCTAATCATTTTTTTCCCACCTTGTCATCTAGATTAAACTTTTAATTTTAAAATTTAAGTTTTTTTATATAAAGTAGCAAACCTTTATTCACCAAAGAGACGTATGAGTTTCGTTTCAAATTTAATAGGAAATTCATAGATGACAAATATTAATTTTTAATATATAATATACACTTTATCTGTAATAATATATTTTATAATGAATAAAAATATGCACCTTATCCAAACTTAGCTCAGACATAATATTAAATTCTTCTTTCCAGTATGTTGTAACTATTAATGTATAATATTTTATTTTTATTGTAGAGAATCATGTGTCTGAAGATTTGTCGGTAAATACTTATTAGGAATTGTTTCAATTTATATATATTGATATTAATTATTTAGATTACAAGACTTTTATGAATAATTATGTGTGATCTATGAATACATGCTAATCATTTTTTACAACCTTGTGATATAGATTAAACTTTTAATTTACTATTTTAAGTTACTTTATATAAAGTTATAAATAACAAGATGCATTTTTTGATTTATAATAATATATTAACATATATATATATATGTGTATATATATATATGTGTATATATATATATGTATGTCTGTATGGGGGGAGATTCACGATAAATAGATGCTATAAGACAATAATTAGCAAACACCTTATAATATGTTGATCATTGCAAGGAACGGATGGGATTCAATTATACAACACACTGTCCGCTAGAACTTCTAGTGGACATATTAAAATAATTTGCCAAACAATTTTACTCTCAAGTCAAATAAACAAAGTATGTTAATGAGGACTTTCGTCCGCTAGAACTTCTAGTGGACACAAATCAAATTACACACTTGCCAATAATCCAAGGTATATAATACATACGGCAAAAGTAATACAAAGCAACAACAAAGAAGATTGATAATACTATAATATATAATAATATTACATTAAATAAATAAACTAAATAATTAATAAATTTTAAATTCTAGTTAGTGAACCCTAAACACAAGTTAATGAACCCTAAACTTTAGTTAGTGAACCCTAGGATCCACTAACTAGGGTTTAGGATTCACTAAGTAGAGTTTAGGGTTTATTAATTATTTAGTTTATTTAATATAAAAATAATATGATATTAAATAAATTAATTAAATAATTAATAAACCCTAAACCCTAATTAATGAACTATAAACCCTAGTTAATATATCATAAACCCTAGTTAGTGAACTCTACATCTTAGTTTATAAACCCTAAATCCTAATGTTCGCTAACTAGGGTTTAGGGTTTATTAACTAGAGTTTAAGATTTATTAACTAGGGTTTAGGGTTCATTAATTAGGGTTTAGGGTTCATTAATTATTTAGTTTTTTTATTAAATATAATATTATATTATATCATATAATATTATCAGTCATTAATATTCAGGTTGGCATTAACAGATAAATGCGAAAGGAATCATAATCTCATCCTAGCGGATTATGTACATTCTAATATAAACCGACATCGACGTCGTCCATCATGATAAGGGGGGGCAAAGTTGTCCATTAATATGGTATTAAATGGTCCACTAGATTTTCTAGTGGACGACATTCCCTTTGTTTTAATCCTGACCGTTGGCTTTAATAATGAAGGATTAGGATGGTGATTACCTATTTTTTGTCCATGACAAACACTTACTATGGGTCGCTCACACACACACACACACACACACACACACACACACACACACACACACACACACACACATATATATATATATATATATATATATATATGAGTATATGTAGGTACACAGCTGTGTATTTACACAGTAGGGCTATGACGGCGGATTTAATGGCTATGGCGACAGTTTTCTTGATAGTACCGTTGTAATAGCCATAAAAACTGTCGTTAAAGCCCTACTGTGTAGGTACACAGCTGTGTACCAACATTTTTACCATATATATATATATATATATATATATATATATATATATATATATATAGGGGTTGATATTTCTACAGAATTTTTTGATATTTTCACATAGAAAATATCGATATAGACTTATAGCGACAGTTAAAATTGTCGTTATAAATCTATAGACTTACATACCTTTATCATCTTCTTTACCAAAACTTACCAAACAATTTCAATTATGTCTACACATCCCCTCCACCATTACCTTCTCCCTATTACCCTATCCCTATCACCTTTGAGCCATAATCACTCACCAATATCAATAAATACACAAAGAAATCAACCCGCAGGTACGACGTTGCGAATCAGATAAAAAAATCAATGGCCTTTTAACCCAGGAGTAATTTCGAGCAACATAGGCTGGCATTCTTCATCAAATAACAAAAACATACACACTAACAAATCAGTCCCACAAGTAACTGTTATATATGATCCGTCCGATTTTTGCTAAGTCTGCAACTATGAAATTTTCATGATTCAGCCAACCTTATAATCATCCTAGTCCACTCGTTTTGGTCGATAGTTTTCAATCGTCAATTTGATGATACAAAGCAATTTTAATGGATGGAAGAGGATTCATTTTTTTAAATAATTTAATTTTTGATTTGTGTCGTCTTCTTTTTTTTGGCTAATTGATTTGTGTCTTTTTGGGTAGTGAAGAATGTCTGGAAACATTAAACCGACTTTAATCTTAAAATTCAACGAATTTGTGATGGGTCAGGTTTAACCCGATTCATTTGCAATATAGTATTTTCTCTCTCCTAATATGCATAGCCCCATGTGCCCATGTCAGCATCCACATCAGCTCCATGTTGGAGCCACATAGGCACAAAATCTACGCATGATTTTTTTTGTTAGGATCTTAGTTTTTTTGACTGAATGAAATATTGTTGTTAGTATAGGTACTACTTTGAGATAAAATTTATGTATTGATACGTGTTTATAACTTTTTTTAGTTTAGGGATCAATATATAAGTCGTGACTCAGTACAAGTATCAAAAGTTAATTTAACTCTTATATTCATGATATTAATGGTTATTAATACTCCTTTCTTTCAATTTTATTGGTTCTAATTGACTTTTTAAGGTCAAATTTATCAATTTTAAAACTAATAATTAAATAAATATATTAGAAATTTTGAAATAAAATAAGTTGACTTGGATAGTATATTTGATATACTTTTTTAGGAAAATAAATTTGTGCCTATCATGTCTAACAAACTTGAGAATAATTTTTATTTTAAATATGGACAAATCGTATACAAATTCAGAAAGGTTCTGCATAATTTGGTCTTCCTTATTAATAATTAATGAAATTTTGTGCTACTGATCTATAGACCAGGATTACAGCGAACCCTTTTTACCCTGTGTGGTTGCATTCTGTAAACTGGGGACTATAAATCCAAATCATGATATGAGTGCTTAGATGTCTTGTTAATATAGTGTTCTTTTTTCTTTTTTTTCGGGTTCGTCTTATTTGCCTTCGACGAAATGATATTACTTATTTTGCTTTCATAGAGGAAAGGAAATTTATCTAATTTTGAGTCTTATCTTTCATGTTTTTTTTTGGATTCAAAAAACTTGGAAAGTTGCCGGAGGGTGTGTAAGGTTATGCTGATCCTGGTATTCAAAATATTTGTGCTCTAATCTCTTTTCCTCTCCACGAAATATAAATGCAGTTCAGTTGTTACAGGAATGTTTTACATGAGGCTTTTATGACATGTAAATAAGGAAATTGAAAATGTTGGTTTTTACATTACTGATTTAGGGGCTGTTTGATAATCTCTTTTTGGCAACTCTTTTTAGATGAAGAGATTCCTCGTCACTCTTTTACCCATATTACTTAAATTTATTTTTTAAAATTTTTCACTTCACTTCTCTCACCAAACCCGCCATCATTGCCACCCACACCCAAACCCACCACCCACCACCCACCACCACTACGCCACTGCCGCCACCACCACTACTATCATCATATTTTACATTAATTATTTAAAATTGTCATAGTTATTATTATATTTTATTACACTTGAAATATTTTGCTAGTTGTACATTATTGGTGATTTTATTTGAATTAAGTATTTAATACTTTCTCCGTTTTGAATTATAAGATACATTATTAACTTTTGAAAAGTTAATTTAAGATATTTTTAAATTTAAAATTGATATGATTCATTTAAGTTTGAAAATAATAAATCTTATAATTAGTAGTATTTTTAATTAGTTTATGATGTTCGTAATTGTATTGACATAAAATAAATGAATTAATATCAATTTTGAATTTAAAAATATTTGAAATTAATTTTTAAAAAGTCAATATTGATTTTATAATTTGAAACAGAAAAAGTATGTATTTTATTATTACCCGACCCTAAGTTCGTATAAAATGATCTAATGGTAAAATAGTTCAAACATACTATACATATTAGTTTTAATTTTCTAACAATCTTTCTCTGTTTTAAAAAGAGTCTCTATATTATATAGAGTTTATTTCATGGTAGTAAGTAGTGCGTTGAGTGTATAAATTATGTGGGTAAAATAAAAACTTTATAAATTAGGAAGACTAAATAAAAAAAAATTAATTAAAAATGACAAAAAAAAGTAATATAATTAAAGTTAGAGGGGGAAAAAAGAAAAAAAAATGTGACACAAATTCACCACAGCTCAAGAGAGCTGCTTTATAAGATAAATAAGATAGATAAGAGATCCGGTTATTATGAAGTGAATTTTTCATTTCTAGACTAATTGAGAAATGTTCTCTCGATCTTCGTATTAATACCTTATTGGTCTAAAAATAAACTTATCATAAAGTTTAATTCATAGTAACCGGGTCCATAGATGAGATAAGCTCTTATTACACAATTTTATGAAATACCTTATTTTACTATTTTTGTCAGGCGAAGTGGATACTCTGAATTTCGCGAGCTTTTACACAAAGAATGTGTAGCAGCCATAGCAGTTGATGAGAGTTGACTCCGCCACTCGTACCTCAACTCCCACGCTTCTGGTAGTTGGAAACTAAGGAGAAGGACGGGGGTCGCTAGGACAGAAAATTCTCCTTGAGTAGGATTTGAACCGGGGACCAGGACTTTGTAACTTTTGTGGGTAAAAGAATGGGGTCGAAGGGAAGTGAAACGAACACAATAGTTACTCAAATTAGTGTTGGTAAGTTTGAGAATTATATTACTGCAAAGATGCTTCTAGAGTACTTTGAATATAACATTGGAGTTGTTTGGAGATGTAGATTGAAGTCTTCTTCAACCCCTCCCGAGTCGTACCCAGACTTTAAGATTAACACTAAATATATCCAAAGAACGAACATATATGAAAAGGTGGAACCCCATGCATTTGTGCATTTTGCAATTCCCGAATCAGCAATGTCAGCTTTCAATGCTGCAGGGCGTGGAAAGCTGATACTGGTAAGAAATCCTCTAAAGGTCATTTTGGGGCCTGAGAATCCACATCGCATGAATCATATGAGAAGGACCAAGGCTTCCTTTAAGTTATTGGATGTGCGTGTTGAGATTGGAACATGGGTGGTAAGGAAAAATAAGTTCTTTGTTGCTTGGAGAGGTCCGCAAACTGGTGTTGATTTTATAGTGGACCCCTTTGACGGAACATGCAAATTTCTTTTCACAAAGGATACTGCTTTCTCCTTCAAAAGTACAAGAAACCATGCCGTGATAAAGTGTACTTTTAAGGTTGAGTTCTTGGTTAGAAACATCAAACAGAGAAAAGAATATACAGATTCTTCACACTCGATCATTTTGTTGCAGCTGGAGTCATCTCCTATGATTTACTACAGAACAGCAGATGATGATATTGAAGAATCAGTTTCATTTGATTTATTGGATGATGATGATCCGTGGATTCGGACCACAGATTTTACTCCTTCTGGTGCCATTGGTCGGTGTAATACTTATCGCATTCTGATAACACCTCGCTATCGATATCGCCATGGTATCAACTTGAAGAAGGCTATGCAATACCTTACGGAACAAATGGTACCTAGTGGGAAATTGAGAGAACAGCTTCAAATACAAGATGAACCTGATTTTGGTACTCCCATGTCTAATCCTTTCTTCTGTATTCAGTTTAAGGAAGGTATAGACTTTAAAATCTTATTTTTGGTGAATGCTGTGATGCATAAAGGCATATTCAATCAGTATCAGTTGTCCAAAGAGTTCTTCAATCTACTTAGATCCCAAACGGAGGAAGTCAATGTAACTGCATTAAAACACATTTGTTCCTCCAAGTGGCCTTATTTTAATGCTTATAGAAGGATGAGAAAAGTTCAGATATGGTTGAAGAAAATTCCTAAGCTTCTTGAGAGAAGTAGAGAGTTGGATGATATTGTTGAAGTTAGGAGGTTAGTTATTACCCCGACAAAAGCTTACTGTCTTCTACCAGAAGTTGAACTTTCAAATAGGGTTCTCAGGAATTATAGATCAGTTGCTGATCAGTTTTTAAGGGTGACCTTTATGGATGAAGGCATGCAGATACTAAATAATAATGTAATGACCTATCATTCTGCTCCAATTGTAAGAGATAGGACGTCACATTCTAATGTCTCGAGAACCACAGTGTTCAGAAGGGTGCAGGAAATTGTAACCGAGGGGTTTTATTTATGTGGTCGGAAGTACTCATTTTTAGCCTTCTCAGCTAATCAACTGAGGGACCGGTCTGCTTGGTTCTTTGCCGAGGAAAAAAATACTAGCGTGGGTGACATTTTGAACTGGATGGGGCATTTTACTAACAAGAACGTTGCAAAGTATGCTGCTAGAATGGGCCAGTGCTTTTCATCCACTCATGCGACAGTGGAAGTTCCACATAGTGAGGTAGATTTGGAGCTTCCGGATATCGAGAGAAATGGGTACGTTTTCTCTGATGGAATAGGTATGATATCATATGATCTTGCAATGGAAGTTGCAGAAAGGTTGCAGTTGAAAGAAAACCCTCCATGTGCTTATCAGATCAGATACGCAGGTTGCAAAGGTGTTGTTGCTTGTTGGCCAGCCAGAAAAGATGGGATTCGTCTTTCCTTAAGGCCGAGCATGAATAAGTTTGTGTCCAAACACACCATCCTTGAGATATGTTCTTGGACTCGCTTCCTGCCTGGATTTTTGAATAGGCAGATAATAACATTGCTTTCGGCTTTGAATGTCTGTGATGATGTATTTTGGAAAATGCAGGAGTCCATGGTTTATAAACTGAATCGGATGCTCGTAAATGCAGATATAGCTTTTGATGTTCTTACCGCCTCGTGTGCTGAAGAAGAAGGAAATACGGCTGCTATAATGTTAAGTGCAGGTTTCAAGCCTCAAACTGAACCTCATCTACAAGGCATGTTAACGAGCATACGAGCTGCACAGTTTGGCGACCTCAGGGAAAAGGCTAGGATCTTTGTTCCCTCTGGAAGATGGTTGATGGGTTGTTTAGATGAGATAGGTATACTTGAACAAGGCCAGTGCTTTATCCAAGTGTCAAAACCTTCACTGGAAAATTGCTTCGAGACTAAAAAAGATATAGAAGTAATCAAGGGCCATGTGGTAGTGGCAAAGAACCCCTGCCTTCACCCTGGCGATGTGCGGATTCTGGAGGCAGTGGACGCTTCGAGCTTGCGCCATCTCTTTGATTGCCTGGTTTTTCCTCAAAAAGGAGATAGACCGCATGCAAATGAAGCATCAGGAAGCGACCTTGATGGTGATCTCTACTTTGTGACATGGGATGAAAAACTTATTCCGCCTAGTAAGAGGAGCTGGTTGCCAATGGATTATGCACCTCCAGATGTCAAAGAACTGCCACGTGGTGTTCAGCATAAGGTGATCATCTACCTTATTTGGTTACCATCTCCTGTGTTATTTTTTAAGTTTCTTTAGTATGTGATAATATTATGTACTCCCTCTGTCCCAAATTATTGCAACACTTCTCTTATTTGAATGTACCAAGTTATTTGCAACATTTCTAAATTTGGTAACTATTAATAATTCAATGCCCAATTTGCCCTTAATGGTCCCATAACAATAATACATTTAAAGCTATTTGTCCCACCATCATTATGAAAATGTATTATTACAAGGGTGTTTTAGACAAAATTCTATAAAGTCCATGCAAATTTTAAAATGCGTGAAAAATCCAAGGTTGCAATAATTTTTGGGACGGAGGGAGTATCATATTTTGCTTTCCTCATAGCTTCTCGCTGCTTTGTCCCTTTGAATTATCTTCATTCATCTTCACTTGTGAAACTTTTAACTCAACATTGAAAAGTGAAAACCTGCGAACATCCCTTCACCTCCAAAACAAAACCAAAAGAAAAATAGAAAAAAAGAAAAAAAAAGTCACCTACACAAAATACGATGAGTTATATCTTAGATTTGCTGACATATTTGTAAGAGTGTTGGTTGGTTTACTTGTATCAATTCTTCATTGGCGTATATACTTTCTTGAATCTCCAATCAACATAAATCTCTATAACAGTATATTGCATGTGTATGTCTTCCTATTTTAGATATGTTTGAATGATATGTTGTCGATTTCACAGGACATAATGGAGTTCTTCACTACTAACCTGGTTAATGTAAACCTGGGTACAATCTGCAACGCTCATGTGGTTCATGCCGATAAATATGGAGCATTGGATGAGAGATGCATTAAACTGGCAGAGCTTGCTGGCATGGCTGTTGATTTCCCCAAGACTGGAAAAATTGTGAACATGCCACCAGAATTCAGACCAAAATTGTACCCCGACTTCATGGGAAAAGAAGAGTTTCAGTCGTACAAGTCAAATAAAATATTAGGCAAGCTTTACCGCCAAATTAAAGATGATCACTATGTAGATGTGAGGGCTTCTTCGGAGATAGATTTTATTCCTAAAGAAATCCCGTACGACACTGATCTCGAGATTCCAGGATCCAAAACTTTTGTCGATGAAGCATGGGCCCTTAAGTGCTCGTATGACGAGCTGTTGAATGGTCTTCTAGGTCAGTATAAAGTGAATAGGGAAGAAGAGGTTGTCACGGGCCACATTTGGTCCATGCCAAAGTATAGTAGCAGGAAGCAAGGTGAAATGAAAGAGAGACTCAAAAATGCTTACAACGCTATTAAAAAAGAGTTCAGGAAACATTTTGAGCATATGGACAAGGAATTTGACGAACTTTCTGAGGATGAGAAGAATACTATGTTCGAGCGCAGAGCTTCAGCGTGGTACCAGGTCACGTACCATCCCGAATGGGTGAAAAAGTCACTGGAATTGCAAGATCCTGATGGTGGTACAGAGACGGTGATGTTAAGCTTTCCTTGGATAGCAGCTGATTATCTTACTCGGATTAAAATCAAACATGGAGGAATGGAAGATGGTCAACCAGCAAAGTTGATTATGATCTTGTAGGGTACCTTGCTGATAAAATATGAGTAATGCTTCATATTTTCTTGTTGGGTTTTCTTAAAAATTCATGACTCCAAGTCCACACTACCTCTTATGAACGTTAGCTGCCATATTTTGGTACTCTTAATGTTTATGTTTTTTTTCTACCTTACTCTTATTGTTTATTGTTGGGTTTTCTTGCTGAATTGCTATATATGTATTTATTTCTATAAATATAATATACATCTCTATGATTGGTAGCACTAAGATTTTTGAAAGTGTTTCGCTTTTAATTGCATGTTTAAGTTTTCCAAAATTTGTAAAACTGATATATTTTGTTCATGTTTTCCTATGTTTAAATTAAAAGTGATGGCATGATTCAAAATAAAATTTTGATAGTAAACTTAAGGATATTATGTATTTTATACTACAATAAAAAGAAATGTTACTTCTTCTTTTTTGAAAATGGCTCAAAAGACCTACTTGACAGTTTCCTTATGAGGGAGTTACCCGCCTTTTCCTATAATTTTAAGTCGAGTGTAGTGAAGGGATTCTCATGAGAGAAACTTCATAGAGAATAGAGGTGAACTATTTTTACGAGTCATCTTAATAGTGATTGACTTTTTTGTGATCAGTCTTGTATGTGTTTCTATATAAAGAAATTTGTTTTTCTTTTTTTTTTTTTGTCTTAAAGTAATGTGAAAATACATAAGAACTCTTGAATGAAAATGAAAAGGAGGTGGAACTCCAGTTCTTTGGGAAATGATAAAATCTTTGCCACCAAATGATTCTTATTCTATAGCGAAAAGAGTAATGTAAAGTAAAATGCTGCATCTTCAATTTTATTTTTTTTAGTTTTAGATTTTATGTTATTTACATTTTCTTGTCGGTTTTAGTTTCTTTATTTCATGCTGGGCAACTGGACAATATCAAATTTACCTCTTAGTGAGTTCTTGCTACTAACTTGAAAGGGGGCAACGTGTTTGTTTTTGAGGAATTGGAAATATTTTAATCATTTCAAAATAAATTTTGCACTAAAATTGAGACTGTGTAATAGATACATTTTCAGTGTTGGAACTTCGGAAGCTTGGAAATTTTACTTGGTAGGATTCTAGGATTTTTCAAATTATTTTCAGTTTATTATTAACTATTCATAATTAATGTCATTTTAGTTTCAATTTGATTCTTCGTAAATTTGAGTCATAGCTAATTGCTTCAAATTTTTATTTATAGTTTACCAAAATAAATATGTCCATTCAGAAAAATATTACATCTATCTTTTTGGGTAAGGGTGTTCATTCGGTTAATACTGAACCGGACCGAATCGGTACTGAATTAGACCGGCACCTGTGACACCCCCAAATTTGGATACTAGTACCACGAACTTGTGCTCACGATAATCATACATTTATAACATAAATACATCCCCAAACAACACATATCTCTAATGCGGAATAATAAACATATGTTGTTTATACAAAAGGATTCACTACTTGTCCCAAAGTCTCTAACCTTTAGTAATCACATCAAGAACCATTTAATACATCAAAAGATTTACATATCCAAAAGATAACGTTTAAACTAAACATGTAGCATGCATTACTGCTCTTTCATCTTATCTTTGCCCTTGTCCTTTCTTGAGGTCTTCGGTTTAACTGAAAAGGGTTCATGACATAGCAAGGGTAAGCAACTAGCTTGCTCAGCAAGTTTTAAATAGATAACAAGGAATATGTCATGAATGAATATGAATGTCAATTGAATATATCAATAACATGAATCAAAGGTAATAACTGTAAGATATAATCAGTGCATGGAATATTAAGCAGCAATTGATTATTTAACATGCTGAGTGGTTAAAAAAAAAACCATGAACTATTCCAAGATATTAGTATTTCAACTAACTCTTGTTCAACGGTAAACCGCAAATTTGTACTTAAGGGGATCAGCCTCTTGTACTCTGTATATGCATAACATTCAAGTATCTGATCAATTTTAGATCATCTACCAATACCCCAATTAAGGGTTGTTCATCTCAGTATAAGAATCCGCACCACTATGGTTTGGATAGCTTTTACAATAATTAACCTGCAAGGTCTAGCCGGAACGAATGGCGTAGACTAATTTTTTTAAACAGTTCATGAATAAAAGAATTTCAAATGATTCATAGTTCAATAATAAAACATGAATTCAAATGCACTATGTGCGAATGACAAAAATATTGATGTGGAATAATTTACAATAATTAAACCACTTAGCATATATTGAAGAATTATAACTCGAGTTTGAGTTAGGAAACTTGCAAAAGTTTAGAATTAGGAAACTTGCAATATAAAGTAAGTTTAAAGTTTAGGAACTTGCTCAATTAAATGAGTTTAAGGTATATGAACTTGCCTGTTTGTTGATTTACGACTAATTCTCTTAATTACACTGCTCTTGAAGACCTAACATAATTAACGTTGGCCTATCAATTAGTATTGATCATAATTATCTTTTTAAACAATTAAGTTCATCAATTACATAATCATTCAATCACTTATAATTATCATATAACACATTGCCGGTAATATAGTATCATTTAACCTTACTAAACATTCAATTGTTTCTAGGTCTTATGATTTAATAAACAAATATTGTGACGACCCCAAATCCGGGTTCCTTTAACCCTAGACTTGGTACGTCACGATACATCATCTTCATACACGTTCTATAACTAATGCGGAATATATAAACATAAATTGTTTATTCTACAACATTTCCCAAGGTTTCTAACCTTAACTTACATATATACCTTTAGATTCATAAAAAGGTTTACAAAATTACTTACATCATATAACAATTTAGTTATAATGCATAACACTATAATCTTGTCTGTTGCTTCTGTCTCCGTCTCTCCTTGGACATTCGTATTATTCTGAAATTTGTCATCATGATATAGCAAGAGTGAGCAACGACTTTGCTCAGCAAGTTTAAATACGATAACGATATATCATGATTGAAAGAAAGAATAAGCTTTTGAATTTTCAACAATATAATAATTGTGAAAGAGTACGAGTCATAATTTCAATAATTGAATGACTAAATTAATTAATGTTGAGTGTCAATAATGACCATGAACAAATTTAACTGAACCTTATGGTAATGAAGGTGATCAGCCTTTCATACCTGATGAACACATGCAACAAGCACTATGTGCGAATCAACAATTTAAAGAGGTGGAATAATTATACAGAATTAAACCATAGCATGCTTGAAACGTAACAACTTGAGTTTGAGTTAGGAACTTGAACAATAAAATAATATATCCTGCTCGAATATAAATTGAGTAGGGTTAGGAAACTTGCATGTCTGCTCAGCTACAATAAATGTCTAGCTTTAACTAACTGGTTTTGAAAGACCTAATATCAATAAAGTTGGTCTAATAATTAGTACGGCGTATTTGCACAACTATACGCTTACTAAGGAACTTATCTAACACATGATATACATCAGTCAAAACAATATTATTAACCTTATAGACCCTCAATCATATTAGGTTAATAATTTAATAAGTTAGAAAATAATTTTCTCAAGTGTTAAACACTTATTAAACTATTAAACAATTTATTATAACTGTTTAAACAAAAGAGTTAAAAGACATTTTCTTTATTCCATTAAATCTAATTTCATTTAATTACTATTTATCATTAATTAAATAGTAAGTAATTAACTACCTTTAGTTATTATTTAATAATAAATAATAACTTACTAGATTTATTTATTATTTAAAATTAATCAAATAATAAATAATTATATTATATTAAACATAATCAAATATCTTTAGTTAATATTTAATAATAAATAATAACTAATTAACTAGATTCATTTATTATTTAAAGTTAATTAAATAATAAATAATAAAATTATATAGTAAATACTCAAATATCATTAGTTATTATTTAATAATAAATAATAACTAACTGAATTTATTTATTATTTAAAGTTAATCAAATAATAAATAATTAAATAATCAATCTTAGTTGTCTTTGATTATTATTTAATAGTAATTAAATAATAATTAATTAGTTTATCATCCTTGTTTATTATTTAATATTAATTAAATAATAATTAATTTAATCATAAATTCAGAAGATATAATATTAACTAGATTAATATTTACAACATTTAAATATTAATCCTAAATACTTATTATATTAAAAAATATATATATATAATATTAAACTAACTAGATTAATATTTACAACATTTAAATATTAATCCTAAATACTTATTATATTTGAAAAATATAATATTAAACTAACTAGATTAATATTTACAACATTTAAATATTAATCCTAAATACTTATTATATTTGGAAAATATAATATTCAATACCTAAATATCATTTTTGTATTATTAATATTTTTGTTATAATTTTAAATTAATTTTTAAACATTTAAATTAATTTAAATTATCCAGAATGGCAAAATCGTAAATAAACTGAAAAATCGGACCGATGGCAATTTCGTAATTAATCAGAAAACCGAACGGAGGGGCAAAATTGTAATTTTCGCCAAATCTGTTCCTCGCGCATTGCGCGCACCGACAATTCTATGTCCCAAAACGGTGCCGTTTTAAGGCACCGTAGCTGGCTTCCGCGTATTGCGCGCGGATGAAATTTTTATTCGCCAAAACGACGCCGTTTTGGCTCCGTGTCCGACAGTAACAATTGCTTGCGCGCATTGCGCGGCAACCCTCTTTTTTTTTTCTTCCAGCAGATTATGAACAGTGGCTATTTTGATTAAAATTATACCTTCAAGAAATCTTTAAGTCCTCAATAAAAATCCAGAAAAAATACCAATAACTTAACTACAATTTATAACATGAAAATTTAATTTTTCATGATTTAATATTAAAAAAAATTTATAAAAATTTTACATCACATAAACTACCACAAATCATAACTTTTTGTGTATAACTCCATTTTGAGTGATTCAAACTTTGTTTTTCTCATGATTTAATGTTCTATCATATTATAACATTAAATCTAAATTTTATAAAAATTATTTTTGGACATTATTTTGAGACTTGATTTAACACACCACCAAATACATGTTTTTAGCATATAAATTATACCAAAATACAAATCAAGCATATAAAACTCAAGCATGGCATAAATATTACTACTACATATTATTAACTATATTAACATATTTATACTCACATGTTGGTTTATTTAATTTAAAAATAAACTACATTTAAAATAACAATTACCTCATTTTAATGGCTATCTTCATTTTTCTTCCAAAATGGGTTGTGCAACTTGAAGACATGAACCAAGAACTCCTTCTCTACCTTCTCCATGCTCTCTCTCAAAATACTTACTCTCCCAAGCTATTTTTCTCAAACTCTCTCTTTTGGAAGTTGGAAAAATAAATGAAATGTAATGTTTACCATTTCAAGTATACATGTAAAATTCTTAGATATAAAAATTGTAATATCCCAGATATTTTCAAGATTTTAAATAATATCTTAATTGATTTTATTAAAGGTTAATGTTTAAAACCTAGAATGTGAGAAGTAAGATATGTAGAAAATGGGTAAATAATTTTTTTTTTAACATAATGTATTTGTTAGAAATTAAATGTGAAAATATTTTATGATGCATATAGAGAATTTATTAAAGAAATAAATTCATTTGAGAAGTGAATACGGTTATAAGGATATATATACATAGTTATATATTCCTAGAGTTGTGTTTGTTAGCCAAACAAGAAGATGAGTAAATTAATACTCAATAAAACTAATAAATTAATTAGTTTAAATATGAAGTAAGAATGAAAGTCATGAAATATAATTAATTATGTTAATTATATTAGTTATGAGTTAAAGTTATATAAAAACTAGAAAGTTTGTCTAGAATGACAATATTAAGAAGTTAATTGATTAAGTAATTAACTTAATTATTAAGTTGTGGCATAGAGTTCGAGTAATTTAATTACTACTAGTGGACTAGCTCAAAAGGATTATAGATGTTAGCCCAATATGAAAATATTGGTATGAAGTGGGTAATTAAATAATAAGCCCAAATGTTATGTTGATTAATAGTCCAAGAGGTAATTAATATAAGTCCAATTAAGTTAATTACCTAGCCCAAGATATAAAGATGTGTGCCTTGTGTTGGGTAGCCCAAATAATTAAATAAAGGAGCCCAATGCACAATAAACTAGTAACCCAAATATTAAGTCCAAATTTAAAAGTCCAATGTTGGTCAAAGTGTTGGGAGATATTGTTGAGTGTAGAGAATTAACTAATGTAGAGTTAATTGAATAACCCTAGTTGGTAGGCAAGATAGAGAATTAACCAAACATTGGTTAATTGTTAGAGGAAGAAAGGTAGTGATGAGAATTAACTATGGATGAGTTAATTATGTAACCCAATGTGGTAGAATAATTAAAGGTAAGTCTAATTGGATTATATTACAAGTCCAATTGATGTATTAAACTAAGTTAAATAAATTAACCTAGTAGTCCATGAAATTAATTAAACCTTGATTCAAGTTATAATTAATCAAGCCCAATGCTTGTTTTAATTAAATGTAACATAGGGTATATAATGTTAGCCCAATGTAATAATTAAATTGAGCCCAAACCAATTAATTGGATGAGCCCAATATATTAAATCCTAGAGTCCAATGTGGAGCCCAAATGGTAGTCAAAATTGGTCAACATTTATATATATAAGTATATATATATATATAGATGTATATATGTATATTTAAGCTATAAAAATAAAGCAAAAATGGGGGATTAAAAGACCATTTTGCTGAGATTTTTAGGGGCCCCACATGGGTAGCTTGTTTCTTTCATGTTGCTTAAATCACACACTTGGTGTTGGTGGTTCAACCACTCTAGTCAATCACTTAGTCATTCAACATGTCCATCCATCAAATAGTATCCTAATTAGCACTAATTTGACTATGTTGGTGAATTAGGGAGAGTTGATGGTAATTAAGGAGACTCTATAAATAGAGTACTCCACACCCTTGTCATGTTTGTTTGGTCATTTGCTAGAGCTCAAGAGAAGAAAATAGAGAGCATTTGAGAGAAATATAGAGAGAACACTTGAGAGTGTGGAAAATATTGCTAGAGGTAGAGCTTGGTGGATGACACAAAGCTTCACATCATTCTTTGGAAGGAGAAGAAGAAGAGCACACAAGTCCATAAGGTTAAAAAGTGCTCTAACCCTTCTTAAGTTCATTTTTGTAGTCTAGATATGATTTGAACGGTTAAAATATATTTTTAACCGATCAAAAGTTATTTTGATGGTCTAGAAGTCTAAATCTATGATATATAGGTAGATTCATGGTTTGATAGGTTTAAATCATGTGTTGGTATGAGTGGTATGCAAATAAATGGAAGAAAATTCCATATTGTGTTACCGGTAAAACCCTAAGTGATTCGATCTTAAAATTCCATATTGTGGGACAATACACAACGATTCCGGAGACGAGACCCGACAATTCAAAAAACGACCAGTCAGATACGATACCTGACCAAACCAAAAAACGACCAGTCAGATACGATACCTGACCAACCCGAAAACGACCAGTCAGATACGATACCTGACCAATTCAAAACGACCAGTCAGATACGATAACTGACCAATTCAAAAATGACCCGTCAGAAACGATAACTGAGCAATTCAAAAATGACCCGTCAGAAACGATACCTGACCAATCCAAAAAATGACCCGTCAGAGACGTTACCTGACCAACCCGAAAACGACCAGTCAGATACGATACCTGACCAACCCAAAAACGACCAGTCAGATACGATACCTGACCAACCCAAAAACGACCAGTCAGATACGATACCTGACCAATTCAAAAAAGACCCGTCAGATACGAGACCTAACCAATTCAAAACGACCCGTCAGATACGATACCTGACCAAACCAAAAGACGACCAGTCAGATACGATACCTGACCAAACCAAAAGACGACCAGTCAGATACGATACCTGACCAACCCAAAAAAAAAACGACCAGTCAGATACGATACCTGACCAATTCAAAACGACCAGTCAGATACGATACCTGACCGATTCAAAAATGACCCGTCAGATACGAGACCTGACCAATTCAAACGACCCGTCAGATACGATACCTGACCAATTGAAAAACGACCCGTCAGATACGATACCTGACCAATTGAAAAAACGACCCGTCAGATACGATACCTGACCAATTGAAAAACGACCCGTCAGATACGATACCTGACCAATTGAAAAACGACCCGTCAGATACGATACCTGACCAATTGAAAAAACGACCCGTCAGATACGAGACCTGACCAATTCAAAACGACCCGTCAGATACGAGACCTGACCAATTCAAAACTACCCGTCAGATACGAGACCTGACCATTTCAAAAACGACCAGTCAGAAACGATACCTGACCAATTCAAAAACGGCCCGTCAGAGACTATACCTGACCAACCAAAAAACGACCCGTCAGAGACGATACCTGACCAACCCAAAACGACCTGTCAGAAACGATACCTGACCATCACAAAACGACCCGTCAGAGACGATACCTGACCGTCCCAAAAACGACCCGTCAGAGACGATACCTGACCATCACAAAACCGACCGTCAGAGACGATACCTGACCGTCCCAAAAACGACCCGTCAGAAACGATACCTGACCGTCACAAAAAATGACCCGTCGGAGACGAGACCCGGCAATTACAAGATAACTTGTTAGAGACTAAACCCATACGATCCGTTGGCAAAAGATCCGACGATGACGATACGACCCGTCGGCAAAAGATCCGACGATGACGATACGACCCGTCGGCAAAAGATCCGACGATGACGATACGACCCGTCGGCAAAAGATCCGACGATGACGATACGACCCGTTGGAGAAAGATTTGACGATGACGATACGACCCGTTGGAGAAAGATCTGACGATGACGAGACGACCCGTTGGAGAAAGATCCGACGATGACAATGCGATGACCGTTGGGAAAAGATCCGACGATGACCAAAACAATGCGATGCGATGTACGATGCGATATGCGAGAAGCAGTGCGATATGCGATTTCATATGCGATGTAATGCGATTTTGATTTAGTATGATATTGAATTTGATATTTAAATATGCGATATGCGTTAAGCAAGAGAAAAATAGTTTTTGGCGAATATGCGATGCGAGTCCATTTGAGACAGTAACTGGTGATATTGATGTTGCATCATTAATATGTATATGTTGCACAATTGATATATATGTTGCATCATTAATGTGTATATGTTGCATCATCAACACATGTTGCCATCCTCATGCATTGGGTGCCTACTTCTTTATCATGTTCATTTCACTTACCATTCCATAAACATGATAAAGAGGGGCAGCTGTAGACACCCAAATTTTGCACTTTCTCTACTAACCCTGGCAGGAGGGCAAAATCGTCATTTGACCCGACATGCGGAAAGAAAGGTGGACCCCAGCACAAAGCCACCCCAGCGATTTATGGTCAAAACCGCCACAACGGACAACGAGCATCCGGTCACTTGAGGCAAGGCGAACAGTTGATCCAGAAAGGCCTGAGCTGACCACAAAAGACGACTAATGGCCACTCCGCTTACGATGTTCGGGGGTCTCGCTCCCCGGTGAGCGAGCGGCTGCCCAGCTCGCCGGTGAGCTGGCGGGGGTGGAAAGGGGGCAGCGCCCCCTGGAAGCCAGGCACAATTATCAAATTCTATATCAAGTCGCAGCCCGCCGAACTAGCCTCCCAGAACAATATGGCACGTTTCCCAGGGATTTTCGGATTGCAAAAATACAGCCTTCCAAAACAATACAGCAAAAATTGGCGATTTAAGACCGCGTGGCACGGAAATTGAGAAAAGGAAACCAGACAGCCGCAGATGCATCTGCGGCCAACGACTTTTGGGGCTTCGCGTGGCTCGAGGGCGGCACACGGCAGCCGAGGCGGCGGCTCAGACGGCCACAGCAGGCAGCCGCAGATGCATCTGCGGCTGCCTGGAGATCAGCTATACATCGCCATTTTCGTCCGAGAGAAAAGAAGAGAGGAAATTTTGAAGGTTTTTAGAGAGAGAAAATGGCGGAATAGAGAGAGAAACCTTCAGGTTTGGTAGAAAAGGTGAGGATTCTTCCTCATTTGTTCAATCTTTACATTATATTGTATCCTATTTCGATTTTCAAGCATTCAAGCGTGTCTTTCCTCATTTGAAATGTGAAGAAATCTAAGTTTCTAGCATTTGTGGTTTTATATAGTTAGATCTAGTTCTCATTTCATTTTATTGTTTAAGTTATTATAGATCTAATTTTTGTGCATTTGTTGGGTGGATCTACTGTTAGATCCGAAAATATTTGGTGCATTGCTATTTAATATAGTTTGATTTTGTATATGTTGAAGTTAGATCCGATGTAGTCGATATATGTTTGGATCTATGGATTAGGGATGGTTAGAGAGGATTTGTTGTGGATAGAATCTCCTCCTAACCTCCCGATGATATCCTTTTAGTTTATTTTATAGTTTTAACGCATGTAGCGATGGCGATGCATTTGTATTGTAAATATGTAATTTTCGGGCCTTAAAGCGATGTCGGATCGAAAATCGGGTTTAAGACCCCGTAATAATGAAATGTGCGATTGTGGGCGTTTGGGGTTATTCGGATGGCTTACATGCCCGTGAATAGCCGCAACGTTATTTTGATGCTTGGTTTTCCCTTTTGACACGAGAAAACGATTTTGGAATGAAATGATAAAGATTTTTATAAAATCAAGCAAATTAGGATATTAGATCCACGAGGATTAAAATTAAGAGTTTTGGCGAACTTAAATCCATGTTTGGCAAAAAGGCTTCATTTGGTTCCAAAAGGTCATAAAAAACGATTTCGCAAATAAATAAATGTTTTCATTAAACTTTGTGCATAGGGTGAAAGAGTTCTAGAAGTTGCCTTCATTTTGTTCATTTTATTATTAGAAGGCAATGTATAGTCTCGATACCTATTTGACAAAAGTTTACAAATTGTTTTATGAAAACGACACCTAATAAACCCCCCCCCCCCATCGCTTTCGAAATTAAAATCAATCTTTATTGTAAAAAATGAAGTCTTGTCAATTGGGTCAAAGGATGTCTAAAACGCTTTCCAGATAAACACATTTGCCATATAGAATCAAAGCAACTTTTATGCAAAACGCACCACAAACGTTCATTTAGGCATACACGCACACACACGCGCGCACACACATTTTAGGATTTAAAAGGATAGGAAAACATCGAGATTGCGGTAACCGTGTTTCACGGAAGTCGGGGGGTGCCTAACACCTTCCTCTCGCTTAAGCAAGCCCCCGAACTCTATGAATCTTGGTTTGCGGACCAATTAACTCGGAGTCACATATGAGCCAGCGATTACGAAAACAAACTCGGATGAGTTGGTACATCCATTTCAAATATACCAACTGGCGACTCTGGTCAATTGGCTCATAAAAAATCGATCTTTCAAAACCCGTCGACATTAAGCCGACCCTTTTCAAAATCACATTTAATTCAAAAGGCTAAAATTGGAAAGGGACATTAAATAATAAAAAACGAGACGACGAAAATCCCGGCGTCGACAATCCTTTTTAATTATTATTAAATAATAATTAATTAAAATTAATGTTCCTTACTTATTATTTAATCCTTATCAAAAAAATAAATAATTAATTCATTAACTCTTAATCCTCTTTAATTATTAATTAACCATCCTTATTTATTATTTAATATTAAATAATAAATAATTAATTTATTACCTTAATACATCTTTAATTATTACATAATATTAAATAATAATTAATTAACTAATTACCCTTATTTATTATTTACTATTATTTAAATAATAAATAATTAGCTTGCTATCCTTTAATTATTATTTAATATTAATTAAATAATAATTAATTATTTAATTACCTTTATTTATTATTTAATCTTAATTAAATAATAAATTTTATTATCCTTTAATTATTATTTAATTTCAATTAATTGAATAATAATTAATTAGTTATTCATACACATTATTAAATCTTTATTAAATAATAATAATTAGTTACTTAGAATTAAATAATAATTATTTTTCTTTACTAACATTATAAATCTAATAATTTTTTTAGGCCTTTTAATAATTTTTATTAATTAAATAATAATAGTTTATTATTTAATTAACATTTTAAAACATTTAATACCATTTAAATCATTTAAAAATCATTTTAAATCATTAAAATATTAATTTTATCACAAAATCTGCTAACAGACCCGAAAATGCTGACCGGGTCGCGCCTGACCCGGTCCAGATCCGAATCAGAGAGTTGCAGTTAATTACCAAAAAACCAGGCAGTGTGTACCCTTGTTTTCAGATCTGGGATCCTATATTAAAACTTGAATATCTTGAGTTCTACAACTCCGATGGAGCTCTACTTTATATCGTTGGATTCCTCTTTTCCTGAACTATAATAAACTGTGGTTTCTCGATATTTTTGGATACGTTTTGGTCCTCTGGTAACGGCATAAAGTGGACTGATCTGTTTTAGGTTTTGACAGTGAGCTACATTGCTTCCAAAAATCATAACTAAATCATTCTAATTCATTTTTAAGTGAATCCAAAGCTATTTTGCTCCTCATTTATATGAAAATACCAGAAATTACAAAACCATGAAAATAATTTGTACAACTCAAAATGAAAAGCTACAAACCACAAACTCGACGTAGTCCGTCGGTAAAAATGAAACTTAGGGTTTTTGTGAGATTTTTTGAGATCTAACCACATAGATAAATATATTAAACCCCATGATACCATAGACATACAAATATAGCATAGATCTACCATACACAACCTTTATAAAATATTTTTCACCATAGAAATTAAATAATATACCGTAAAACATCAAAGTTAGGTTTTTGAAATACCTTTTGGTTTTGTGTGCTACTTTTCTCCTTTTACCAAAGTAGGAGATGAAACTTGATGACGTCCAAGATCTCCCTAGCTAGAAAAATGACTTGACTCGGTGACTCAATATGGAACTCACAATGAACTCACTAGTTGACTCACTCAACTCACTAGCACTGAAATAAGAAGCTCTCTAGCAATTTCTTGAAACTCTTTTAAATGAAGCTAAGCTTCTCTATTTATAGGCTTGAGAACCTATACATACAACATTGTAAGTATAGTTTTCAACTAGCACTTAGCACCATTTTCCCATTTTTGGTTCCTTTAGTTTAGGCTTTATTGGTCCTTATGGAAGGTAATGCAAGCAATCCAAAAATGCACTCAACCATCAAGCAAATCAATTTTAATAAAATTTGACATCCAAGTGGGTCTCATACCACCTATATAATCCGGACAAGAGGGAATATATTCTCTAACTTTTGATTTAATTTTTATTAGCTAACTTGCATAAATCAATTTCTTCTAGAAGCTTTGTAATTGGATCAATGTTTGGGCTTGTAAATTTAATTGTTTGGGCTTACTATTCATCTCAATTGGGCTACTAGAATCACAATTTAATTTACCAACATTGGGCTCATACATTAATTTATTAGTCTCCCAATTTAAATAAAACATTGGGCTTACCTAATACAACCAACATACAAATCCATACTTAATTAATTAAGTGGACTTGTTTAATAAATATATAGGCTAGCCTACTAGTATTTAACTACTAGTTGAACTATTAATTAATATCATTAATATTTCATATAATTATAATTAATTAATAATTATATTAATTAATTTACATAATCCAATTAGACTTGCTATATTCAAAATTAATTGAATATTTAATTAACTTATCATAATATCAATTTCTTGATATTAATATAATTAAGTTAGTCCACTGACATAATTATTCATTAGTTAGACTGTAATGTCCTAGAATTTCCACGTCTTTATTAATTAAATTATTAATTTAATTTCCAACGAGTTAGTTTTATGAGATTATTTAAATCTTTTTATGTGATTAATTAATTATGTGATTAAATAATTACGTAATTAATTACTAAAATTAATTAAAGGGGGTCACTAATATGTATTAAATTAGTGAACAAACCCTAAAGTTTTAATATCAAAATAATTGATAAGTTTCCTATTAATTAAATATTCAATTAAATTGAATATAATGAGTGAATTAAATATAATAAATTAATTAATATGATTATTAATTAATGTAAATAATGTGAAATATTAATAATAATATTTATTAGTCCATTTAGTAATTTAATACTTATGGGTTAGAATATTTAATTATTTATTCAATCTAATTATTTATTTAATCATGGATTGAATAATTAATGTGTAAATTATTAAATTAGCCCAACATGGGTCAATTAGTAGCCCAAGTGTAGAATAATAAAATTTGACAATTTAGTAGCCCAAACAATTTAATAGGAGCCCAATTGGTATTTTAAATTAAAGCCCAATGATTGACCCACTTGAAAAATACTTAATTAAACTATTTAATTTTTAAATTAAGCAAAATGACAATGAATTTGGGACATATATTGATCCATCAGCCGACATGTTGGAAAGGAGAGAGAAAAGTGATGTTTTGATTTTCTTTTATTTTTCCTTTATTTAATATTAGGTTGCTTGTTTTGGTTTTTGGGAAAGTCCTTTCCCACAAAATTCTCACCAACTAGGTATGGACTAATTTTCTTGTGTAAGTATCCAATATAGGTGCATGATGGTCTAGATTAATATATACAATATGTGTATCTAATATTTTGTAGGAGTATACTTGTATTTGTAAGACTTCTACATTTCATTATTTTTCTAAGTCCAAAAGAGAGAGAGCTAGAGAGCATTTGAGAGTGAGAAATTAGTGAGAGTAAAATACTAAGAGAGGAGAAGGAGTTTTTGGTGCATGTCATCTTCATTCATCACCTACTTTGGAAGAAAAAAGAAGATAGCCATTAAAACAAGGTAATTATTATTTTAAATGTAGTTTGTTTTTAAATTAAATAAATCATCATGTTAGTGTAAACATGTTAATATAGTTATTAATGTGTAGTGGTAATATTTATGCCATGCTTGAGTTTAATATGCTTGGTTTGTATTTTGGTATATTTATATGCTAAAATATGTATTTAATAGTGTGTAAACAAGTTTTGGAATTTATGTCCAAAAATATTTTTATAAAACTAAGGTTTGATGTTCTAATATTATAGAACATTAAATCATGAGAAAAACAAAGTTTGAATCACTTAAAATGGAGTTATACACAAAAAGTTATGATTTATGGTAGTTTATGTGATGTAGAAATTTTTATAAAAAAATAATGATATTAAATCATGAAAAATTATTTTTTCATGTTATAAATTAATATAAGGTGATTGGTAATTTTTTTGGATTTTTATTGAAGAGTTAAAGCTTAATTGAATGTATAATTTTAGTTAAAAATAGCACTGTTCACAATCTGCTAAAGGGAAAAAAATAGGAACAGTCCGCGCAATGCGCGGAAGACATTCGACTGGCAAAACACGGAGCCAAACGACGTCGTTTGGCGTCTGTGGGGAATTTACTCCGCGCAATGCGCGGAAGCCGTTTCCGGCTTCTTAAAACGGCACCGTTTTGGGCCGTTGCTACTGATGGCGCGCGCAATGCGCGAGCACCGGTTTTCTACGAAATTACATTTATGCCCCTCCGTGTTTTTCTTGGCAGAATTACCATTCTGCCCTCGGTTCAGATTTCGACTTATTTACGGAAATGCCATTCGGGTTAAATTTAATTAATTTAAATATTTAAAAACAAAATTAAAATTATAACAAAAATAATTATAATACAAAAATAATATTGGGGAGGATATTTTTCATTAAGTTTAATATTTAAATATTTTAAATATTAATCTAGTTAGCTAAACCATGGTTAAGTTAAATAAATTTATTATTTATTTATTATTTTAAATGTTAATAATAAATAAAGATGATAAATTAGCATTTATTATTTAATGCCTATTAAATAATACTTAAAGAGAGATAAAATTTATAAATTTATTATTTATTATTTAAATATTATTAAATAATAAATAAGGATAATTAGGTAATTAATTATTATTTAATTAGCATTAAATAACGATTAATGGAAATTAAGTTATTAGAGTAATAATTTATTATTTAATAATAAATAAGAATGATTTGATTATTATTTAACCTTAAATAATAATTAAAATTAATTAAATAATTAATTATTATTTAATTGACATTAAATAATAATTAAAGAGGATTAAGATTAGTAAACTATTATTTAATTTCCTTAATTAAATAATAAGTAAGGTTAATTACTTGGTTAATTATTGGTTGATTAACATTAAATTAAAGAAGGTTAAAACTAAGTTAATAATTATTTATTATTTAATTATAATTAAATAATAAGTAAGTACAATTAGTTATTATTTATTTTAAATAATAACTAGAGTTAATTAATTAATTTCTATTTAATCAATATTAAATAGTAATTAAAAAGAGATTGAGTTAATAAAATAAATTGAATTTAATTAAACAATTATAATAAGTTGTTTAAAGGTTTAATAAGTGTCCAACACTTAAGAAAAATATTTTCTAACTTATTAAATTATTAACCTAATATGATTAAGGGTTTATAAGGTTAATAATATTGTTTTGACTAATGTAAATTATGTGTTAGTACTTATGTGTGGTAAATAAGTTCATTATCAAGCGTATAGTTATGCAAATACGCCGTGCTAATTATTAGACCGACTTTATTAATGTTAGGTCTTTCAAAGCAAGTAGTTAAAGCTAGACATTTATTGTAGCTGTGCAGACAGGCAAGTTTTCTACCCTTAAACTTGTATTTATTGTTGCAGATATTCTTCAACCGTATTTACATTTCAATTATTGTTGAGCAAGTATTCTACACCCATAGTTACTTGACAGACCTTTGAGTGAATTAATTATCAAAAATTACTTCACATCATTATTGATTATTGTATTCGCACATAGTGCTTTTGCAAACTGTTTAAGAACGTCTAAGCTAATTGTTTCGGCTAGACAAATGCATGTTAAATTCATTTAATTGAATATTATAAAAGCTTATCCAAACCATTTGCTGGTGCGGATTCTTACAGTAAGACTGAGATAGAACAACCCTAGTTAAAGGGGACTTTCATTTGTCGGAGACCCGACAGCGCGCAAGAAAACTAAATGTGATGCATATACATAGGACATGAGAGGACTGATCCCCTCAAGTGTCCCGTTATTTTAACAAGGAGTCAGACATTGTATGTCTGTTCTACCTTAGTAGCAGTTCATGGTCATTAAAGACCACTCAGCAGTAAAGAGTCAATTCCTTCTTTTATTGAACATTGATTCTTGTTATCTTTCACAATTGCTATTGTTGAAACCTTGAAGTTATTTCCCTTCATCATGATATATCGTATGATTGTTGTTTATAAACTTGTTGAGCCATTTAGTTGCTCATTCTTGCTATATCATGACTATATTTCAGCCAATCCCGAAAGCTCTAAATCGAACAAAGGCAAGGGGAAAGCGAATGCTTAGTTTTAGTAATTGCATGCTAGTTAAATTACTGTTATGTAATTACTGTTGTAAATCTTTTGTATTTCCCTTAAGATATGTAATGTTACAATGTAAGGTTAATAGACCTTGGGAAGTGTAGCCTTTTTATAAGGAACCTTTTGTATTATTTCGCGTAGTTTGAATACAATATATGTATTTCATTGTTGTTAAGTATTGTACAGTGAGAACCAAACCCGAGGTTAAAGAACCCGGATTTGGGGACGTCACAGGTTGGTATCAGAGCTGTAGGTTAGAAACGCTAGGATTTGCGAAACCTAGGTTATAACCTTAGTACTAAACTCTTATCGATTGCGTTAGGAGATGAATCGGGGAGATTCATCATGATGTGTATTTTTGGAGATGGATTGAGAAAATCCATCGAGCCGAGATGTACATGATAAAATATCATTTCATTTCATCAATGAATATATTTTATTGCTGTACTAACATGTGTTATTTATGTTATTGTAGGATGGCAGAGATAGGACAGACGAGCACTGCTGTAGAGGAGGTGATTTTTACTGATATCCACATGGATACAGTACAGCCACGGGTGGCTGCACCTGTCGAGGAGCCAGAGACGGATCCCGAAGAGGGAGATAGAGAGGACGCTGTCTGGGGCGGAGTCATGGGGCAGTACAGTGAGGAGGAGGCTGATACTGATGATGATGAGGAGGAGGATGAGGAGCCAGCGGAGTATGTTGATGGCATGGGCACTGTCGCCAGTGACATCATCGATACTCTCACTACGGCTAACGACGAGCTAGAGGAGAGGGTTCAGCACCTTGAGGAGCAGAACCAGGTTCACCAGCAGACAGAGCAGCAGTATAGAGATACAGCTTATATGTTCTCTGGCGAGAACATAGAGCTGAAGGCGAGGATGGCCGAGATGGAGGCCAAATTGGTAGCCGCTGAGCTAAAGATTCAGCAGACGCAGGCAGAGAGGGAGGCCATGAGGGGCCAGATGCAACAGGCAGTCGAGGATAGACTAGATATGGAGATCCAGCGTGATGCAGCTCACGGGCAGATGATGGAGCTGGAGGAGGAGGTTAGGGAGAAGAAGGTGAGGATAGATAGACTCAGTTACGTCTATCGCTCATCAGTTGGTAGGATCCAGAGTAGGGTGCACTATTACCCTGCCGAGGAGGGCCAGACCTTGCACACCATCAGTAGGGGTGTGGTCAGGGCTATTGGAGATGAGGAGTACGACGATGCGGTTCGTCGAGGGATGCGCCGTTAGTTGTATTTTCTTTATTTATTATGTATGTACATAGATGCAGTAGAAACCCAACTTTTGTTTTGATAGAGGGTTAGTATGTTGTAAATCCCAACTCTACGAAGTTGTGGGATATGTTAGATCCCGTCTTTTGTTTTAACTATCGGGGTTAGCAGCGTTTATAGCAGTATGCTTATGATGTAAAAGTGCTACGCACTGTGTTTTAGCATATGAATATAAATGCATTTTTCGTTTATGTTTATATGTGTCGAGATGATTATTTGTGCTTTAGTTTAAAATACTTAAGCTACAAAACGAAAGTAAAAAGATTGAAACAACTTTAATTAATTAAATTTTCTTTATACAGAAAATGCCGCCACAGAGAAGAAATCAACGACTACCCCCACCACCACCCGAAGAGTCAGTGAACGCAGGAGGGGTACCACCAAACCCTGTCCAAGAGTTCGTAGAAATGCTAATGGGAGCATTTCGCGGACGCAACGCAGAGGCTACTGGAGCAACAAACCCTGCCGCTCCACTAGCAACCTTTAAAGACTTCAAACTGATAGGACCACCCGAGTTCAAAGGGACCACGGATCCTATAGAAGCACAAACCTGGATAGAGGAGATGGAAAAAGTCTTCGAGGTTGCACGAGTTAGGGAGGAGCAAATGACCTCATTTGCTACCTTCATGATGAAAGGAGAGGCCAGCCACTGGTGGAAGGCCAATAAGAGTAGAGCAGGGGAGGGAACGATCGCGTGGGCGCGATTCAAAGAGGTATTCTTGGAAAACTACTTTCCAGAGAGTACAAAGGCTAGGATGGAAATTAAATTCCTAGAGCTTAAGCAGGGGAACTTGTCCGTATCAGAATACGCCGCCAAGTTCAATGAATTGGCAAGATTTGCTTCACACCAGGTGGACACCGAGGCAAGACGCGCCAGACGATTCGAACAGGGGCTGAAACCATGGGTTTACAGTCGGGTAGCTGTTCTCCAGATCACAAATTTTGCAACACTGCTGGAGAAAGCTATCATAGCTGAGGGTGGAAATGAAGCTTTGAATAAGCACAATCAAGAACGGAACAAGAAGAGAAGCGATGGGGGAAACAGAGAAGGTAGCAGCGGGGGCAGCAACTCGAACAAACGCAAGTGGAATAACAACAGCAGTTCGGGGACACCCCAGGGCAATGAGTCAAAGAAAGCAAGCAAATGCAGTCAATGCGGGAAGAATCACTCAGGGGAGTGCATGAAGGGAAGGAATGTCTGTTACAACTGTGGGAAAGAGGGGCACATCGCTCCTAATTGTCCCACACCAAAAAGGAAGGGAGGTTGTTTCGCCTGCGGGGCCATGGACCATCAGTTTAAAGATTGTCCGAAGAAGAAGAACACCAGAGGGAGTTCGGGCTTTAGGGGAAGCAACAACAACAACAACAACAACGCCAAACTGACCATTGGAGGGCCGGTGCCACAGAACAAACCAACGGCACGGACTTTTAACATGACGGTGCAGGACGCCGTCGAATCAAAAGACGTGGTGTCAGGTATTATTCCGATCAATGAAATAAATGCTTACGTATTATTTGATTCGGGTGCTACCTGTTCATTTGTGTCTGATGATTTCGCTAGACGGTTAGAATTGCCTAGAGAAAAATTAGAGAACCCAATGAACATAGAAGTTGCTAATAAAGAGGTGATTCCTGTAGAGTATGTACATAGGAACTGTTGTGCTGAAATCAGGGGTCAGAAGTTGAGTGTAAATTTAATTCCGATACGATTGGGGGAGTTTGATGTTATACTTGGAATGGATTGGTTGTTTAACCATGGAGCTATAATTGATTGTCAAAAGAAGTGTATACACCTTAAGACATCGAATAGGTCTAAGGTCGTATTTTATGGCAGCAAGTCGTCTAGACAATCTGCATGTCTGACGATGATGCAGGCCAAGAAACTGTTGAAGAAAGGTTGTGTAGGGTATTTAGCTCACATAGTGGACACACAGATGGTGACTCCCGAGATAGAGCAAATACCAGTAGTGAGAGAGTTCATGGACGTGTTTCCAGATGTACTGCCAGGTTTACCGCCAGATAGGGAGATAGAGTTTGTAATTGATTTGGTACCGGGGACAGCACCAATATCAAAGGCACCATATAGGATGGCACCGGTAGAAATGAAGGAGTTAATGATCCAACTACAAGAGTTGTTGGATAATAAGTACATTCAGCCCAGTGTTTCCCCATGGGGAGCACCGGTGTTGTTTGTAAAGAAGAAGGATGGATCGATGAGATTATGTATGGATTACAAAGAGCTGAATAAGGTGACAATTAAGAACAAGTACCCGTTGCCACGAATTGACGATCTTTTCGATCAATTGAAAGGGGCGAAGTACTTTTCAAAGATTGACTTGAGGACTGGTTATCATCAGTTGAAAGTCAGGAAGGAGGATGTACCCAAGACGGCATTCAGAACTCGATATGGGCATTATGAGTTCCTGGTGATGTCGTTTGGACTGACGAATGCGCCAGCCGCATTTATGGACATGATGAACAGAATATTCAAGCAGTACTTGGATAAATTTGTTGTTGTGTTCATTGACGATATTCTAGTGTATTCTAAGACGAAGGAGGAGCATGCTGAACACCTAAGAGTGGTGTTAGAGATTTTACGGAAGGAGCAGTTGTATGCTAAGTTTTCAAAGTGTGAATTCTGGTTGGAGAGAGTTCAATTTTTGGGTCATGTCATTGACAAGGAGGGAGTTTCAGTAGATCCAGCAAAGGTGGAAGCGGTAATGAATTGGGAACAACCAAGGACGCCGACGGAGGTAAGAAGTTTCTTGGGGTTAGCAGGTTACTATCGGAGATTCATTCAAGATTTTTCGAAGATAGCAACACCGCTGACAAATTTAACGAGGAAGACGGTAAAATATGTATGGACGGAGAAGTGTGATGAGAGTTTTCAGGAGCTAAAGAAAAGACTTAGTGAAGCACCTGTATTGACTTTACCGGACGATACAGGAGGTTTTACGGTCTACAGCGATGCATCGCACAAGGGACTTGGTTGTGTGCTTATGCAAAATGGCAAGGTCGTTGCGTATGCGTCCAGACAATTGAAGGACTACGAGAAGGGATACCCTACCCACGACTTGGAGCTGGCAGCGGTAGTGTTTGCCCTTAAAATTTGGAGACATTATTTGTATGGAGAGAAATGTGAGATATTCACGGACCACAAGAGTCTGAAGTATATCTTCACATAGAAGGAGTTAAATATAAGGCAACGGAGATTGTTAGAATTGATTAAAGACTATGATTGTGAAATTCTATATCATCCCGGCAAGGCCAACGTAGTAGCAGATGCTCTAAGTAGAAAGAGCAGGGAGAAATTGTTCATCTTGACAGATCAGGAACAATTGGTTCAAGAAATGGCTCGAATGGAGTTGGAGGTGAGAAATCCAAATGAGTCAATGGAAGTAGAAGCGAGCCCAACCTTACTAGATAGGGAGAAAGAGGCTCAAGACAAAGATGAAGAATGTGTCAGAATAAGGATGAGAATGACCGAAGGGGAAGAGGTCAAGTTCAAGGAATATAGCATGGGATTGCTAAGATTTGAAAATCGTGTTTGGGTGCCGCTAGTGCCCGAACTACGAGAAGAGATTTTGCAAGAGGCCCACAGTACGAGATACTCGATACATCCGGGGAGTACGAAGATGTATCAAGATCTGCGTCAGCATTTTTGGTGGCCGAATTTAAAAAGGGAGGTCGCAGAATGTGTCAGTCGATGCCTAACTTGTCAAAGGGTAAAGGCCGAACATCAGAGACCAAGTGGATTGTTACAGCCGTTAGAAATTCCTGAGTGGAAATTGGAGCATATCACAATGGATTTTGTGGTAGGACTTCCAGCAACACAGAAGGGATATGACGCAATTTGGGTGATTGTGGATCGACTAACAAAGTCAGCGCACTTTTTGCCGATCAAGATTAGGTTCAGTTTGGATCAGTTGGCCAAATTGTACATCAAAGAGATAGTTTCAAGACATGGGGTGCCGGTATCGATTGTGTCAGACAGAGATCCGCGCTTCACGTCAAAATTTTGGAGAAGTCTTCAAGAGAGATTGGGGACACAGTTGAGAATGAGTACAGCGTATCATCCGCAGACCGATGGGCAAAGTGAGAGAACAATTCAGACGTTGGAAGATATGCTCAGGGCCTGTGTGATGGATTTCAAGGGCAGTTGGGAAATCCATCTACCACTAGTTGAGTTTGCATACAACAACAGTTATCATGCGAGCATAGGTATGCCGCCTTACGAAGCTTTATATGGCAGAAAATGCAGAACACCTCTATGTTGGGATGAGGTAGGAGAACGCCGACTGTTGGGGCCAGAATTGGTTCAACAGACGGTAGAAATTATCAAGGTAATAAGAGCTCGGCTAGTAGCAGCTCAAGACCGTCAAAAGAAATACGCCGATTTACATCGACAGAAACGAGACTTCGAAGTGGGGAGTTTTGTGTTCATTAAGGTATCTCCCTGGAAAGGGAAGATCAGATTTGGAAAGAAGGGGAAACTGAGTCCAAGGTTCATAGGACCGTTCGAAATATTGAGGAGAGTGGGTGAAGTAGCATACGAGGTAGCTTTACCTTCTGAATTGGAACATATTCACAATGTGTTTCACGTGTCAGTATTGCGGCCATACAAACCAGACTACAAGCACGTTATCTCCTATGAACCAATTCAAGTTGGTAAAGACTTATCATATGAAGAAGTTCCTGTTCAGATACTCGATAAGAAGGAACAGAAACTGAGAAATAAGATAATTCATTCTGTCAAAGTACTTTGGAGGAATCACGCCATTGAAGAAGCTACGTGGGAATTAGAGGAGGAAATGAGGGCAAATTACCCGTTTTTATTTGAGTAACCTTATTTTTACAATTCCGAGGACGGAATTTTTATAAGGAGGGGAAAATGTAATGTCCTAGAATTTCCACGTCTTTATTAATTAAATTATTAATTTAATTTCCAACGAGTTAGTTTTATGAGATTATTTAAATCTTTTTATGTGATTAATTAATTATGTGATTAAATAATTATGTAATTAATTACTAAATTAAAGGGGGTCACTAATATGTATTAAATTAGTTAACAAACCCTAAAGTTTTAATATCAAAATAATTGATAAGTTTCCTATTAATTAAATATTCAATTAAATTGAATATAATGAGTGAATTAAATATAATAAATTAATTAATATGATTATTAATTAATGTAAATAATGTGAAATATTAATAATAATATTTATTAGTCCATTTAGTAATTTAATACTTATGGGTTAGAATATTTAATTATTTATTCAATCTAATTATTTATTTAATCATGGATTGAATAATTAATGTGTAAATTATTAAATTAGCCCAACATGGGTCAATTAGTAGCCCAAGTGTAGAATAATAAAATTTGACAATTTAGTAGCCCAAACAATTTAATAGGAGCCCAATTGGTATTTTAAATTAAAGCCCAATGATTGGCCCACTTGAAAAATACTTAATTAAACTATTTAATTTTTAAATTAAGCAAAATGACAATGAATTTGGGACATATATTGATCCATCAGCCGACATGTTGGAAAGGAGAGAGAAAAGTGATGTTTTGATTTTCTTTTATTTTTCCTTTATTTAATATTAGGTTGCTTGTTTTGGTTTTTGGGAAAGTCCTTTCCCACAAAATTCTCACCAACTAGGTATGGACTAATTTTCTTGTGTAAGTATCCAATATAGGTGCATGATGGTGTAGATTAATATATACAATATGTGTATCTAATATTTTGTAGGAGTATACTTGCATTTGTAAGACTTCTACATTTCATTATTTTTCTAAGTCCAAAAGAGAGAGAGCTAGAGAGCATTTGAGAGTGAGAAATTAGTGAGAGTAAAATACTAAGAGAGGAGAAGGAGTTTTTGGTGCATGTCATCTTCATTCATCACCTACTTTGGAAGAAAAAGGAAGATAGCCATTAAAACAAGGTAATTGTTATTTTAAATGTAGTTTGTTTTTAAATTAAATAAATCATCATGTTAGTGTAAACATGTTAATATAGTTATTAATGTGTAGTGGTAATATTTATGCCATGCTTGAGTTTAATATACTTGGTTTGTATTTTGGTATATTTATATGCTAAAATATGTATTTAATAGTGTGTAAACAAGTTTTGGAATTTATGTCCAAAAATATTTTTATAAAACTAAGGTTTGATGTTCTAATATTATAGAACATTAAATCATGAGAAAAACAAAGTTTGAATCACTTAAAATGGAGTTATACACAAAAAGTTATGATTTATGGTAGTTTATGTGATATAGAAATTTTTATAAAAAAATAATGATATTAAATCATGAAAAATTATTTTTTCATGTTATAAATTAATATAAGGTGATTGGTAATTTTTTTGGATTTTTATTGAAGAGTTAAAGCTTAATTGAAGGTATAATTTTAGTTAAAAATAGCACTGTTCACAATCTGCTAAAGGGAAAAAAATAGGAACAGTCCGCGCAATGCGCGGAAGACATTCGACTGGCAAAACACGGAGCCAAACGACGTCGTTTGGCGTCTGTGGGGAATTTACTCCGCGCAATGCGCGGAAGCCGTTTCCGGCTTCTTAAAACGGCACCGTTTTGGGCCGTTGCTACTGATGGCGCGCGCAATGCGCGAGCACCGGTTTTCTGCGAAATTACATTTATGCCCCTCCGTGTTTTTCTTGGCAGAATTACCATTCTGCCCTCGGTTCAGATTTCGACTTATTTACGGAAATGCCATTCGGGTTAAATTTAATTAATTTAAATATTTAAAAACAAAATTAAAATTATAACAAAAATAATTATAATACAAAAATAATATTGGGGAGGATATTTTTCATTAAGTTTAATATTTAAATATTTTAAATATTAATCTAGTTAGCTAAACCATGGTTAAGTTAAATAAATTTATTATTTATTTATTATTTTAAATGTTAATAATAAATAAAGATGATAAATTAGCATTTATTATTTAATGCCTATTAAATAATACTTAAAGAGAGATAAAATTTATAAATTTATTATTTATTATTTAAATATTATTAAATAATAAATAAGGATAATTAGGTAATTAATTATTATTTAATTAGCATTAAATAACGATTAATGGAAATTAAGTTATTAGAGTAATAATTTATTATTTAATAATAAATAAGAATGATTTGATTATTATTTAACCTTAAATAATAATTAAAATTAATTAAATAATTAATTATTATTTAATTGACATTAAATAATAATTAAAGAGGATTAAGATTAGTAAACTATTATTTAATTTCCTTAATTAAATAATAAGTAAGGTTAATTACTTGGTTAATTATTGGTTGATTAACATTAAATTAAAGAAGGTTAAAACTAAGTTAATAATTATTTATTATTTAATTATAATTAAATAATAAGTAAGTACAATTAGTTATTATTTATTTTAAATAATAACTAGAGTTAATTAATTGATTTCTATTTAATCAATATTAAATAGTAATTAAAAAGAGATTGAGTTAATAAAATAAATTGAATTTAATTAAACAATTATAATAAGTTGTTTAAAGGTTTAATAAGTGTCCAACACTTAAGAAAAATATTTTTTAACTTATTAAATTATTAATCTAATATGATTAAGGGTTTATAAGGTTAATAATATTGTTTTGACTAATGTAAATTATGTGTTAGTACTTATGTGTGGTAAATAAGTTCATTATCAAGCGTATAGTTATGCAAATACGCCGTGCTAATTATTAGACCGACTTTATTAATGTTAGGTCTTTCAAAGCAAGTAGTTAAAGCTAGACATTTATTGTAGCTGTGCAGACAGGCAAGTTTTCTACCCTTAAACTTGTATTTATTGTTGCAGATATTCTTCAACCGTATTTACATTTCAATTATTGTTGAGCAAGTATTCTACACCCATAGTTACTTGACAGACCTTTGAGTGAATTAATTATCAAAAATTACTTCACATCATTATTGATTATTGTATTCGCACATAGTGCTTTTGCAAACTGTTTAAGAACGTCTAAGCTAATTGTTTCGGCTAGACAAATGCATGTTAAATTCATTTAATTGAATATTATAAAAGCTTATCCAAACCATTTGCTGGTGCGGATTCTTACAGTAAAACTGAGATAGAACAACCCTAGTTAAAGGGGACTTTTATTTGTCGGAGACCCGACAGCGCGCAAGAAAACTAAATGTGATGCATATACATAGGACATGAGAGGACTGATCCCCTCAAGTGTCCCGTTATTTTAACAAGGAGTCAGACATTGTATGTCTGTTCTACCTTAGTAGCAGTTCATGGTCATTAAAGACCACTCAGCAGTAAAGAGTCAATTCCTTCTTTTATTGAACATTGATTCTTGTTATCTTTCACAATTGCTATTGTTGAAACCTTGAAGTTATTTCCCTTTATCATGATATATCGTATGATTGTTGTTTATAAACTTGCTGAGCCATTTAGTTGCTCATTCTTGCTATATCATGACTATATTTCAGCCAATCCCGAAAGCTCTAAATCGAACAAAGGCAAGGGGAAAGCGAATGCTTAGTTTTAGTAATTGCATGCTAGTTAAATTACTGTTATGTAATTACTGTTGTAAATCTTTTGTATTTCCCTTAAGATATGTAATGTTACAATGTAAGGTTAATAGACCTTGGGAAGTGTAGCCTTTTTATAAGGAACCTTTTGTATTATTCCGCGTAGTTTGAATACAATATATGTATTTCATTGTTGTTAAGTATTGTACAGTGAGAACCAAACCCGAGGTTAAAGAACCCGGATTTGGGGACGTCACATAGACTTCCCTTAACTTAATTCCAACAATAATCACATTGTTTACCAATTTATATATTGGTTCAAATTGAATCACAAAATTACCTCATATAATAATAAAATTATAATTTCATTTATATTATATATTAAAATTCATGGTCATTACAGCACCAAACCGGACCGGTAGCAAATTTATCAAAAACTTAGTATCGATACTGGTATATCGAACCGGTTAACCTGTTCGGTATTAGTTTTTACAAAATATTATTATTATTATTATTATTATTATTATTATTATTATTATTATTATTATTATTATTATTATTATTATTATTATTATTATTATTTATTAATAATTATTATTATTATTATTATAATTAAAAAAATAGGATAACCAATATAACAGGTATGGTCTGGGATATACCGGACCATCAAATCTTCGAACCGGTATTGAACCGGTTGGACCAGTATATCGAACCAGTCACTTTTTGTACCAAACCGTTTGGTTCGATATACACTAAAATACCGATTGGACCAATTTTTTTGAACACCCCTATTTTTGGGTAGGTAAATTTGGTCATTTGCCTTGGCCTAGCATTTTATTGGATCAAAGTTTCACTTTATTTTGACCCACTGATTAGCAAAGTTTATCCATTGATATTAAAATTTAAGTGACCTCCAGTTCTTGAACTTGATCCACTGCACCAAGAAATTAAGTGAGACAATCATGGATTAGAATTTTATTTAACACACTGATCTAAGAAAAAAAAAATCTTTTAAATTTTCTTTCTCTAAATTTTTTATGTTTTTTTTCTTTATATCTTTTGTCCTCTCACTTTCTGTATTTCTTTTAACCTCTGTAAGTTTTTTATTCTCTCTATATATATGTGTGTGTGTGTGTGATGACTATGTGTATTTTTAATAAAAAATTAATTGGTTGAAAATTGTTATTAGTTTTCAACAGTAAAAATACATTTTCATATCACCTCCGTTTTAAATTATTATAAGATCACTAATTGACTTTTTAAAGTTAATTTGAGACATTTTCAAACTTAAAATTGAGATGATTGAATTTTGAGCTTAAAAATATTTTCAGTTCATTTTAAAATATCAGTAATGAATTTTTAAATTTTATTGTGAATGTTGTGCTGTTTTGACGAAAATTAAAACAAACTTCTAACATTTAATAAGTGATCCAATACAATAAAAGTTTAATGATTATATAACATTTAATAACTGTTCCAATATATTAAAAGTGATATGAAAAGTACAAACTAACTGCTCTTGATACTTGGTGCATTTGTGCCTACTTCGTGTGTGACCTTCCTTAACATAAACACTGCATGTGAATTTTTTTCTTTGGATTATCCAGATGGTCCACCGAGCTTCTAAGTTATCAATGAAGGAAGAGGTCAAGAAGACTTTCCAAGATGCCTCACACACATGCACAAGGGCGCTAACTCATATAGGGGTGGTACATTTTTTAACAGCTGAGCCACCACCAGCAGGTACCATATACTACCAAATATTTCTGTTAACTGACGTGGACGGGAGTGCGGTAGAGTTGTACCGCAAAATACACAGGTTTTTTTAAGGCAATTGGACGTAGGTGGGCTAGAGTACTTGCTAAAGGCGCATGAGCAGCCAGTTAGGCCTAGTGCAGAGGCACAGGAGCACCAATTACCACACACCCCAAACACACAGGAGGTGCCAATTTCACTTGGGTTATATATCGCTGGTACGTACACCGCTAGGAGGAGGAGACATTTATATGGATGATGATTCTCATCCTTACATGGACAATGGTGTTGGAAATTAATTAAGTCGACACAAACCAAACAATATAAAATAAAAAGAGAAAAACAACACAAGATTTTAAAGATTTAATGTGGAAAAATATTAAATCACAGGTCAAATTCTGAATCTTCACTATCATAATAATAATGGGCTTCTAATAATACTCCCAAGTTTTACTTCCTAAAACTTGAGGTTACACAATATCGTAGCACAACTTTTTGCACGGATTAAAAGTTGCAAAACTCTCCCTCTATAATACAATTTTTTTGCACTGAATATAAAAACTTCAAAGTCTCTCCCTCACACAAACCAACCCCCCCCCCCCCCCTCGCATCATCTCTCAACTCTTATGATGCTATATGACTTTCGGTTATGTTACACTTCATCAGCTAAACATAAAATTCTATTTATAGAGTACGTACAACATTCATCTTTTTATTTAAAATAAGACACTGTCATAATTATACTCCTACTAAAAATAAGATTCATTCTCATAATAGAACTCTAAGTCTCTAACATATAATAAATATTTTATTAAAAATTAGGACACATTCTTTTTCATAATAGCAATTCTTTTTTTAATAGGATTCAAGGAGTATCCCAACAATTCCTCCCTCGACTCGAATTCCCAACTATTTCAACTTCATGTCTGAAAATGCTTTGAGGAGTATCTCAATAATTCATCCCTCTATTCAAATCTCTAAACACTTCAACTTCATCACTATCACCGTTGTCGTATTCACCACCATCATTCACATCATCCGTAACATCCGCATTGTTCACATAATCCGCAACATTCAGATTACCCACAACATCTGTGTTATCCATATTATCTGCATCTTTCGTGCCATCCGCATAATCCAGTTTATATTCGTTGCATGTATGTTTAATTTTATTACATTTACTATCACCATTTTTTCAACACTTTTCAAGGTCCCTAAGGCCTTTTCAATCTCTACATATAACTTTAACTGGTCATAGAGCCTATTCAAAGTTGTCGGCATCTCTTTAATGCACTATTCCACTAACTTTCCTGGCATCTCCTTGTTTGTCTCGGTGTATAGGTGATAAGTGGGTTTTATACCTGCTTAATAATTTGTGAATTCCTAATTATTTTATACTAGTTTTAAGTATTTTATGTTAGTTTTATGTGTTTTGATGTTATTTGGTAGGAATTAGAGTAAAGGTTTGGTGGATCAAAGTTTGGAGTTGTTATACTTGTATTTTTATCTTGCCAATTACGCAGAACGAAATTTCTCAAATCCTAAAACATGAAAGTTGTAGATCTACTTCTCATCTTTCCAGAACATCTTGAATCATCTCAATCGTAGTTCAGATGAGAAAATTATAGCCATTTTTCCAACAGATACTAAAGCAGCCAAACTCTTGGAACTTTAGGCGTCGGGACTGTCTACCGCTAAAGGGCAGCGCAATTGCGCTTGGACTAGCGCAAGTGCGCTCGAGCATTCTAATTTTTGATATTGTTGAGCTCCAATTGGATTTGTTTTCCTTCTAATACTTGGGATTGGACTTGTAACCTATAAATACACTATATGTGGCATATTTTTTAGGGATATAACATAGAATTACATAGAGATTAACATAGTTAGAAGTATATTAGAATAGAGAATCAAGGTTTCTATCAGATCTAAAGGAGGATTCACGTAAGGATTGAAAATTGAAGGAATCATTGGAGATCGCGCTTCAAGAATAAGATTTTTTCTCTCTAAATCTTTTTTTTTTTAATTATTGTAATTATTGGAATGATGATATCTAATATTATGAATGTGTTTTCTTCTTTAATTATAAGCTAAACAATTAATTAAGATTACAATGGAACCCAATGTGTAGTTTATATTAATTATCTTCCTTTTTGATTATATTTGATTATATATGAATTGTTTATCATATTTTGTGCATTAAAGTATTAATTAATTACAATAATTAATGTGTTAGTTTATATGAAGTTAACGAATGGATTATAGATTTAGATTTAAATATTTTTGTGTTAAATATTTCAAGCGTTCATGTATTAATTAATTTATTGCAGATAATTATTGGGATAATCTATATGAAATTGGGAGATGGAGCATAGATTTAGATTTGGATATAATAGCATCTGTTCATAAAATCTAAAAGATTGTTTAAATGATTAGTATATAGGATAAGAATATACCTATGTATCTTTTGCAGCTATAAAGAGAATCTGAACTAAAAATCCTAATTAACATATTTCATATAGGAATACATTGATTTAATTAATTAGGGTGTTCCCTGTAATTATGTTTCCTTAAGGTCAGATTTAGATGGATTTATTTATATGTCTATCGGAATAAGCGTATAAATACTATAAAGAATTCTCGGTTAACGATTCTATTTAATTAATTAATTAAAAAAGAAGTGAAAAGATTTAAATAAAGTGTTGGAAAAAATTATAATCTTAAATCTTTAAAATCTGATATTAATTATTGTCAATAGATAAATTTAATTGTTAGTTTAATTAGATTTTACGTCATAGTTTTATTCGACATTTTAAATAAAATTTATTTGATAAAAAATTAATAATTGGTAATAATTATTAATAATTCTCTGTGGGAACGATACCTTGTTTGCCACTATGTTGCTATTCGATCGCATATACTTGCGTGTGAAATCCTAAGTTAAAAATAGTCAAACAATAGGAATCTAAGTGCATGTGCATGATCTATCTATGCTACCTTCAAGGCAGCTTCCATTAGCCTTTTAACTTAGGACTGCAAAAACTCATCAGCCCCATATGTGACCTACAATATTGACGTAGTCTGTTTGCCCTTTCTCTTATACATCTAAAAGTGGCTCATGAATTATTCCTTCAGTTATGCAAAGTTGGAGAGTGATCTAGGTTTAAGGGTTTGAAACCATGCATTTACCTAATCCTTCAGCGTACTCAACAACAATCTACACAGGGTGACATCATCATGCATAAAGTGTGTGTCATCACCAATTCAAACTTTTATCAAATGTTTATAGGGATCTCCTTCCCCGTTATACATCGACAGCTTCAGCATAGTGTCTGCTAGTTCAAATGGATTGATTTGATGATGACTATACAAATGGATTTGTTTTGATAATATGATTGATAAAGATAATGTTGTGTTTAACTATATTAATGGGTTTATTTTGATAATATGAGCTTGATAACGTTTTACTAATGTTCTATCTGATATTGTATTAAACTAAGTAGATTTATAAATTTATAAGGAAAAGTTAAAGTATAAAGTGTATTTGTAATCAGTAACTTTTGTACAGCCCTTAAATAAAAGATAATGTACAAGGACATAAATTAAAAGATTAAATCTGTTAGGTTGATCTGAATGATGTAAGAATCTTAAGATTCAGTGTAATAGGACTTAGAGATCAAATTGTTAGGCTAATCCAGTCTTAGAATTATAATAGAATATCAAGTAGAACACAGAGATCGTAGAGCAAAGAAGAACACAAAGATCACATAATAGAGGAACAAAACAGAAGGAATCGTAAAGTAAACAAGACTCTATGATGCAGAACTCAGCAGTAAAATCAAAAAAGGAAGAAAGTTGAATGTTCGTAGAACAGAATGGTGAAATCGTAAAGTGAAATACTCAAAATTAAAAGTCTACAATGCCAAAGCTACCAAGTAGAATGAAGAGCTTGACAAGCAAAGAAATTGTGGTGCAGAACGGAGATCGCAGAGAAAAATAGTCAAATCGTTGAATTAAAGAAAGCTTGAAGAACTAAAATTCAGAAGCAAAGTGAAGACTGAAGAATATGCTTGAAGATTGTAAAGAAGAGCACATTCGTAGAGTTCAAAGTAAACCAGAAGACTACTGAACAAGATCATAAGGACACAAGAAGAAAATAAACACACACAAAAAAGAAGTAGCAAAAAAAGACTACCCAATAGAAAAAGTAAATCAAGTCAGATACTCAATGATCATAAAGGACGGAATCATCGAGTAAGAAGTTATAAACTCAATCCTACGATTCATGATCGTCAAGTAAGGATATGGTCAAAAGTTAACCCCAAGAGTGTCAATCAATAAAGAAGACAAAGTCACTAAGAATAAGACTGAACAAATCAATGAAGAAGTTAGGAAATCCTGTGCTAAGCATAAAAGAAGACAAGAAAAGAGAATATCAGCAAAACTACTTTCAAGGAGAATGAAGGGTTGAAAGAAATAAGAATCACTCCATGAAATCAAAGAATTCGTAGAATTTTATCAAGCAAACTTATAACAGCATAACAAAGACTAAAGACTTTAGCTGAAGAAGTAGAAAGGGAGGCTCAGATACTGAACAAGTCAAAGTACTGAAGATCATAGAATGAAGCTGAACAGGATATCCTCAGAACGTTGAGCTACTAACATTGTTAAATAACTTCAGAACGTAGAGTTACTAAATTGATAAGTTGACTCGGTACTACCTATCAAATAACGTAATGTCGAAGGCACTGGGAGACAGATTCACAATGATACAAAATTGGAATGGTCCTACCAAAAGAATTTTTCAACTAAGAAGTAGTTAGAAAAAGAAGAAGTAGAGTATAAAGCTAGAAGCAGACATAAAATCCACTAAAATAGAATTGTTCCCAACAAAGATAAAGTGGAAATCTTAAACATGTAGACATCACGTGCTCAAGAAAGGGGGAACTGATCTAGAGTTGAAGCAAATGGTCTTGAAGATGAAAAATGATTAAGGGGGAGTTAATTGAGCAGAAGAAGACATACAGCAACCGTCACAGGAATGGAAGCACTAGATAAAGATCTTTTTACATCAAGTATTAAATCAATGGAGAAACTGATCAAGCTAAAGGAAAACTTAAGAAATAGTGAAGATCAAGTTTAAAAGAAAATTAAAGGAAATCTTAATGACCTCGGGCAACAAAAGGGAGAATGGAGGAACTCAAAGTTCGTAGAGCAAAACAATGATAATGCTAAGTTCGTAAAGTCAATTCAGAGTTCGTAAAGCAAAAAGAGGTTATATAAAGAATGTTTTGAGATCGAAAAAAATTTGAACCTTGAAGCTGATCAAAGTATACAATAAATTGAGAAACAAAGTACAAAGTCAAAGCAACTCTGATATTTGAAAGTATAGTTGAAGATTGAAGAATATCTTCAGAGTTCGTAAAGAAAATTGTAAAGTCGCAGAGTTTACTCCAAGATTGCAGAGCTCAAAATATAGCTCACAGAAGAAGATTGAATAATCATGCAAAATGTAAAGTCTACAAGTCGTGGAGTGATCGTGAAGCTAATAGAACGTAGAGCAAGCTGGAGAACCGCAGATCATAAGGCCTAATGCTGCAAAATGATTCAAGAATGAACATCTTGGAAGTCAATAACATTCAAATTTGTTTAACATAAAGACTACAAAAAAGCAAGGATTTCGACACAGATGACTGACCAATAAACAACTCAAGCAAAAGGAAATAGGATGTAAGTCTAACAGCCACTTTAATCAGTCACACAGTTCCTACTAAAAAGAAAGTCAGAAGCACTTCGTAAAGCTCAAAGAATCCTATGATCTGAAAAATCGTGGATTACATTAAAACTGACAACATATTTGATAGTGGACTGATATTGAGATAATTAGAAGAATTAAAAGCTCAAAACAGATGCTGGTTATGACAAGTTCAAATGAAAGAAAAATAAGAATGTATCTAACTAGATACTTCATAAAAGCAACACTAGACTCGAGATTTTCATTTTTAGTAAACTGACAAGAAGACAGCGCTGAAAGCTATCTGACCCAGTATCTTCATGCCATTGTCCGTAATCTTCAAAGATCTGAACAATAAATGAGAAAAGCAATACTAGACACGAGATTTTCATTTTTAGTAAACTGACAAAAAAGACAGCGCTGAAAGCTATCTAACCCTGTATCTTCATGACATTGTTCGTAATCTTCAAAGATCTGAATATTAAATAAAGCAACAGTTATTTTTTAAAGGACAAAGTTCCAACAGACAAATATTCAATGATCAAATCTCTAACGGGCAAAATGGCAGATATATCTCTCTATAAAAGGACTACAACGAAAACATCAAAAATTAAGAGAGACCAATTAAAAAGATGATATCAAGTCTGAGAGAGAAAGATAAACAGAAGAAGAAGAAGAAGAAGAAGAAGAAGAAGAAGAAAAAAAATGTTAGACAAATTTATGTGTATGCCTATATGGATTTAATGATGACAAAATAATATTTAATTTATGAAAAATAACTGTTTATGTGACAATGTATCATTTGATGATAATGTATCTTTAAGAAGTTAGTCTTGTTTATAGAAAAGAAAATGTGTGTTATATGAAACTTAATGTGATTATATCTTTCATAGAGTTACATACCAATACTGAAAAAAGAAGAAAATAAAGAAATATGTGGATACATAAACATTTGCTCATCTTTGAATAGTCCTTCAAATAATAATCATTATAAAAGGACTTAAATGATCAAATTTGTTACGATGATCCATATCTAAAAGATAAACTAGGATTAGGGATCAAACTTATTAGGTTGATTTAAAAGATAAACTTTGTATTGTCCTTAAAAGAATGATGAAATGTAAAAGTACACTAGGGATCAAAAGTGTTATGTTGAATTCAGATACAGAGTGATATTAAAGATGTAATAGAATAGGATTGAAATCTTAAAATACAGAACAATAGAAGAATTGCAAGATCAGATCGTAGCACACATCATGGTCTATTGGCAGAAGAATAATCGTATAAAAGATTCAAGATCGCATAGGAAGTTCAAGATCATATTACAAGAACTGAATCGCATTGCAAGTTTTGAATCTTATTACTACATCAAGATCGCACTGAAAGGCTAGATTGTATTACAAGAACTGAATGGTATTATTAAGTACTAAAGACCGTAAAGTAAATACCAAATCATAGTGAAAGCTGATTCGTATTGCAAGATAAATTGTATTACAAAAGACAAGATCGTATAGAAGCACTCAAATCGTATTGCAAAGACAAGATCACATAGAAGTTCAGTCTGTATTGTGAAGACAAGATCGTATAAAAGAATTCAGAAGACAAGATTATATAGAAGAACTCAGTTTGTATTACAAAGACGGATTGTGACGCTCCCAAATTCAGGTCTCTTGAACCTTGGGTTCGGTACTTATGATCCGACCTGGTTCTAATTTTCACGTCATAATCAATAGTATAATCGATAAATTTCGTGAATTTTAAAAACAAATTATAAGATTATTCAATATCAATATAGATATTAAAACTTAGATAATAAAACTTTATAACTTGTCTTACTAAATTCCAGGATTGCAATCTTTTCTTTTCATCTTATTTAAAAATCATATATTCTATGATTCATTTCAATATCTCATTTGAATATAAATTTCAACTAGTAATATCACATATATACTATGATTCGTCCCAAAACGTCATTTGTGAATATACATATTTGATTTCTTATTACATGTTATATATAACTCCATCCTTAAGATTCAATCATATATACATTCCTACAATTGTACTATAGAGTACATAACTTAGTAATAAAATGAATATTTATCTTAATTCAAAATATCCAAATTATGTATTCAACCTTTTTGACATTACTTCAATCTTCTATATACTTCAAAGTAATCCAGCAAGCTTAACTCACAATATGACAAACCACACTTTTATTATTTACCATCTTTCATATAGTAATATCAGCTCACCTTACAAAGTAAACGTAAAGTTATAATTCAAACTCAAAACAAATATGTTTTACTTGATAATACAAAGTTTAAGACAACTAAGTGGATTTTCATTACAAAAAGTCATTACGACTAAAAACTCAATTAACTAAAGAAAAAAAATTAACGTTTGCTTCTTAAACGAACTTCAGTTCTCTTCAGTTTTCAGTTAATCTGTAAAAATATTTCAAGAGTGAGCGCGACGGCTCAGCAAATCCAACGGTTTACACATTTCATGCTTCATAAATTATGCATGATCTACATGTTGTTCATGCATTCTATATTTCATGTTATGCATTTTATATGTATATAGAACATACATTTCATGCGTTATAATTAATACATACATCTTATTTTCATACTACATATTCATTCACGTAATATATAACACATATTCAACGTGTATCATATTCATTGCATTCACATTGATCAACAACTTCTTGTCAATAATACATTATAACACGTTCTTCAAGTAGTAACAAGTTTTAAAAAAAAAATCCACATAAGAATGAAAGATACTTGCACATGATCATTAACAAATTTACATGTAGCAAAAAAAACTGAAAAACTTAATTACCTTCAGTATCACAATGTCCCGGCTCAACTTCTAGTTTTTTTTTTTTAATTAGGTCAATCCAGCTCGTTCGAATCTAAAACCTTAATTCAAAATTCACAGGCACATTTTAGTGATATATTAACCCTAAACACCAATATTAAACTATAAAATTCTTCTCACATTTTCTCGGTCAATTATCGACCCTTGCGTAAAAAGACCGTTATGCTTATTGACTAGTCAACACACGATCCACAACGTCCCTACACCTCATGAGTCCACTAAACTTTCTAAAGTATTTTGAATATTGTTTTAGACTTTTTAAGAAATTTTTACATATTTCAGATTATCTGACAATTATTTGGAATTATTTCTATTTATAAAAACTATCATTTTAATAGTTTAAAAATAGAAATAATAACTCAACATACTTTTATATCCTCAAAATACCATCAATATTCATCTTATATTATTATAAGAATTTTCACCAAATTTCATAAATTTTCACTATTCACATAATTTTCTATGAATTTCTACTATTTTTAAACTAACTTTAAATAGCTTAAATAATGATAAATATTTATACTCTTCAATAATTCACCAAAAAATTAATTAAGTCTTAATTAATATTATAAGATTACTGTAAAAATATTTTAGCTCAAAACAATTTTCTGGTAATTAATTATATTTTTTTCAAAGTGCAAAAACTTCAAAAATTCACAGAAATTAAACCTCTTATCCGAAAAGTACGAATTATATGTCCATTTCACATGACATTTAATTCTATACAATATTGTAACACAAAGTTTCTCTAAATTTTGCTTCTAACATAGGGAAACGAGCTTATCAAAAAAGTTCACCGTCGGTGAAAATTCGGGTCATCTTTTCCGACGAACTACCCATTTTCAGGCACTTTTTTCCACATATTTTATGCCCAAATCAGTACTATAATGACTTAGGAACTCGAATATGCAATCTGTTTTAATAAAAATTAACGTTTTCATAATGAAAAGAGTTTGCAAAAATATTTTCTGGAAAAATTTTCTTTTCTCGTTTCTCCTTAGTTTCTCAACCGTATAACAGATCATTTCATTTAGCTTGTTAGATTCTTGAGAATTTTCTCTACAGACTCACACCCATAATATATCTTAAACATCTAGAATTTAACCAACCCATCACAACGTACAATTCAAGGAATATAATAATTTCAAGTCTATCTTTAAGGTTTGAAAGTAGGAAGTTTGTATACCTTTCAATAACAAACTTGATGGATTAAATAGTTATTTGTTGCTAACACAAAGGCCTTAGAACAACTGACTTCTCCTTTCTTTGTTCTAGCTGAAACTCCTCTCATTGAATATTATTTATCTTGCTTACAAAAGGAAGGGTCTTTGGAGAGTACAAAATCTGAACACTTAGGCCATCTCCAGTAGGTCGAAGCTCCGTCATTTTATGATAGCTTGATTTATTTAATTGCGTGACATATAATTAAAGGAAGGACCATTTAATCGATTAATTAAATTAGTGGACCGTCCTAGGTAATTTAATATCAAATCGTTGATAGGATTTATAAGTTATGTAATAATTCAATTAACTTGATTCCTAGCAAGTCTAATTGGATTATGTAAATTAATTAATGTGCTTATTAATTAATGTCTATGTGTAAATGTTATTAATAGAAATTAATAGTCTAACTAGTTATATAATTAATAATGGACTAGTCCAATTTATTTATTAAATAATCCCAATTTAATTTAATTACTAGTGGATTTGTAATTGTTCATGTAACTAATTAAGTGGCCCAAATGATGGTAGAAGGTTTGAGCCCAATGGAAATAAATTATTAGCCCAAAACCCTAGCCTAATGCAAGGTCAAAAGATTGGTCAAGGTGCATACAAGTTGTTATGTGTGTGTGTGTGTGTGCGCGCACGCACGCTCAAGGTAGTGCAAAGCTCAAGGAATGCTTAGAAAATAACATCCCTTAAATTCCTCCCAAGCCCTATCCAATCTACTTATTATATGGAACTATGTTTGCTTGATTAATTTGCTTAAAACAACCAATATTGGTGGATTAGTGGAGCTTAAGTGCACTTAGCCATCTTCTATAAATAAGAGTCTCTCCTAACATTTCTAGAGTTGGCTCATTTGGTATTTTCCAGAGAGTAGAAAAAGAGAGAGAAGTTAGAGAGAAAATAGGAAGAACACTTAGTGTTCTTGAGCTATTATAAAAGCTAAAACACCAAGAAGGCTTGAAGGTAGTGCACGGCAACTAGAGGGTGTTCTTGGATGTCATCTAGCTCAATTTCATACTTTGGAAGGAAGAGAAAAATAGATCACAAATCCAAGAGGTATAATATACCCTAAAAACCCTTGTTTTATGCTTTTCTTTGTGTGGTATGTGATGTTTATGGTGGAAAACTATTTTTAAAGCTCTAAATGTTTATATCCATGCTAGATTGGTAAATCTAGGGTTCAATGGATTTAACATGTGTACTTGTGTGTATTTATTATGAAAAGTTTAGCAAAAAGCATGAAAACGATTTTTACCGACGAAACCCTAATCGAACGTGTGATTCGAAGCTCTACATTTTGAAACACGGCGTTTGTGTAATTTTATTTTATCATATGATAGATATGTAAGTTAAGAGTAAAACCTAGTTGGAATCATATCCAAAGGTTTTAAAATGAGTGAATTATGATTTTTGGACCCAAAGGAGTTCACTGTCAAACACTAGCACACAATAGTCCACTTTAAGCCCATTTTTTGTGACTAAAACATGTCCAAAAATGTGTTTCAATGATGGAATCTTGTAGTTCAAGAAGATACAAATCCAACAAGACCAATTTGAGGTCATCTAGATTTGTAAATTTTATTTTATTTAAGTTTGTGCAAATGAGGTAAAATCAGAAAACAAAACTGCAAATTGACCTAAAATCCTGAAGACATGCGCCTAAGTGCCTATTCCAGCCCCCTTGGGCACCTAAGTAGGCGCACTTGATGTTGTTTTTTGGTCCGTTGGTCGGTTTAATTAATTAAACGGATCGTATAATGTTTTAAATATTAATATAATTAATATGGGACCCAAATAAATTAAATATTTATTATTTAAATAACTTTAAATAATAAATAAAATAAAATAAGAATATTTAAGGAAATTAATTATTATTTAAATAAAATAATAATTAAAAATTAATTAATTAATTACTATTTAATTGTTATTAAATAATAAATAAAGGGAATTAAAAGTAATTAATTATTAATTATTTAATTATTATTAAATAATAAATAGAGGAGATTAAGAATAATTTATTATGAATTAAAAATAATTAAATTATTTATTTATTATTTAATTAATATTAAATAATAAATAAAGTAATTAAGTTCATCAATTGATATCTAATGTTGAATAAAGTTAATAAAATAATTATTTATTTTTTATTTAACTAACATTAAATAATAATTAAAAAAGAATAAAGTTAGTAATCTAATTATTTATTATTTAACTAACATTAAATAATAAGTAAAGATAATTAATTATTATATAATTAACCTTAAATAATAATTAAAAAGGGTTAAGATTTATAAACTAATTATTTATTATGTAATTAAGATTAAACAATATATAAGGATAATTAATTAATTATTATTATTATATATTTAACATCAAATAATAATTAAAGGAGATTAAAGTTAGTAAACTTATTATTTAATTAACATTAAATAATGAGTATAAATTATTAATTAATTATTATTTAATTAAAGATTAAATAGTAATTAAAGGGGAATATAGTCAACAAAATACTTAATAGCCTTTAAATAATTAATTATTATACAACAATAATTAAAGATAATTATCATTTATTATTTAAATAATGTTTAAAAATAAATGAGATAATAAAACAATTATAATAAATTGTTTAAGAGTTTTAATAATTATATAAAGATGTTTAAAGCATACTTAAGTCAATATTACTTAAAGAGAAGTAATATTTGACGGTTAAATCATTTACCTAGATACAACTAAGTGTAAATGACATGATGTTTCTTGCAATGTGTTATGTAATGATCATCAGTGATTTAAATGTTAGGTAAGTAGTAAACTTAAATGTTTAAATATGCACAATTATATGTTGTACTAATTGATAGGCCGATATTATCAATATTAGGTCTTTAAAAGGGAGTCTAATTAAACTAAATTAACAGTACATCGCAAACAAGACAAGTTTCCTAACATTACTCAAATTTATATTGAGCAAGTTTCCTAACTCAAACTCGATTTATTATTTTTCAATAATTTTAGCGGTTTAATGGTTATCAATTACACCACATTCATGATAGTTATTGATATTCGCACTTAGTGCACGTGAATTCCTGTTCCATTATTGAACTGTAAAATATTTAAAGTTCTGCATTTCATGAACTGTTTAAAGAATTAGTCTATGCCATTTGTTCGGCTAGACATACATATGTTAATATTTTTAAAACTATCCAAACCAGTAGTTGGTGCAAATTCTTGGACTAAGAGAGCAACCCTTAATAAGGGGACTATAAGTGTCAATTATCTGATACGGTCAAAGGTTAATTTTATGCATACACATTGTGTACAAGAGGCTAATCCCTTCAAGTACAAACTGACAGGTTAAAATATAAAAGGGTCAGTCAAATGATTGATTCCTTGAAAATGTTCATAGTCTATTGGACCATTCAGCAGTAAATAATCAATATTTGTTCTTCCATTTTGAACTTCAATTATCTTATTAGTTATTTCATCAACTATCTTACAAGTTGAGTTATTTTATTGTTATTCTTATTCATTCATGATATACCTTCATTATTTATTTTAAACTTATTGAGCAAAGTAGGTGTTCACTCTTACTAAATCATGAACTAAATTGCAGTTAAGTCAGAGAGTTCTAAGAAGGACAAAGGTAAGGAAAAACTTTAAGGATTAGTTATATGTGCTACTATTCTATTTTATAAATCATGAAACCTTTTTGCATTAAAAGTATATTCATGATGTATTTTTGTTTAAGGTTATAGATCTTGGAACTAGAAAACTATTGTAATAAGCAACATCTATTTATTTATATTTTGCATTAGTATTAAATATTGTTTAGTGATGATTGGATGTATTTTTTCTTGAGCACCAAATCTAAGGTATTGGTACCTGAATTTGGGGTGTCACATAGATGAAGGGGGCAGGGATGGCTTGATGGAGATGTCCAACGGTTGTAAAAAAAAAAATCATGGTCAGCTAAAGGGGTGAAGAAATACAGAGGAATAAAGAACTTTCATTCAAAAAAAAATAGAGGAATAAAGGGGTGAAGAAATACAGACAACAAAAGGGAGAATAGAAGAAAGGGGGCATAATATTGACGAGGAATATTAAAGATATACACTCAAAAAACTCACCAAAGAGAGAACATTAGAGAAGTAATGATCAAAGATCAAAAAAATAGAATGTCTCATTCGTTGAAGGAGAATATAGATGGAGAGACTATTCTACCGAAGACCATAGAGGGGATTGATCAATTTTTGAAATATATCCTCAACCCAAAGTCACTCTACGCTTTGGATGATCGATTATAACACAACTGCCAAGTTCATTCAATGTGAGCTTAAAGACAACTTGGCAGTACCCTCAACAACAACAACAAACAACAGCAAAGCCGGGACTTAGTGACCCGCCATGTTCATAGGAATCTACCCCAAGAAGGGAAGAGGATTTAGTGTCCTAAGGAGTAAATCTGGTGATGCCCGTCTGATTCTCAGTGAATCAGCCCCTATTGAGGGAAGAGGACTTAGTGTCCTAAGGTATCAAGTAATGTCCGTCTGATTCTTAGTGAATCATCCCCTGTTAAGGAAAGAGGACTCAGTGTCCTGAAGATTTGAGAGGACTACGTATCCTGGACTTAGTGTCCAAATTGTAAGGACTTAGTATTCATTTATCCTTAGTGGAATATCTCTACTCAGCGGAGCAGAAGAGAGGTGTATGAGTAATTCATGCTCCAAACCTCTTAAAAATCTCTGTGTACTCAATGTCTCTTAAACACCTTCTTTATTCTTCAGAAGTATGTTTTGTATGATATGAATACTGTATTTACTTGCAATGTATTTCAATAGCAAATTGAAACTGCATATTTCTCTTGATGATTAGATGGGGCTTTACCAAATACTCTAATTTTGATGTTCATATAATTGTCTGTTTATTTGGTAAAGATGGTTAAAAATATAAAAGTTATACACAAATGTATAATGATCTATTCAAGCCCCCTTTTAGATCATATTAATGTACCTCTAGGAACCAACAATTAGTATCAGAGTAGGTTTTCACACAATTTGCTTAACCGCAAGGAGTAGATCCCATGGTACTGGAACTAGTTCTGCGAAAGGTAAAGAATATTTACCTCTGAGCTTTAATGTCTCTGTTATCTGAAAAGACTAAGTAAAAACATTATTTTTGAAAGAGTTAAAAGAAAAGTTTGAGCTAGTCCATATGTCCCTACAAAGATGACACTATATGATGTTAGTCAAGTACAATTCTGAATGGACGAACGCAAAAAAGCAGTTTGTTGTTCTAGATATGCAATTAGTGTTGTTAGTTCCCAGAGGCACACAAATGATCTAGAAGGGGGGGTTGAATAGATCACTTAGAAACTCTTCTTTTTTTTTTTGCTTTAAGAGTTCATTACCAAATAATTTATTGGATCAAGATTTGTTTGCACAGTGGAATATTAGTTTGAAAAACAACCCCTTAAAGTTTTGTAAAACTTCTCCGTTGAGTTTAAGATTAAGTTGAAGAATGTCACTTGTTAAGTAAACTAATTCACAGTCAAATGTATATATATATATATAAGACAAAATGTAAATGACTGAAAGTAAATGACACCAGAGAGTTTAAAGTGGTTCGGAGACTGAATAACTCCTACTCCACTCTTCTACTACAACGAGTAGGAAATCCACTAAGAATGGTTCATACGGAACCCTTCAAGCTCATTAGCCTGGAAACTCTGGTTCACTAAGAACCCTTCAAACCCAGCAGGTTTGGTTAGTTTAGTCACAAAGACAAGGACATTACTGCCATCTTCAAGTCCAACAGACTTGGCTCCTTTAGTCACTATGACAAGGACAACTGCCCTCTTCAAGTCCAACAGACTTGGCTCCTTGATTGTTTGAAAGAGATTGAAGTTTTGCTGCTAAGTAGAACATTTGCTCTTCTTCATCTTTAGGTGCTTAGCAGCAGCTTGTGATCGATCTTTGAATGCTGCTGATATTTTCTGTTGATGTTCTTCTTCCTTCTGTATTCAGCAACTACTCATGATCACCCATTGTGATGCTAGGCTTTTGCACTTTAGCTCCTTTGATACTTGATAACTTCTCGAGATGAACTCCTGAGATGACTGTGATGCTTCTTCCTTTTGGTACTCATTTGCTACAATGTATGTATCAAGTTGGCGTTTAAGCTTCTCTTTTTCATGTGTCTAGCAGCTCTTAACACTTCTCTTGTAATAGAGTTATTTATCTCTATGTCTCTCTCAATTCAGTGTTAGTGTTCTGATGGATCGTAGAGTCCTTCAGCATATTCATATTTTGTTCCACTCTACGATCGGTTGTTGTCTACTATCAAGTGTCTTATTCATAGATCTGAAAGACAACTGCTCAAGATATGATAAATTGCAAAATCACTAAGGAAACTTGGAAGTCTCATTTAAAAATATTCTTCTCAAATGAAGCTTATTCCAAAAAAAATGTTTACTTTAAAAATCATGCAAGCTCCATCCAGACTCAATCTTTCAAAAGATGAAGTAATTGATTAAATTGTCTTGAAACTATTAAATATCTCACAAAGACAAGGATTATGTTATCTAATCTCCTCTCAGCTGCATATTGAGCATTCAATCCCAAGAATATGTGCTCCTATCAGCTAGATCACTATAATTGCTGCAAATTCCTTCACAAATGAAGATATCTAATGAATCATAACGGGTAATCAAAGCAAGTTCTATGTTGTTGTTAATGTTGGAGGTCGTCAGACTTGATAACGTCTGATGTTACTTAAGAATGAGAAATTGAGCATGCACACAAGGGTAAAGAGATAAAGATCAAGAGCTCAAGCCAAAAAAGGAAGGAAGAACAATTCAGAGTCAGCTCTAGTAAAGAAAAAAAATTAACAAAGGACTTCACCACTGATCATCAAGAAATTGATGGCAATGAGGTATGGCTTATTAACTATTCTAACAATTTTTTATTACTTTACGTGTTGTATGTGCCAACCTGCATATGCTCAACACTATTCAGAATACACTTAACCAACTGTTGTCCACCTCAAATTTAAGTAAAAGAAAAGCACTAACTGAATTAAAAATAATTCAAAAATTTGCTTTCTCCTCATCTAAATGTGGGGATGAAAATAATACGTTAAGATTTTTTCCTAAAAAATGTTCACTAGGAATCTCCATTTTTGTAAACACGTCTAATTGAGCTAACCTCGTCTAATTATTTACTAGTCCTTAGTTTCAAAAATTCAAAGTAACATCAACTCTACGATCGAAACTTTGAAAGTTCGTATAGCCAGTAAAAGGAACTCTACGAATCAACTTGGTAAACATTGTAGATTTGATTATTACTTTGTAAACTCTAAAACTTTAGATTAGTATAACAGGAGAAAATCTGTTTAAAATTGCTTATCGTATTTCTTAATAGAGATTAGACTCTTAGTCATACACACACAAAAACATGCATCACTTATGTGCTTTACTTGAAAACAAGTGCCTAGAATTAGAAAAAAAAAATTCCTTTAAGTTTTCAAATCTCTATAGTAAACAAGTTTCTCTTCTTTGCTACTGCTTTTTCTTTAGTGTCAAGTTCTTCTAAAGAAAAAAAGACCAAGGTGTTATTCATGAAGATAACATACTTGGGATCCTATAACAGGAAATATATCACCACTATCCTAAAGTAGCCTTAGTTAAAGAAAAGAAAACTAGTTCTTGAAAATCTATACATCATTGGTTGTAAGCATAAAATCCTCAACAAACAGTATGGATTAACTGACCACTATAACTTGAGCTAAACGGAGACATGATTAGTTAATCGTAGAATTTACTAGATTTAAGATTGTTAGCAGTTGGCATCATATCATAGTTAAGCTAAAAATCTTGGATCAAGGAACGCTACTAAGAATAATGAAAGATAAAAAAAATGATATCATGATCCTCAAGAAGAGCTGACAAACTGTGCAATTGGTATTTCATCAATCATAGTGTCAAGAGATGAATACAATAGATATGCAAACATTTCTTCCAAACACTACAAATTATATAGTCAAGTAGTAATAGTTAACTTTTAAGATCTACACACTTCATAAATCAGCTAATGAACAACAGAACTCCACTTAAAGGACTACAAAGAAGAAAGCATCAACTAACAATCATATAGAAAAGATAAGGGTAAAAGATCAATCATTAAACTCTATTGATGATCCTTTAATTAAGAATCATATTCGATTCAGTGCTAGCAATGACCAATTCCATAAAGGATACTAATCCCAAATGGAATACAAGATGAATCATTAAGACTCCAAGAAATGCTAACTGGATGAAATCATCAATAGAATCAAAAATTTGGGAGCCGATTTCCAGGATAATAAAGATATCTAGTTCTTAGCATTTAATCAAGCTTCAATCACTATCTGGTTGATGAGAGAGAAATAATAAGAAACAAGATCTAACTGGCTACATAAAAAAATCAACGGTGATTAAAGCCTTGTACCAGAGATTTGACTATTGGCTATCTTAATGTTTCTTACTCACTCTGCCCTTAAGAAGCTAAAATCTTGTCACGTGGATGTTAAAGTGCTTTCTCAATTGTTATATTTGAGAGTGGACTATGTTAAATCACCTTAAGGCTTTGAAAATTCAAATCTCTAAATTATGTATTAGAATTAACAAATCATTGTTTAGACCAAGATAAACTAGCAGCTACAACTCTTTGTGCAATAGTAAGCGATAGTAAACATTCCTAGCATCTACACCTCTAGGATAAGTAAGAAAAATCAAATTATTTACTTGCACAAGAATATCCTCTACTACACCTCTAGGATAAGCGTTAGATGTGTCAGCTAATTGAATCACAGTACCAATTTTATTCAAAGATTCAAGTTTTAAAGAAATATTTATAGAATATGGCATGACATTAATAGACGCTCCTAAGTCTAACATAACCTTTTCAAATCTAGTGTCACATATCTTGCAAGCGATAGTAAACATTCCTGGATCTTGACACTTAGTAGGGATTTTTTCTTTGAATTACTACAAACACATTTTTTACTACTTTTATCTTTTCATATCTTTTAAGTTCTTGTTTTCTCTTGTGTATACATAATTCTTTCAAAAATTTAGCAAAGCGAGGTACTTGTTTAATAGCATCTGACAATAGAATATTTACTTCGCATCTACGAAAAGTTTCATATAGTTCTGAATTTTTCTCATATTTTATTTGTTCTGTTAAAACAAGAGGAAAAGGGGGGTACCGGTTTATGATTTGAGAGAGATGGAAATTTATGTTTAGGGTTACCATTGTCATCTGGAACAATGTTGTCTTCTTTACTATTATCTGTTTCTGTGTTGTCCACTTCTAATTTGCTTTGCTCTTGTAGTGTAGACTCTGTCTTTTCCGGAGTTTCTATCTCTTTACTACTTTTCAAAGAGATTGCACTTGCATTCTCTCTTGGATTCACCCCCATTTAATAGGGTAATTTTTCAGAACCTTGTGCCTCCAATCGACTAATTGCAGTTGCCATTTGTCCTATTTGCGTTTCCAAATTCTATATATTTACTTTCGTGTCCCGTTGAAATTGCAAAGTGTTAGTAGTAAGTTGTTGAAACATATTCTCGAAAGACATATTAGACTTAGATGATTGGCCTTGTTGTTGTTGGTTAGGATATGACTGCTTGTACTGTTGGTAGCTTGGAAAATTTTGAGTTGCAGACTGATTCACTTGTGGATTTTCATAGCTGAAATTAGGATGATCTCTTCACCCTGAGTTATACGTGTTTGAATAAGGATCATATCTCCTATGTAGTTGACCAGGGAAACCACATGTTGCATTCACTTGTTTATAGGACTCCTCTTGAAGTGTTGGGCACATATCAGTTAAATGACCTACTGCCGCACAAATCCCATAAGCTTTCACTTGTTGTGTATTAGTTATAGCCAATTGACGAACAAGAGAGGTTAGACTATTAATTTTTTGATCAAGAGAAGAAATATTTACCTCATTAACATTGTGAAATGAAAAATCAAGCCTAGTGCCAAATTGTTGGGAATTAGTCATCATGTTTGCAATCAAGTTCCTTGTAACTTCAGGAGTCTTATCCACTAAAGCTCCTTCGCTAGCAGCATTAATCATGCTTTTATTGGTTGATAGAAGTCCTTCGTAGAAATATTGGATTAGAAGTTGCTCGCTAATTTGACAGTAAGGGCAGCTTGCGCATAACTTCTTGAAACATTTCCAATACTCGTATAGGGATTCTCCCTGGTTCTGCCTCACACCGTAGATTTCTTTTCTTATGTCGGCTGCCCTTGAAACTGAAAAATATTTCTCCAAAAATAATCTCTTTATCTCTTCTCATGTAGTGATGTTGCCTGAGGGTAGGTAGTAAAGCCAATCTTTAGCCAAATCTTTCAAAGAGAATGGAAAAGCTCTTAATTTGATTTGTTCTTTAGTAACTCCGGGAGGTTTCATGCTCGTGCATACCACATGAAATTCTTTTACATGTTTGTGAGGGTCTTCACCTGCGAGGCCATGAAAAGTAGGCAAAAGATGTATTAGACCATAATTTAATTCAAAGGAAGTATTAATATCTAAATTAGGAAAAAATAATGCATAAAGATTATTGGTTCAAATCTTGGGCCGCAAGTTCCTTCAAAATTCGATTTCTAACCATGATGTCATTTTCTTCAAGATTTGTCTGACCTTCTTTCCTTAATCCACACAAAGTTCTTTCGATTTCTGGATCAAATCTCAAATCATTTTGATTAGTAGAACGAGTTATGGTCATAAACAATCAATGGAACTCAAATAAACTAGGAAAAATAACTACAAAAAATTATTAAAACAAAATAAGGATCACAAAAACACAAAAATAAATAAATCACCCCCCATCAACGGCGCAAAAAATTGGTGTGTTGTCGCAGGCACCCAAAAATAAAATCTTACTTTAAAAAAAATATATTAATGTAATAGTGTAAGTAAGAGTCGATCCCACAAAGAATAATTAATTTTTATATTTTCGTAAACCAAAATTGGGGGGGGGGGGGGGGGGGGGTTTAATTAAAAAAGTAATTTAAATAAAATTAACTAAAACAAATATGCAAGTAATTTAATAAAATAAATAAGAAGAAAAAACCATGGTTTAAATTAACATCTACCATCAAAAATTTCCAACTGATCATTGATATAAGAATAACTTAATTCATATTTTGAATATTCGTCATAGAAATAATTACCCGCATGTGGAATAATTTATCTCCTCTCTCCTTAATTTTAGTTAAGTAAAACCACTTAGTCTAAATACCCTTACTACTAAACAACCTCCGGCACTTGCTAAAGATTTAATTTAATAGCGGCTTTAAGAATTAAAGAGATCGTTGAACTAAACAATAAAAGTCATTCATTTGCATTTAATTTAGATGAATATTCTTCTTAAGATATAATAATATTTTGATCTGCAAAATAACTTTTAAAATTAGTTGCTTCACCAATAACAGTAGATTAATCCGAATAATAAACTAGTAGGCCTCCTTAGCAATTAAACAAATCAAACATAAAAACTAAGCACGGAAGAATATACAATATTCAAAATACAAATTGAACAATTAAAATAAATTAGATCTCACAGTGTATTAATCTTGATAGCTTCAGTCACTTAAACCAAGAAAAATTGTAGCAACCCGGAATATTTTAATATAAAGAAATGAAATTATTGACAGTAATTGTAAATTTCTGGGCGATTAATTAAATCAGTGTGTGATGACTTAGGTATTTAATTATATATTGATATAATTAAAGAAATTAAAGGAAGGTTCAGTTAATGGGTTGATTTAAATTAATGGACCAACCTAGGTTGTGCAATATTAAAATATTGATATGGTTAATGAGCTATGTGATTATTAATTAATGAAAATGCGTAAGCAATTATAAAGTTATATTTATTTCCATTTGGAAAGTTAGGAGAAATTGAAAAATGACTAAGCTACCCTTGACAAGTTGATTAATAACCATGGTGTTATAAAAGGGAGGAAATGTTCAAAATGTCCTTGACTAAGAAAGAGCAAAATGGTCAAATAGTCAAAGATCGACTAAAGGAAGTCAACAACCCGAATTTGATTTTGAAATGGAATTTGGAGACGCGGACTGCACCGTTGAGTCCGGAATGTCAAATTTAGCTAGAAGATATGGTAAACACATTTTGGTGTCGGTGTTGACTTTTTGGTCAAAGTCAACTGTTTGACTTGTAAAGGTAAAAAGTCAACATTTGAGTTTGAAGAAGAATTTTGAGAAACAGACTTCACCGTTGCGACGAAAACGTTGAATTTAGTAAGTATGGACTATAAACACAAGATGTGTTTCGATTGACTTTTTGGTCAAAGTTGACTGTTTGACTTTTTAGGATAAAAGGTCAAAATTAAAGTTTGGAAGTGAATTTGAAGAAACGGATATTACCACGACGATGGGGACGTCTAAATTAGTAGGAATCGACTGTAATATTGAAAATTTGATTTTTCGAGTCAAATAATCAAAGAGCGGATCAGATAATTAAAAGTGGAACCAAAAAGAGAAATTTAATCCACATATTTCTTTAGTGGGCCAGCTGGAATTGCTGAGATTTTTTTTAGTGGCTGGATTTAATAAGAGCCAATCATTTAGTATCTTATCTTCATGCAATCTAGTTTAAACAATCAAAAGCTACCTCCTATCTCTTATCTTGTTACATTATTTATTAATTGATTAAACCTACTTTTATGAGAGCAAATCAGCAGAAAATAGAGAGAGAAGAGAGGCTACGGGAGTAGAAGAAGAAGAAGAAGAAGAAAAAAAAAAATTAGAATAAGGTAAATCACAACTTTTGTTTAAATCCTTTGATTTCCTTCAGTAGATTTATGTTTATATAAGATCTAGGATAGCAGATCATGTTTAATCTTGTTAGAACTGGTTTAATCTTGGATTATCATGAATTAAACAAGATGATTCAAGAAAAGAAAATGAAATTTAAAGAAAATTTGAAGAACAAAATTCGTAGGTTTTGAGTAAATGAACATTGATTTTGTAAAATTCATTTCTCTTTGAGTATAATGAATTAGAAAGTGAGCCTTATATCAAAACGAAGGTATGGAAGTAAGCTACGTTATGAAAGTGGATTCACTCAAAATCTCATTGTATATTTTTCTCAGTGACTGATTTAGTGAGGCTGGTTCGGAACATTTATAGTCTGCCCAGAAAATCAAAAACAGCAACGATTTTCTGACTTTGAAAAAATCATATAAATTCGTGTGTTTGGAATCTGAAGAAACTTAAAACTACAAAGTTGTATATATGGAAGTTTTCTAGCTAGACACGCGAGATTGTGCCATTTTATAGAGCGGATCATGTCCAAAATAAATTGTTTATGAAAGCTGTCCAGGAAATGAAATTTTCTGGACTAGTTGGTGAAATTGCAAAATCTGTTTTAAATAGCTAAGGGTCTGACTTTATGGCCTAGATGAGGTTGTAGTACACTTAGTAAGGTTTAATTTGATATAATAAAGAACAAAAACAGACATGTAACAAAGGAGTTACGTTAAAAACGAAAACAACGTTTTGTTAAAGAAATTGTGAAAATGAGTTTTATAAATCTTTTTGAATTAACATTTTGGGTGATGGTATATTTTGAAGTTTAACTATATGTTTTGGCATACGTAATGAGTATAGATATGTGTTACCACATTCTATGCATAATCAACCATTTAAGATCAAGAGTTGAAATAAGTTAATGTGTGCACATAACGTGCTCGATAAAATGCCTAAGAGAAATTGTGTTTCTAAACTTTGGTATACAAAGTGTCTAACTAATGGCTAGTGTTGGGGGTTATGTGCATCTAAGTATGAAAATATGATAATACAAGAATAATAATGGAAAGAAATCAAAAAGGTTGATTTTGATTTTAAAGGAAAATTAAACATGTGAACAATGTGTTGAATAGACATTTTTCAAGCCCTTGTTTTCATGCTATAATTAAATGGATTTGAACGAGTTATATTTTTATAAAATACCTTGTAGCTAGATTTTGATTTCTGTTCAAGAAGTTAGTCAAAAGAATTTAAGAGCGAAAAGTTAAAAATCCTCAAAGTATGTATGAAAATCAACTTTTCTGCAGAATCAGAAAATTTTCCAAGTCCGAAAACTGTTTGGAGTAAGCTGTTTCACCCTACTGTTTTCGGGTCTTACCAAACTGTGTTCGAACATGTTATATTTTTTAAAAATACTATGTAGTATGAGGTAGAACATATCCAAAAATGGATTTAATCGGATGTGTGAAGAATGAGATAAAAATTCACAAAACTAGTTAGAAAATCATAAAAATGCAAATTTTCAGAAAAAAATTCTGCAGACCTGGGCAGTGTGCAAGTTGTCTAGGCAGTGTGTAGCCTGTTTTGGGCAAACCAAGCCATTTTGGTTGGCCGAGTTGATTTTTGGACGTTACCTAGTTTTTTGTTATGTTATTCAGTTTTTCGTGTAGAGTTCAAATATGTAATCGTTGCGTAACACTTTCTGGACAACTCAAAACGTGTAAAATTTAACTTGGAAGAAAAAATCTGCGTTTTTGGAAGTGTGATGTAATTTTCATAATATAAATATGTTATGTAGTTCTATTGATGTATTAAATGACCAACAAGGTAATGATACTTCGAATTTAGCAAAGAATCCAAAATTGGTATAAAAGAGCTAAATTAAGAAACGTTTCAAATAATTCATAACTTAGTAGTATTTGTATATCTAAGTTAAATGAACTTATATGGATAATATTTAACCAAGTGTGGTATAAAGTCATAGTTTGATATACACACAGTAAATTGCAAGTTTGATAAAAGAGAAATAAAACTGAGTTATTTAAATAACGAAATTGGATATCGATAAAGATAATATAAAAGATCATAAGTTAAGGTAAATGTTTTTAGAATAAACTAACAGTTAAAGTTAATCTTTGACTGATAATGTGCTTTATTGATCTCATATACGGTATAGGTCGTGCAATGGAATGACAAAGGGTAGCGTATGGTAAAAACGCCGATCCAGGCAAGTCTTTCAGAACTTGCTCCTATGTGTTAAATGCTTTTATGTGGAAACATGTGATTATATGCCTTTGTGCAATAACATGCGATATATTGTCAATGTGCATAGATGATTGTTTAATATTGAGTTGATATGATATTATGAATGCGGTGCATGAGATGCATGAATCATAGTATTAAATGTAGAGCATGATATGCACAATATATGTATGAATTACAAAGCATGAAATGCATAAAGCATGATAAAATGTGAAATACGTGTTATGTGATAACTGTTAGACTTGCTGAGCCGTCGTGCTCACTCTTGCTTAAACAACACTTTTTCAGTTGAAGCTCGAGAAATTTAGACGATGTCGATAAAGACAAAGATTGAGACGGGAATGTCAGACATGTGCGACTGATATTAGACATGGTAATGAAATCTCTGCGTAGAGAGAGTTAAATGCTTTTGCGATAAGCCTGTTAAGGTAGTTTGTTTGTATAAATCAAAGTTAGAAAACTTGAATAGTTAGTATAACTTGCGGTTTGGAGCAGACATGTGATATATTATCATACCTAGTTGTACAAAGGAAAATTTATATTAATAAATAAAAATTTGAATATGGTATGTAGTGAGTTTATTATACTCATATTTTTATAACAGACTAAATCATATTATATTCGGTCTGAGATGTTATTAAGTAAAGATTTCGATTCTGAGACAGGATCATGATATAGTTTTGAATAAACTCTGTTTTAAATAACTACAGTATAGTTGTAGATTGTGAACGAGGTTGTCAAAGTTTTAAAATAAACTACTTTCATTAATGATATTATTGAGGTATATTGTGGATTTAAGTACAAGGTTGTACGTCTAACGAGCGAGATCCGGCGTGGCCAGCACGCGAATTTTCGGGTTGTTACAAAAATAATCTAGTCATACATAGCCATGAAAAACACCAAAGAATAATAGAGAGAATTTTATAGCAAAATGAATCTTTTAATTGTATCTCAAGCCCTCTATTTATATGCAACATAATTCTCTTAACCCTAATAGGAATTATAATTTTCAAACCCTAATAGGATTTAAAATACTAATTACAAATTAAAATCCCTATTTATTTTTCCTTTTCCAACCTTGCTAAGGAATTATTAATTGAAGCCTTCCTTTAATTCACTGTTGAAACCCACACAAAAATTGAAAGCCAACACCTGCTAAATGACTGACACGAGGAAGTGGTGGAGCAGTAGGACCCACATGAACAAGCTAGTCGCCACGCTGCCACGCGCATTTTAATTTTTTTCTATTGATGTATGTCGTGCATGGCACGTTGCTTTTCATTAAAATACCCTACCATGCATAGCGCGATCTCTGCTGATCCACCAATTTACGAAACGACGTCTTGCAGCGCCCGGTTCCTTCTTAAGCCCTCATGCGCGCATGGCGCCAACTACTTCAACTGCAAAATTACAATTATGCCATCAAAGCTTAATTTAACTATTTTTCCCTATAAAATGAAATTCAAAATAAATAAAAATAATATAAAAATACATAAAAATGCATAAAATTAAATAAATTACCTAAAACAGTAAAAATAACTAAAAACTCACAAATAATTAAGTATAAAATACCTAATAAATAGATATAAAAATATACTTATCAATAATAGATGAGATCAACTTTGAAAATGAGAGTCAAGATCGAATGACCTTAGCCATTGACCTGCCACTGCTTGTCAAACTGTTGTGCTTTACGATTTTAACTTTATTGATGTTTAACACTTAATCATAGAGTAAGTCTATAAATCGTTTAGTGACATTACTGAACGATCTCAGCTTTGCATTCCTTCAATGGCTTCTATGAGACTCCTCTACGTTCTGTCTCTACTAAACGATCTCGGAGTATCCTTGTCTAAGCGATTCTCTTCTTCTCTCTGCGTTCTTGGAGCACTTCAATTTTAACTCAACGAACAACACATGTCTTCATCTAGTTTTCAGTACTATTAAAAAAAATTATACACCAACTATATTATTTTGGATTTACCTAACAAGTTAGATTCCTAACTAAGCTCTTTTCATTGATATCATAATAACTTTACAAAAATTACTTTTACAAATATACATTAATCTCAGTTATCATCAAATCAAAATAGAATAATCATAAATATATATACTAACATATTTATATACAAGATCATTTTGACTTAACAAAAAAGTATTTACCAGGTATACTTTGTGTTCATTTCTTCAATTTCATAACAAAATTTAGTAACTACATCTAAATTAAGATAAATACTAAAATATTAAATAATGTAGTATCTATCAAATGTCTCACCAATATTAATTTAAATAACATTTATTAAACATTATAAGTGAGCTATTTAAAATATTATACTCATTTTTGAGTTTAAGAATTAATCTTAATTATATTACTTTTATACGAAATTGACCGAAAATAAGCCCAAAACTTGTGACTTATTTAGGCCTGTCTTGGACATTCTTATTATAGGCTCGAACGGACCGAGCTCAAACTCTAACCCGACAATTTTGAATTAGTTTGAAATGAACAATCTTAAACCCGGCGCACAGAGCCCGATTAACAATCCTACTAGTATAAAAAATAAATAAATACTAAAAAAATATAATTACATACATTGAACTCTATTAGAAATCTTGGAACATTTAGATTGTTATATTACTATAAATTTCTTTGATAGGGTTGGGATAGAATTTTCTAATCTTAGAGAAAAACCCGTCACATCTGTCAAATAAGAATAAATCTAAAGATATATCCATTCTACTCTCTTCTTTTAGATATATAAATTCAATAGTCGTTTTGGCCAAATAAAATTCAAGTGAATAAAAATAATAAGAAAGAGAAAATATATTTATTTAGCCAAAACGACCTTAGGACTTGCGTATCGAAAAGAAGAGAATAGAATAGATATATTTATAGATTTATTCATCAAATAATTCCATATAGGGGGGGAAAACATTCTTGTTTTTATTTTTCACTGGCAGTGCCACAAATTTAATATAAATGGTGGAACCTATTATTATATTACTTTTTCTCTCCATGTATACTTTATGAACATAAAATTACTCTTAGAGAGAAATCAAAATAAATCATGCCTATATGTTGCATAAACTTCTTCTGTTCCCTAGGCGCCATTTAATAACCCCCGGTACAAGTATGAACATAAGATTTTATGGAGAGTACGTGTGGGAGTAGTGATAATTTCTTTAAATCTTCTTGCAATGAATATTTACTTTACTGCTCCAGAGCTCATAGATGGCTTATTTAACTTCATTTTATCTTCCCTGATTTTTCCATGAAGATTAAATAATAATAATACCCATTTAATACAATATTTTAAAATAGTCCCAACAGCTCAGCTCCAAGCACAATCCAACAAAGTTCATCAGAATTTGTTGGGCTAATAATTTATTTCCAACAGCACATATGGATGAAACTCGGCACATGTTCAATGACGTCTTTCTGGCAGATTGTCACCCTTTATTTTAATGGATACTCAAAGATCCCATTGATGAAAAATAATTTCATGAATTTCTCAGAAAAATTTGATAAAATTCATAAGAACGATCTTTTTTATCTCACGCTTTATCAAGATTTAGAAATAAAAATTGTACTCAAACTCCTAGAGATGAGAAATTGTGATTATTCTAATACTCCCTCCATTTTAAAATATAAAATCATTATTTATTTTTTAATATAAATTTAAAACATTTAAAATTTAATTTAATTTTAATTAATATAATAATAAATATAGTGAACTATTTAAAATGTAGTTCTAATAATAAAATTTATTGTTTTATAATTTTAGATAAATCGTATTAACTTTAAATTTTAAAATATTTCAACTAGATTTAAAAAAATAATCTTGTACTTGGGGACGGCTTGAGAGAGGGTGTTTGAGATTTGCTTATAAGCACCCAAATTTGCTTGTAATTAATTTTAAGAAATAAAAAGTATATGATAACCTAATTATAAAATTGCATAGAATCACTTTTTATAGAAATAATTAAAACTTTCAATTTAGAACTTTTGGTTATTTGTCAAATTTAATAATATGTTTTGACCAAGTACGTATATTACTAATCTATCCCTACTTTTTTATTTTTAAATAATTTTATCCATCATTTATCTTTACTTTTCAAAACAATAGTTTTCAGATATTTATACTTTAAATAGGTGATTAACAAAAAAAAATTATATCAAACACTTTTCACTTTTTAATAATTTAAGTGTTTTTATTTATCAAATACAATTTATTTTTTTAAAATTGATAATAAATAAAAGCAGTAATCAAAATCAATAGTCAAAAATTGTAAATATATAGTTTAGAATAGGAACATATCTTACCATTTAACAACCAAGAGTTCCATATATATTACAAGCACGATGTTATAAGTTTTAAATTTTTCGTCTTAAAAAGTGTCTCAATTGATGTATCACTATAATATTAATTGAATAAATCTCATATAATTAATTATGTCATATATTATCATTAAAATATGAATAATACTAAAAGTCACCGTAATATTAATTGAATAAATTTCATGTAATTAATTATATCATTAATTATTATTAAAATATTCAATATCATGTTACTTAAAATTTATTTGAGATCAAAAATTTAAAACTCTTAACAGTAATATTAAATATTACCATTTTATATTATGTCATTTGATACTAAAAAATTAAGACAGAACAATCAAAGAAAGAGAGAGACACACAAGAGAGAGCCCCGCCCCCCACACGCTAGCTCTTCCAAGTACGTGCCGTAACCGCTAGTGATTTAATGAAACGTTTTAATTTTTACAAACCAAAACAACAAACTTATGCTGCTAAATGTAATACTGGCAATATATGTGCAACAATTATCATAACCAAGCATACAATATGGCAACGTATGAAAAAGACTACAATCTCTTTTATTTCATGATCAAGTCCATTACAAGAGGCAGATTTCGATTCCATGACATACCAAATAGGTTGGTGACAAACAGTTCACAAACAAGATATGCCTGCAAAACTAGGGCTTGGTAAGAAAGAAAAAACCACCTTCCCAACAGGAATAAGGTGGTTGTGGCAGAAGACTAAAAGAACCTGCTGCCACGGCCAAAGCCCATGAACACAAGCATCGATACAAACTGCAAAACCAACCACAAACAACAGATTCATGGACCCAAATCACCCTAATAGTCAACAGAGACCTAATCACCATGTGTAGAGCTCAAGGCTCGACAACGTGGAAACTAGGTAAAACCGGAAATGGACAGGACCCAAACCCAAAACGACGACAGTCAACACAAACATCTAACAAAGCTCAGCCTGTGCAGAGCTGAAACAGGACCATTGGCAATTATCCCAAGAACCAGAACTCGGCATCTGTATTCTCAGGGAACTATGGCTGCAAAGAATGCGACACCCCAGTATAAGGAGGCCAAAATTCTTAAAACAGCTTCCTAATGAAAGAAAGCTGTAAAAAAAGACATCAGCCATTTTCCCTGGAAAAAAGGAGCCAAGTCTCTGGAATTTGGACTATGAGAAGACTTGTAGCTAGACGGAAAAATTAAACACACTAAAACCTACCAAACAGAACTAACTGGTACTTAAACTCCCTGATATGTTCTACCCTATCAATCCCATCTGGGTACCAAATTCATGACCAGGGTTCTTCGGTTACTTTCCTCTGGTTAGGAAAGGATATCGCACCTCCATAGATGCTCCACAAGATGGTCAATCATGCTGCTGCTGATTCCATAACAGTGCTGGATGTTCAACCCCACGAGGGTCTCACCCAACTTTGCCAAAAAGGGCAAGCTCTTGTCCGATACCATAGAGCAATTTGACATGGAAAGAATCTGCAAATTCAGCTGAACTGCGCAAGCCAAGATAGCTATGCCAGAGTCGGAGATTGCACACTTGGAAATATCAAATTCACTAAGCACCAGGCAATTCTCGGCAATAACAATCAAGCTAGTGTCAGTGATGTAGTTGCAACCGTCAAGATTTAGCAGTTCAAGAGTGCTACCATGCATTTTAGCAATGGCTGAAACTGCTTTGTCTGTCAAATTTGCACAACGGCTGAGATTAACTTTTGTCAGACCAGCCTCACAGTATTGAGTGAGTGGGAGAACCCCCTCATCTGTTATTCCACTAAGCCCACTAAGGTCCAGGTGCTGCAATTGACGGCAGATCCTTCCCAACATTGTCAAGCTAGCATTACCAAATCCAGGGCAGTTACGTATGCATAGAGATTGCAGGGAATTGCAAACAGGAATGAAATGAAACCCCAAGATTGAGTCCTTGATACCAATGCAGCTCGTCAAAGAAAAAGCTTTCAACTTTTCACTACAGTTTGTAAGAAGGCCGAAGAAACCAGATTGGGTGATCCTGTGGCATTCTTCTAATTGCAGGCTCTCAAGTGATCCAGCAACTTTGGTGAAAGAAACTAATCCATTGTCTGTTAGGAACGCACATTTACGTAGGCAAAACTGCTTCAAGTTAGGGCAACCTTTCCCTACAGCTACAAGCCCCAAATCAGTAACTCCTCGGCAAGAGGTAATCACGAAGGACCTTAATTTCTGCAAACCCTGACCATTACCCATGACCCAAAAGCCCTTTTCAGTCGCATTTTGGAGGCCAGTAAGAGCTAGGTCAGTAAGAGCCTTACCATAGTGACCAATAACAGCAAGAGACATATCACTGATGTTCAAGGCTTGGATGTTCATCTTTGTCAGGGAATAGCTGGTTGACGTTACCAAACTTGAAATACCTTGATCCCCAACACGTGGGCAGATTTTGATTGAAATGGACTTCAAATTGGGACATAAACGACCAATAGCTTGTAAACTCTCGTTACCAATTCTTGAACAAGATTCGATTGCTAGTGAGGTCAGATTAGGACAGTTATTGGCAACGGCAAGTAAGGCCTTGTCAGAAATAGCAGGGCAGTGACAGAGGTCAAGCTTCTCTAACATGCGACATCCACTAGCAATTTCAGAAAGGCCTTCATCACCAATTGTAGATACATTCCAAAGAGAAAGGACCCTTAGAGAAGAGCAACCGCGAGCAATGGCTTTAAGGCCAAGGTCTGTTACACCACGTGAATAATTGCTTCCTCTGATGGAAAGCTTGCCTAATCCTCCACGACTACGGGTTCCAATGGCAATGGAAGCAAGTCTAACATCAGTAGCTTTCTTCCCTTCCAAACTCCTAGAAAGGTATCCATCACTCTCCAGTTCTAGATCTTCAACCATAGGTTCAACTTTATTGACAACCTCACCCTTCTTGTTAGATTCCAAGGTCTTGACTGCCTCGGTTGAGACAAGTTTTTCCTTAGGTGCCAAGGACTGAGCAACTTTGGTGGGGTATATTTCATCGCTACGGATGCTACTTAAAAGCATAAGCCAATGCCTAGAAACACAAGCACATGAACTTCTCTCTTGGCCTCCAGGGAGACGCCTGAAGACCTCAAAGAGGCATTCATCAGGAAGATCTTCAATTGAGGCCTGCTTCTGTTCAAACATTTCTCCGCTGAAAACAAAAGGGGCACTGATGCGAGACCTCTTGTGAGGAGGATAATATATGTCCACATGACGATCAAGGGGTAAAAAGAGGCTTGATTCCTTGGGATTAGGGTATACCGACCCCCCAGGGAAAAAGTTATCATCTCCTGGAAAAAAAATGTGAAACCACTTCAGCAAAATTGAAGAATGAAATTTAACAGACTTGATGAATCTAAGATATTTCAATATCCAGTTCAGACAATTAGTTCAAATCATAGATCAGGGCAATATTGAAAATAAATTCTTACAAAGGCCGAAAACAGTGATCATCCCTAATAGACCTAGGTGAATAACAACCACTCACAAATCATAATCAATCTACCTTCACTGACAAGCTCTCCGCCTCTCTATCTCTTTTGGTATGAACAGGTATTGGAAATAAAAGAAAAAAATAAAAAACATGGACTTTTCCACTGATGCATCAAATCATATCTACTTCTATCAAGTTCTTCTGTTATATTCTCTCAGTTTGACACAAGATTCAAAATTGAAAACAATCTTGAAAATGGAAAATGAAGATTGAACCCCTAGCTACTATTCAATCCGAACACAGAAGTATATGTCAATTTCTTAAAATCTTTTGTCAAACTACTGCATAAATATAGCACAAGACAGAAAAAGTAAAAAGGGAAGAAATATCACCATAATCTCTTAGCTGTTAGAACATCACTAAAAATATATAAGTTGCAACTTTATATATGCTCTATCAGGTTCTACAGATCATAATCACATAACAAATTTATCATATCTAATAATTCTATAATACAAATCCATAGTATATTATCCAAGCATGTAAATATCCAGTCTAGCGATAGCAAAATGATAATTAAACACAACCCAGATACCAAAACCATCAAATCAAATTTTAAATGGTACTACCTTAAGCCAAAACAATTACTACATAAAACAGTTCAAATCGTAAACAAATATCTATACATCTATGTACCAGTATATATCTTTGTATCCAAAAGAAAACTAGCAGATTCAGCTGAAAACAAACAATTAAACCAAAACCCCGAAAGGATCAGAGATCTTACTATTAAATTCAAAGACTTTAGACATGAGCACAGCTGAAAACCCCCTAAGAGATCAAAAGTGAACCGTTCAAGCCCAAGAAACCCTCGAACCAGAGAGAAAAAGAGCAGATCCACCAAAAACAAGACAATCAAAAGAAACAATAAATTCATCAGAGATGGAGGGCTAGAAGGTCATCTGAAACCCCCGATTGAAAGGGGAAAAAAGGGTGAGAGGAGAGAAATGAAAGCTGGGAAAGAAGTTACAATGTTTATGTGGGTGTGTGTATTGTTGTTATCTTAACGTGAAAGTGGGTCTCAAATTTTTTAATAGTAAGGAGAGAGAAAGTGGCACATGCATTGAATCCAATAAAGAAACCAGTATTCTCTTCTTTTCTTCAATGTTTCCATTATTATTTCCCCACCAGAAATACCAGAAACGTGATACATGAAACCGACAGTGGTTTTCTTTCTCTTTGTTTTTTTTCTAAGAAAGTACTTCGATAATTTCAAAGGAGGAAAATGGCATTTATATGTTTTATTATTAATTAGATTACGATTAATGTTAACGTTAAGTAATAAAAATAAAATAATAATGTTCGGGTCTTTCATAATTTATTTTTAACTTGCGATTTTATATATTAATTTTTTAAGTATGAGTTACGTAAATAATTATAATTGTTAATATTTTAACGATATACTTGATATAGTGGACCAATTTTATAATCATATCAAATTTCATATATTGATATTTGTTGTAATCGTAATTCAGTAAAAAACTCTTATAACACAACATAATTCTTCTTTTCTAGGACAATGATATATCTTAAGATTTTATATGTCGAATTTTTATTTACATAAATAATTATAATTGATAATATTTTAACAATATATTTGATATAATATGCAAATTTTATAATCATATCCAATTTTATATATTGATATACATCGCAATGCAGAAAGTTTTCATAATACATAGCAGGAACCTTCTTTCTTAGGATAATGATATATCTTTCAACTTTATATGTCAACTCTTTAGTTGTGAATTATGATGATAATTATACTTAGTAATATTTTGACAATATATTTGATATAGTATGCCAATTTTATAATCATATTCAATCATATGTATTGATATGCGTCGAAATTGTAATTCCACAAAAAACTCTTACAATACATAACAATATTTTTCTTTCTTAGAATAATGATATATTTTGCGACTTTATATGTAAACTTTTTAGTTACGAAATATGTGGATAATTATATTTGGTAATATTTTAATGATATATTTGATATAATAGGATAATTTTATCTCATCTCATATATTAATATACATCATAATCATAATTCGATAAAAAAAACAAAAAAAAAACTCTAACAATACATAGCAGGACTCTTCTTTACCTTATATATTCGCATATGTACTCTCTATTGTTGATACAAGTTTATAAAACTTTTCAAAGAATTCTCCAAGAAAATATGGATGCAATTTTCTTTATTTATATTTCTTCTCTTGCAAATAAAGAATTTCACTTATATAATGAGAAAAAAGAAATTTACTCATTCCTTATGAAATTTATATGGTTCTTATAATATTTATAATTTAAGATAATGATATATGCATATCTTACATTTGATAATTTTACACTTGTATATGTTACAAATGCCTTTAATTAAAATAATTGATATTGTCAAAATAAAAATAATATTGTCAAAGTAAATATATATTTATTGATATTATTATAATTGCTTTAGCGAAACTCAATACTTTAAACAACACTTTTCACTCTGATAATTTATCAGATAATATTATTCGCCTTAATTAATGGAAAGTCAATTAATACATTTATCAGTTTTCCATTTTAGTGAGACCTATTATACTCGAACATAAAACACAACCCCAAGTCTCAATCAATTATCATCATAGAATGTAAATTTTTGCTGTATTTGAATTTGAATTTACTGTATTTTCTTTGTTTTAAAATTGGATTGTGGAAGTTGTTTGAAACTTTGATTTCTGTCATGGGTGTTTGAATAATGTTGTGGAAGCCGTTTGAAACTTTGTGAATTGTTATATATATATATATATATATATATATATATATATATATATATATATATATATGTTGGGTTGAGATAGTTTGGGCTCGGGTTTGGACTAGCCCATACTAGTTTATTCGGTTGGTCCCTATTAATTTATTGGGCTGGGCCTGACAGAGTTAGTTATTGGATCCTTCATTTTGACGGATGGGCTGTTTGGAAGAGGAAAAACCAATTTACTTGAAAAATGAAAAGTCTGTTAACGGTTGTATGAAAGAAAGACGTTTATTTGGTTGATTAATGCTGGTAATTATGGCTGCATGGGCATATAAAAAGGGAACAACAGGAAAGAAAAAACACTTACTTACTTTTACTTTCAGATTGACATACTTACGTTCATCTGGATTTTGAGCTTACTATTACACACACAGAACCAATTTTCCAGCATACAAGCTCTCTATTATCAGAGAAACCTGTAACCATCAACATTATACTAGTGAATTGTTCTTTTTCCCCGTGGTTTTTTCCCGATTTGGGTTTCCACGTAAATCTCTCGTGTCTTTACAGTAATTTCTCTGAGTTAATTGTGTTTGACGTTTGATTTCGCTCGTTATTTTGTGATTTAAACGGGTGCTACAAAATTTGGCGTTAACATTGGCGCTAGAAGGAGGGGGGTTCTGTTTGAAAAATCACGCTTGAAATAAAAAAGCAGGTGTATTGCGATTATGGAGCATCAAGATAATCATGTGGAGCAGACAGGTTCATCAACACCAACTGTTAGAGGTTCGGTCAAGGATAGGTTGGGTCCTTTCCATCAAAGGGGAGGATCCATGGTGTCATACTCTAACTCAGCTCGTCAACGGTTGTCTTCCTTTGATTCTCCTGGTTTGGGACATGACAGGGAAACCATTCGACAAGATTCTGTTCGGGAGCACACGATTGCAGGAGGAGATCTCCATGAACAGAGGGAATCTATTAAGAGACAGAGGATCAAAGCGGCAGAGGAGGCCATGTTATCTCTTCGACATCAGCAAGAAGGGTGGGCTGCTCTACTGACAGAGTTGAAAAGGGATGAAGAACCTCAGAACACAATACAAGGGTCTGGAATACAGACACCCCAGACTAGAGGGGTTCGGGGACGGGTGAATTGTAAGACCCCGAATTTTATGAAATACAAAATTTAATTTTTCTTCATATATATTTTTTTTGAAACAGTAAGTGGTTAAATTAACAAAATTGAAAGTTAAGGATGTTATGTGCAAATTTTATTTTGTCGGACAATATTCGCTTTGTCGGGGAATATTCGTTTGGTCGGGGAATATTCGTGCCGTACGACGGCGCCGAAATAATAAATTATTGGTGGACCCCACAACGGAATATTTGTCGGATATAGAAAACGACAGAAATAACCTTTTTAAATAAAAATAGTCAACGGAACTGTTAAAATACCGGTGATAAAAGAATAGTAGCATACGGTAGTTTTTGGTATTTTCTGTAGCACACGGTACTCTACAGTAACACACGGTATTGCATAGTGTCTCATATTATTGGTCTGATAATTGACACCGTAACTGTTACGCATCATTTCATCGATAATTGTCACTGCATAATATTTTATATTATCAATTCAATAATTGTTGTTACACAGTATTTTGCATTATTGATTTAATAATTGTCATTACATTGTATTTTATATCATTGAGTCAATAATTGTTGCTGCACTGTTTTTAAAATTATTGAACCTAATAATTGTCACAGTAACATATGCACAGTAATTCACGTTATTGAATCAATAATTGTCATGACACAGTAACGTATTTTTCTTTTACATACTTTCTGTATTATTGTTATCTCTATTACGGTATTATTTAAACAGTTGTATTTCATTAATTAATTGACTTGATATCTAAGAGCTAACTATACTGTATTTATAACAATTAGTCATAATAATTGAATTGATAAAGTTATTTGTTTATAATATAAAGTTAGGTGATTATTATATGATATGAAAGGAATGGTGTAGATTAAAGTGTGAATTATTGTTGAATAATTGAATTGATTTATTTATAATATAAAGTTAGGTGATTATTAGGTGATATGAAATGAATGGTGTAGATTAAAGTGTGAATTATTGTTGAATAATTGAATTGATTTGTTTATAATATAAAGTTAGGTGATTATTAGGTGATATGAAATGAATGGTGTAGATTAAAGATAATATAATATTTGAAATGGATGGTGTAGATTAAAAGATGATCTTTAAATGAATGGTTTAGATTAAATGAATGATAAGATTTTTGGCTATAAATAGAAGCCTTAACTTAAGGATTTTTCATAAACTTCCTTACTTGTTCTTTCTTTCTCTCTCTAAATACTTTTTGTGTAAGTTCTCTCTAAGTGTTCTTAAGTCATTCCTAGTTTTGAAATCTTTTGCATTCTTCTTTGAATTCCCGAGTGGAATTTTCTTATGTACAGTAACTCTTTCGAAAAATCGTAGTAAATTCATTATTTGTCAGAATTTAATGAATTAAAAGCCTGTCTCTTCAGTTTTTCGTCCTCTACAACTTTGAAGAAGGAAGAAAAGTCATCTGAAATCATCTTCAGGCCTTAAAATACTAAAAACCGTAACCTATTCTGATTTTCGTCACTATTTTCAGTCTTAGTTTTGAAAATTCATAACTCATTCATATTAACTCCGAATTGAGTGATTCTTGAGTCTATACCGTCTATCTTTCCGAGAGTAACATTATTTTAAAAACATAAAGAGATTTTAAAAACTCTAGAAGACTCAAAAGTCAGATTCTTTACTGCTACATAGACAAACAATGAAGGATTTGTTCGGCTATAAACTTGTTTCACAATATCAAGGTAAGGAATATCATTCTTTTCACACTCTTAAATTTACTACGGTAAGGAATATCATTCTTTTCACACTCTTAAATTTATTACGGTAAGGAATGTCATTTTCTTTTCTTACTTGTAAGAAATATCATTTTCTTTCATACTCTTAACCTTATTATGGTAAGGAATATCATTCTTTTCATACTCTTAAATTTACTACTCGTAAGGAATATCATTCTTTTCACACTCTTAAATTTACTACGGTAAGGAATATCATTCTTTTCACACTCTTAAATTTACTACGGTAAGGAATGTCATCTTCTTTCATCTTCTATTATTAAAACTTACTACGGTAAGGGATACCATCTTTTTCATCTTCCATTATTCAAACATACTATGGTAAGGGATTATCATTATTTGATACTCGATAATAATATTGTTTCTTCCTTACTCATAAGACGTGCCTTTTATTTCCATGTATTAAGTTGTGGGAATAACCTTACGGAGCGGATTGCCGCCTGTTGGTGAATAACCTTTCGTATTCATTCATTATTAATCTCTGAGAATAACCTTACGGAGCGGATTGCCGCCTGTTTGGTGAATAACTCTTTGTACTCAAATTCTATTAAATTGTGGGAATAACCTTACGGAGCGGATTGCCGCCTGTTTGGTGAATAACTCTTTGTACTCAAATTCTATTAAATTGTGGGAATAACCTTACGGAGCGGATTGCCGCCTGTTGGTGAATAACCCTTTGTATTAATTTCCTTCACCTTTTGTTAATCAAACCTGCTACGGTAAGGGATATTATTTTCTTTCATACTCCTAAATCGAAATTTATTATGGAACTATTGCTTCTATAATTCCTGAAAATATTATATGTTCCATAATAGTTGAACTTCATTATTTCAACTGAACCTTCCTATTTACGTGAACCTTTCTATTGAATTGTAACCGTTATTCTGAACTGTGGATCTTGAATATCATTTTTAAATTTCACTCCACATCATGTTGACAATTTGGACATTATTTGAATCTGTACAAAGTAAACTTCCGATACTTATTGTTATCCTATTTCTTCTGTTCATCATTTATATCATTCTAATCATCCAAAAAATCAAGTTGTTGTGAATATCTGTGGCCGGGGGCACAGATGTGATATATTTGTTGAACAGATGATAGGTTAAAGGCGATATAATAGGTTAAAGGCGATACATCTGTTCGGTGTCTTTTATGGCACGTGGTGAATGTTCTCTTTGGCCCGTAGTGCAAAGATGAACTGTTGTTTGGTATGATTATGACCAAAGGCTGAATCTGGTATAATCATGACCGTTGGTGTTATATTGAATGTCTTTGGCCCGTAGTGCAAAACTGAACTGTTGATCTGCATGATTATGATCAGGAACTGTGAATTTGTATTATCTTGACTAATGATATTTCAGATGATAAAAGTTGATGATGTTTTTCCTAAAAAGAGAACCGAGTGGACATTATAGTCTGTATTATTCTTCTAATAGATTACTCATTCCGCTGCTATTATTGATCTGAACGTTGTTTAAGAATTTAACTGTAGTTTTTGATATAAACCTTGTAGTCTATTGTATTCTATCAAGAACTCAACTGTTGAAGACTAATGATAATTTATTCGTCATTATCTTAGTCATGATATTCTTTACTGGGCTATTTGAGCTCACCCTTTCTTTTGTTCCATTGTTTTTCAACAGGAGATGAAAACATAACAGGGTCTAGCCGGGGAATGGAGTGAGGGTCCGAGGAATAGTTATCATAGTCTTCACGTTTTGTAAAATAGTGTGGCAATAATAGTGAAGACTTAGTTGTGTATTATTATACACTGTATTGTAGTACGTTGTGCTTTGTTGTAATAATTTTGTTGTAGTCTTTTGACGACTCAAGTTTGGGCTGTGTGGGCTCAGATTTGGGGGCGTCACATGAATGACCCACCCACATCACAATATGGAGTCGAAAATAGCTATGGCCCACCAAAACCACGATCGGAGCAAGCAGGTGTAGAGTCAACCCCCTTTCGGGATAGGGGATCTACTTATTCAGAACGGCGGAGGCGTTCATCGTCCCCCCAAAGACGACATGCCCGAAGCAGGAGCCCGAGGAGGGGTTCGGGGTATGTGCAGGATGATCGAGAAATCAGGAGCCCGAGGAGAGGATCGGGGTATGTGCCCGGTGATCGGGAAAAACGAAGCCCGAGGAGAAGTTCGGGGTATGTCCAGGATGATCGGGAAATAAGGAGCCCGAGGAGAGGTTCAGGGGTCGAACCTGATCTGCAGAAAACTAATGATGGGGATAATCCCTTATTGAAAAGGATGGCAGAATTGGAACGACAACTAGCCGAAGTCCAGGCAGTAGCGAAGCCGACGAACACCAATTCTCCATTTTCTGCTGCAATCAATATGGAAAAGGCTGATCCGAAGATGAAGTTGCCACCATTGGAGTCTTTCGATGGCACCGGTGATCCCTATGACCATACCAACTCCTATGAGATTGTGATGGGGTACTACAACCATTCAGACGCAGGGATGTGTAAAATCTTCATAACAACTTTGAAGAAGGCAGCAAAGCAGTGGATCGTGTCTTTGCCTTCAGGAAGCATTAATTCATGGAAGGAGTTGTGTGATAAATTCCATGACCGGTTCGGCAGCAACAAAAGAAGGGGTAAGCTGACTGCATCGTTGATGCAAGTTAAACAGAAGGGAGATGAGACCCTTAACCAGTACGTGCAAAGGTTCAGGGAGGCAGCAGGGGCAGTAGTCAATCTGGATATGACCCAGGCGTTGGGTTTCTTTACAACGGGATTGGACATCTATAGATCAAAGAAGCTAATGAAGAATATCATGTTCAAACCACCGAAGGATTTGGCCGATGCTTATGAACGAGCAGAGAATTTCATTGCAATTGAGGAGGCCATGCCTACTTTGTCCAGAAATCAGAAGGGATCTGATCAATACAAACATAAGGAGGGGAAGTCGGATGTGATGGATAGGCTGGGGCCGAGGGGAAATAATCAGGCGAACAAGCCACCCGCCCAACCTAGGTTTGGACAAAAGCCATTTACTCCACTGAATACTGATCGGGTGCAGGTGTTGAATGAAATCAGGGGTACACAATTTTATGAACCACCTCGGAGTAAAAGGGGTTATGAAGGATTTCAAAATCAGTACTGTGAGTACCATCAGTCTAGGGGACATGATGCTGAAGGATGTTCAGACTTGAAGAAGCTGATTGAGAAAAATATACAAAGTGGACGGTTACAACATTTTGTGGCCGGGCGAACAGTCCCGCAGGGGGTTCGGCCCCAAAAGAACAATCAGAATGAGGCTAGTGGGAGTCAGCCGAGACGAGTAATTGATGTCATTAGTGGAGGTTTGCCCATTAAGTCATCGGGAAAGCGCAGGAGACCCACTTCGGATACGGTGATGGCTGTAACAGAACAGTCGATTAAAACAGAACGATTATATCGGGGGTCGGTGATTTCATTTTCGGATGAAGATTATCCGGTTGACTCAGTGGAGCCACATGAAGGGGCATTGGTGATAACTGCCCAAGTAGGGCCCGTCGATATGAAGAGAATAATGATCGACAACGGGTCTTCGGTTGATGTGTTATACAGTCATGCTTACCAACGCATGAACTTGGAGGGAATCAAGCTGGAGGTTGGCCAGGAATCGCCATTATATGGGTTCGGGAATGAAGCGGTGCCAGTAATCGGCACAGTTGAATTGCCCATGATGTTCGGGAAATCTCCCAAACAAGTGACAGTCAACGTCAAATTCTTTGTAATACAAGTAGACTCGGCTTACAATGCCATTCTTGGAAGGACGACGTTGTCAGCACTCCAGGCAGTTACCTCAATTGCCCACTTCAAAATGAAGTTCCCTACCCCGCATGGGGTTGGGGAAGTTAAGGGGGATCTGGACATTGCCAAAAGGTGTTATCGGCATACTCTTACGGCACCGGTGATCGGGGTCAGTAAGATGAGACAAACTTTGACAGTGGATGTTGAGCCTTTCACTGAGGGAGTTACCGAACCATTGGCTTCCCCAGCTGAAGAGACGGAAGATGTGGAGCTTATTCCGGGGAATAATGAGAAGCTGATAAAAATAGGGGCCGGGTTGCAAGATACTTTGAAGAAAGGGTTAATTGAATTACTCAGGACTTATGCTGATATCTTCGCCTGGACACCCCGAGATATGCCTGGGATGGCAGAAGACGTGGCCATTCACAGGTTGTCCATCGATCCCGAGAAGAAGCCTGTCTTTCAGAAGAGGCGAATCTTTGCTCCCCGAACGCCAAAAAATAATTGACGAAGAGGTGGGAAAGCTGTTGGATGCCGGGATTATTGAAGAAATTGAGTACCCGGAATGGCTTGCAAATGTTGTGTTGGTCCGCAAACAAAATGGGAAATGGAGGGTTTGCATAGACTACACGGACCTGAATAAAGCATGCCCTAAGGACTTCTATCCTCTACCACACATCGACCAGTTGATCGATGCTACTTCGGGGAACGCTATACTCAGCTTTCTGGATGCCTTTTCGGGATACAATCAGATTCTGATAGACAAACAAGACATCCCAAAGACATCCTTCATTACTCATCGGGCTATTTATGCATATAACCGGATGACCTTCAGACTGATCAATGCTGGGGCAACTTATCAGAGGATGATGAACAAAGTCTTCGGAAAACAAATTGATCGGAACATGGAAGTGTATGTAGATGACATGATTATTCGGAGCGCCAGGGTGCATGACCATTTGGATGATTTGGAGGAGTGCTTTCGGACAGTTCGTCATTATAATATGCGGTTGAATCCCACTAAGTGCACCTTCGGGCTCGGTGCAGGCAAATTTCTAGGTTATCTAGTTAGTAAGAGGGGGATAGAAGCTAACCCAGAAAAAATTAAGGCAGTCATTGATATGAAGTCTCCGAAGACATTCAAGGATGTGCAGAGATTGACAGGTCGGATAGCTGCTCTTCGGCGATTCATGTCCCGATCGGCCGAAAGGTGTTTACCGTTCTTCGACACCCTGAAAGGGCCGAAGAACGAGAAATCATTTCATTGGACTTCGGATTGCGAGGATGCATTCCAAGGCATCAAAAAATATTTGTCTTCGGCTCCGTTGCTGCAGAAGCCATTAAGTTGGGAGGTGTTATACATATATTTGGCTGTAAGCGCATTGGCTGTTGGGGCTGTGTTGATTCGGGAAGAGGGAGGACGACAGAATCCGGTCTACTATGTTAGCCATGCCTTGAGAGATGCGGAAACGAGGTATCCCAACCTAGAGAAGTGTGTCTACTCCTTGGTGATAGCTAGCAGAAAGCTAAGGCATTACTTCCAGGGTCGGGTAATAATTGTTTACACCGATCAACCTTTAAAGAAAATTCTTCAAAAGCCCGATGCATCGGGAAGGATGGTGGCTTGGGCTGTTGAGCTAAGCCAGTTCACGATTGAATACCGTCCTCGGACGGCAATAAAGGGCCAAGCATTGGCTGATTTTATGGTGGAGTGCATGTTCTCCGAAGAGGAATCAGTCGGTTCTTCGGGGTCGGAAGTAACACTGATAGCTGGGGGCAGTCAGATCCTTCTCATTCTTGGACTTTGAGTGTTGATGGATCATCCACAGCAGATTTGAGTGGAGCCGGTGTAATTTTGACAAGTCCTGAAGGTTTCAGGGTCCAACAAGCAATCCGGTTTAAATTCAAAGCGACCAATAATGAGGCAGAGTACGAAGCTATATTGGTTGGCCTAAGACTGGCTCGAAGTTTGGAGGACAAGAGCTTGCTGATCATGAGTGATTCCCAGCTGGTCATAAAACAGATTCAGGGAGAATACGAAGCTCGGGGAACTAAAATGACAAGGTATCTGTCTGAAGTGAAGAGTGTCCTACAGTACTTTATCTCTTATTCATTACAGAACATTGACCGAAGTGATAATACTGTGGCTGACGCCTTATCAAAGCTTGCTACTACCCCGAATGAGTCTTTGTCGGGGTCAGTATACATTGAAGAATTGATCGAGCCTAGTATACTGAAGAAGGAGGTCAAGTGCGTGGAAAGATCTAATTGCTGGTTGACTCCTTACCTAGAGTATTTGGCTGAGGGTAAGTTGCCAAGTGATAAAATTTTGGCAAAAAAGATAAAATATAGAAGTGCCTATTTTTGTTTGATTGATGGAGATTTGTTCCGAAGGGTGTATTCGGGACCCATGGCAAAATGTCTTATCCCGTCGGAAGCTTCGTATGCTCTTCGGGAAGTGCATGAAGGTATTTGCGGCGACCATATGGGGGCCAAGTCATTGGCATACAAACTGATCCGTCAAGGATACTATTGGCCGACGATGTTTCGAGAAGCAAAGGAGTTTGTGCAGAAGTGTCCGAAATGTCAACTTAACAGTTCAGTGGCACATCGGCCACCCAAAGAGTTATCTTCAGTACTTTCCCCAATTCCTTTTGCAGTTTGGGGTGTCGATCTGGTGGGTCCAATGCCGAAGGGCAAAGGATAGTTTTCCTATATGATAGTGGCAATAGATTACATGACCAAATGGGTTGAGGCGAAGCCACTTCGGCGTATCACTGAGCAGGATTGTATCCATTTCCTTAAGGAAAATATTGTTTTTAGATTTGGGATCCCGATGGTCCTTGTATCTGACAACGGACTGCAATTCGTTGGAGCTGAGTTCGAAAAGTTTTTATCTGATTTGGGTATACAGCATCGGAGGGTATCGGTGGCTCATCCTCAAGCCAACGGGCAAGTCGAAGTGACAAACAGGACTCTATTGAATGGGATTAAAAGGAGACTGGATGATGCTAAGGGAAGATGGCCCGAGGAGCTTCCCAATGTCTTATGGGCTTATCGGACAACTCTTCGAACAACTACCGGGGATTCTCCTTTTCGGTTTTCATACGGGACTGAAGCCTTAATCCCGGTTGAGGTTGGCTCTCCTTCTTTTCGGAGAGTTAACTTTAATGAATTATTCAATGATCAAGGACTTCGGCTTAATCTTGATCTAGTGGATGAACTTCGGGATGCCGCAGTAATAAAGTTGGCTCTGTATCAACAAAAAACGGCAAGGCATTATAATCGGAAGGTTAAGCAAAGGCGCTTTGAGGTCGGGGATTTGGTCCTTCGGGAAGCAGAAGCATCTACCCCCATGAATACGGGTAAGTTGATGCCAAATTGGGAAGGACCCTATGAAGTTATTGAAGTTGTAAAATATGGGACATATCGTCTTCGGGACATGTCTGGGTCCGATTTGAAGAATTTTTGGCATGCAACTAGATTAAGGAAGTATTTTCAATAAGTCGGGTAGAATGTTTTAATTACTTGTACTTAGTTGAATTTTAAAATTTCAGTACATAGTATATGTTTGCACAAGACATTAATAAAATCCCGAAATTCCATTGATAAAATTGATGCAAGTTACAAAAAAGAGGAAATAAAGAAAATATATACAAGGAAAAAAGTTGTGGTTTGGAGTTAATTGTTGTCCTCGGGAGAGTCAGAGTCAGAATCGGAGAACACTGAAGGATCCACACCAGCTTTTGCTGCTTTTGCCATGGCAGCCTGAAAGCCTTTGCGGAATTGTTCAATTATCTGGTCCAGCAGTTCAGGAGATGCTTTGTACTCTTCGAGGATCTGATATCGAAGTTCTGGGGTCCCAAGTTGAACTTGCTCCCGCAGAATTGCATTGGCGTTTTGTTGGCGTTGTATGTCGGAGGTTAATTGGGCATTTTGTTCTTTTAGCTTGGTGAGTTCTTCGGTTTGTTGCTGAAAGTTCTTCAATGTCTCAGACTTCTCAGCTTGGAGTCGGGTGATCTCTTCGGTTCTTTGATTGTTGATGTCAAGCACACTCTCAAACTGTTGTTGAAGATTTTCGTTGGATGTTTTGAGGTCTACGTTGTCGGCGGTTAGTTCTTTGTTTTTCTTCTTCAAGGCCTTATACTTGGTTTTCATCTTCTTTGCCTTTGTATCACTGTTTTCCTTCCTTGATTCCCGACCAAGGAGACGGCTGAAGGTGGCCATGGCCTACAGAAAATTATCAAGAAGGATGATCAGAAACTTTAGGAAATTCTTGGAATAAATTTAAATGAAGAATAAATTCTTACCCGGCCTTGATGAAGGGCGGTGGCGTAGATAAGCTCACGGTTGGAGTAGTCATGGAACTCATTGTTATCGGCTCAAAAGTTGAAACTGTTGAAGGCCGTGAATGGAAGGCTAGTATTGGCCTCGTTTGGAAAGAAGGAAGGAAGGGGTCCATCAGTTGGTTGTGGGGGAGGTTGTTCGGTTGCCGAAGGGTCAATTTCAGGTATCGGCTCTTCTACGGGATCGGCTTGTTCTACCATTGGTCGTTTCCCGGCCGATTTACTAGTTTGTCCCGGGGATGGTTGAGGTTGATCAAATGTTTTTTCTTTGTTTGGCTGGGGGGGGGGTGTTGTGTTGATGATTCGGGGGTTTGCTGGGTCTTTTCTTGAGAAAGGGGTCGGGATGAATCTGGTTGTGATTTGGAAGAATGAGAAGTTTTTTGTTTTTTGGTCTTCAGGATTTTTCGAAGCTCAGACCCAGAAATATCAAAAACACTTCGTTTTTTGGATATCTCCAGGCATTTTCTTTTTGGGGTCCCCGAAGTAGGGTCGGCCGAGGTCGTCGAAATATCTGGAGGGTTTCCCGAAGATGGTTGTGGTTTGGTCAGAGGTTCAGCCCCGGTTTGGATGGTTGTTTGGGTTTCGGCTTGGGGGGCAGACCCTGATTGGAAGTTTGTTTGTTTGGCTCTTTGAGCCAGAGGGTTTTCACCCGAAGTGGTCGAAGAAGAAGAATTCTTCTTTCTTCGGACCAATGGTTCAGCAGGAGGTTCAGACTCTTCCGAAGAGGCAGGAGACTGAATGAAGATGGGCCCCTCCTGGGTTTGGCCTTGGGTAATCGGGGGAGGATCGGAAGCATTCCCTTCCGAATTACGAAAAAACACTACTGCACAGAAGATGGATAATTATAAGATAGACAGATTAATATGAAATTTTATAGGTGATTTGGGTACTTACTTCTATGCGCATAAAGCCAATCTTGGTCGGAGAGGAGGTTGTTGGGCCAGAGGTCGGTCGGCATGGAAGAAAGAAGTTTTTCGAGGTCGGCCTCCCGAACGTCCTCAATATGATCAAACCCTAGGGACGCCTTGCTCGGTTCTCCCCAGGGTGGTAGTAGAACGGTATCCGTTCCTCAGATGAAGAACCAGGAGGAGTGTCATCCTTTGTTGCTTTGAGGGGTGGTCATCCAGACTTTCCGATTGGCGTATCGGGTTAAGACCTTGAAACCCTTTTCTTTTGAGTTGATGAGTTTGAAGTAGCTTAAGAACAGATCTAGGGCCGGATCCACATTCTGGTCTCGACAATGGGCTATGAAGCAGATCAGGTGGATATAAGAGTTGGGAACAAGTTGGGAGAACCCGATCCCTATAAACCCTAGAAACTCAGTGATGAAAGGATGGGGAGGGAATCGGATGCCATGTTTGAAGGTTAGGGATGGAACTCCTATCCAGCCCCCCTCGAGTTGCCAGTACATCCTCTCATGAGGTCGGGGAACTCGAAGCTCGTACTGAAGCGGGATCTGGTATTCATGGCGAAATGATTGAAGCTTGGCGGGGGTTACAGACGACGGGGTGTTTGCTGCAAGGGCGTCTCTATATATTCGCCGGATGGCATTTGGTGTGATGTCGCAAGCACCCAAAAAAATAAAATCTTACTTTGGAAAAATAAATATGTAGTAGTGCAAGTAAGAGTCGATCCCACAGAGAATGATTATTTAATTTTATGTTTTGTAAATAAGAATTGGGGGGTTTTGTAATTAAAGAAATAATTTAAAATAAACTAATTAAAATAATTATGCAAGAAATAAATATAAATAAAAAGTCTTGGTTTAAGTTAATATCCACCATCAAGAATTTACAACTGATCACTGATGCAAGAATAACTCAATTAATATTTTGAAGATTCACCGTAGAAAGAACTACTCGCAGGTGGAATAATTTTTCTCCTCTCTCCTTAATTTTAGATAAGTAGAGCCACGTGGTCTAAATACCCTTACTATTAAACAACCTCCGGCACGTGCTAAAGATTTAATTTTAATAGCAGCATAAAGAATTAGAGAGATCGTTGAACTAAACAATACAAGCCACGTGTTTGCATTTAATTTAGATGAATATTCTTCCTAAGATAAAATAATCTTTTGATCTGCAAAACAATTATTAAACTTAGTTGCTTCACAAATAGCAGTAGATTAATATGAATAATAAACTAGTAGGCCTCCTAGCAATTGAACAAATTAATCATGAAATTAAGCATAGAAGAATATTCAATAATCAAAATATAAATCGAACAATTAAAATAAATTAGATCTCACAGTGGATAAATCTTGATGGCTTCAATCACTTAAACCAAGAAAAAGAATTTAGCTACTCATAATTGTAGAGAACACTAAAGAATAGAAGAGAGAATTTTTATTCTAAGAGAAGTTGTGTATTACAATGTGTGTCAAGCCCTCTATTTATAGGCTCCAAAATCCTCCTAAACCTAGTTGGAATTAATCTTTCCAAACCCTAATAGGATTTAAAATACAAATAAAAATAAAAGAAAAAGAAAAATAATTATTATTCTAACCCTAGTTGGAATTAAAATCCAATTTGGAGTCAAAAAGTAGCAAAAAATCCAAAAAATCCCGTTTCTGCTCCATTTCCGCGCTGCCAAACAGGGCTTTGACCGGGTCAACGCGGCTTTTACGCGCGTGTGACGTCAGCACCACTGCCGCGCATTGCGCGGATTCCTTTTAGCTGCCGAACGACGTCGTTTCAATTACGCGTTCCTGCTGAAACCTGATACCCTCGCGCATTGCGCGGACACCGTTCCATCAAATATCCAAACGGCGTCGTTCTGATCCTGCACGCTGAAACTACCGCGCATTGCGCGGAAACTTTTTCGACTAATTACCGTAATGCCACCGAGCGGTTTATTTACCAAAATGCCATTTATCTTTTGCTGAATTTACAAAAATGCCCCCAAAGCTTATTTTTCCTACAAAATAAAATATAAAATAGTTAAAAATAAATAAAAATAATATAAAAATACTAAAAATAATAAAAGCACATAATAATTAATAAAACACCTAAAACACTAAAAATAAATAAAAACACATAAATAAAAAGAAATATAAAAATACTATAAAATTACCTAAATTAACACAAATTAACTAAAATCCTATAAAACCTATTAAAATCAAAATAAGCTAAATAATTAAACATTTAAGCACACAATAAATATAAAAACTAAGTATTAGGGAATAAAAATATCGTATAATTTAGCTCTATCAAATACCCCCACACTTAGCTTTTTGCTCGTCATCGGGCAAAACAAAAATAAAAATAAACAAAAATAAAATAAATCTAACTAGCCCAACAGACTAAAGCGACTCAACTAACTCGACTTTTTACATGAGCAATAAATTAATATGAACTTCACATCAACCTCAAAGATTTTTTAAATGATAACTCATAGAAAGTTTTAAAACCATGCAAAATTTAGAACTTTAACATATTTATTAATCTTACTCTACTCAAGATCTTTTGTGTGTGTGTGTATCCAAATATATCAAACTAATTAAAACTCAGATAAGTTTAGGTTATTAATTACCTTATAAAAGACATACAACAAAATTCAAAATACTTATTTTTCTCATCACTTTCAGCTAATACAGACAAATATACATCAGAAGATCAAAAGGTTTTTAATCAATGAAACATACTAGGATTATCAATATCAATTTTTTCAAATATATATATTTTTTTTTTCAATTTTTTTTTCTTTTAATGGGTGCATTTTATGCTCTTTCCCATTTTTTCTTTGTTTTTTTTTTCCACGGTGAGTGCATTTTATGCTCCATCTCACCAGCGAGTGCGTTTTACGCTCCATCTCGCTTTTTCATGTGTTTATGAGTGAGTGCGTTTTACGCTCCATCTCAACCCACCACAAGATTTTTATTTTTAATAATAATCCTAGAAAAATTACCTAAATCATCTCTTCCAAATTATATTTTGCCTTATATTTCACTTCGAATAATGATCAAATAAGATATAGAGTTCAAAAATATCTTCCATAAGCATTTAACCATTTAAACTTTCTCTTCATTAAAACTAGCTCAAACAAATGGATATAAGTGCATAAAAATTTTAAAGATCTCAAACAAAGTAATAATCAATAAAAAGTCAAAATTCAAACTAAGCAAAAATTTATCATTTTTCCAAGAGTTATTAAATAAAAATCAAAATTTTTATCATTGGCTAAAATTTAAAATTCAATTAACTCATTGCTCAAGCGACACATCTAAAAAACAAAAGAAACTATCCCATTTTCGTAGGAAACACGGTTACACTTAGCATGTGCAACAAGCCTTTAAACCCCAAGGTTACCCCAAGTGGACGAGTTTTGTCTCGTGAGGGTTTGCAGTGAATTTACCCACAAAATTCAAATTTTCAAATTTTTTAAAATTCCTAATTTTTTTTTTTTTTTTATTTTTTTTAAAATGAAACAAAATTTTAAAATTCCCTAAAAATAAAATAAATATCATAAATCCCTTCCCCCACACTTAAAATTTACATTGTCCCCAACGTAAAGTAAAATGCAAAGAAAAAGGCACAAATAACTATAAAAAGAAAAAGGGAAAAGAAATGCAAATCTGATTTCTTGGGTTGCCTCCCAAGCAGCGCCTTTGTTTATCGTCATTGGCTTGACAGCATGCTTCCTTTCTCAAGTAGTATAAATCGGATCCTCAAGGTCGAAATTAGTCGCGTCTTCTTTGTGAAAATTTTCATGAAAATGCTTGAGTCTATGGCCATTCACCTTGATTACTTTAGAAGTTTCCAAACTTTGAATTTCAACTGCACCATGTGGAAAAACATTAGTAACAACAAAAGGTCCAATCCATCGAGAACGTAACTTACCTGGAAACAAACGAAGTTGAGATTGGTATAAAAGAACTTTGTCGCCAATCTTGAATTCCTTCCTTAAGATCATCTTGTCATGAAAAGCCTTTGTTTTCTCCTTGTAAATTCGCGCACTTTCATACGCATCATTGCGAATTTCCTCTAACTCTTGGATTTGCAACTTCCTATGCTCTCCACTGTCACTCATCTTCATATTGAAACTCTTAATAGCCCAATAAGCTTTGTGTTCGAGCTCTACAGGTAAGTGACATGGTTTCCCAAATACTAATCTATAAGGTGACATACCAATAGGCGTTTTATAAGCCGTCCTATACGCCCATAAAGCATCATCCAAGCGCAAACTCCAATCTTTTCTGTTCGGATTGACTGTCTTTTCAAGAATGGACTTAATTTCTCTGTTTGACACTTCCGCTTGTCCATTGGTTTGCGGATGATAGGCAGTCGACACCTTATGAGTGACATGATACTTTTTCAACAAAGCTTCCACCGTTCGATTGCAAAAATGAGTGCCTCTATCACTTATTAGAGCTCTAGGAATTCCAAACCTGGAAAATATGTTAGTACGGAGAAAATCTGCAACAACTTTGGAATCGTTAGTCCTTGTGGCCTTAGCTTCCACCCATTTCGAAACATAATCGACAGCAAGTAAAATATAAACATTACCAAAAGATACAGGAAATGGTCCCATAAAATCAATGCCCCAAACATCAAAGATTTCACAAAATAGTATGGGGGTTTGCAACATTGCATTTCGTTGGGATATATTACCTGTCTTTTGACAATTGCCACACGACTTGCAGAACAAATATGAATCTTGGAATAGAGATGGCCAATAAAAACCACAGTCAAGCACTTTTCTTGCTGTCCTCTTAGATCCAAAGTGACCTCCACAAGCATATGAATGACAAAAAGTGAGAATAGGATCAATTTCAGTTTCAGGGACGCACCTTCTAATTACTTGGTCTGCACAATGCTTCCATACGTATGGGTCATCCCACACGTAGTACTTTGCTTGACTTTTGATTTTATCCCTTTGAGCTTTAGACAAATTAGAAGGCAAAATGTTAGTAACCAAATAATTGACAATATTTGCATACCAAGGTGATTTTTTATATGCAGAGAACAATTGTTCATCAGGAAACGTCTCTTGTAGAGGAAGCTCATCTTGCACATTCGTTAAACGACTCAAGTGATCTGCAACACTATTTTCTGTCCCTTTTTTGTCCTTGATCTCCAAATCGAATTCACTCAAGAGAAGTATCCATCTTATCAACCTTGGTTTTGCCTCTTTCTTTGTCATCAAATAGCGAAGAGCTGCATGATCAGAATAAACAATAACTTTAGTACCAAGCAAATAAGATCGAAATTTCTCTAAAGCAAAAACAACAGCTAAGAGTTCTTTTTCAGTGGTCGAATAATTTCTCTGCGCATCGTTCAAGGTCCTCGAAGCATAATAAATTGCATGAGATGCTTTCCCAACTTTTTGACCCAAAACAGCTCCTACTGCATAATCACTTGCGTCGCACATAATCTCGAAAGGTATGTCCCAATTCGGAGGTTGAATAACTGGAGTAGTGGTCAATAATTCCTTCAACTTATCAAACGCTGTCTTACACTCCTTGTCAAAATTGAAATCCACATCCTTTTGTAGTAATTTGCATAGGGGTGATGCTATCTTGGAAAAATCTTTTATGAATCTCCGGTAAAAACCTGCATGTCCAAGAAAAGAACGCACTTCCCGCACACTAGTGGGATAAGGTAGAGACTGAATAATATCAATTTTTGCTTTATCTACTTCAATTCCCTTAGATGAAACAACATGACCCAAAACTATACCTTGTTCAACCATGAAATGACATTTTTCAGAATTTAGTACAAGGTTAGTGTCTATGCATCTTTGAAGGACAAGTGTAAGGTTGTGTAAACAATTATCAAAAGAGTCCCCATGAACTGTAAAATCGTCCATAAAAACTTCCATGATATGCTCAATATAATCGGAAAATATACTAACCATACACCTTTGGAAAGTAGCAGGAGCGTTGCAAAGTCCAAACGGCATACGACGATAGGCAAAAGTTCCAAATGGGCATGTGAACGTCGTCTTTTCTTGATCCTCCGGAGCAATTGCAATTTGGAAATAACCTGAATAACCATCAAGAAAACAATAATAAGAATGACCAGCTAATCGTTCAAGCATTTGATCAATAAAAGGTAAAGGGAAGTGGTCTTTTCGGGTTACAGCATTTAATTTTCTATAATCTATACAAACCCGCCACCCATTTTGAATACGGGTGGAAATTAACTCATCATTTTGATTTTTGACCACAGTTATGCCCGTCTTTTTAGGAACTACTTGAACGGGGCTAACCCAACTACTATCCGAAATAGGGTAAATCATGCCAACTTCAAGAAGCTTTTGAATTTCTTTTTTCACTACATCCATCATGGGTGGATTTAGTCTTCTTTGCGATTGACGGGTGGGTTTCGCTCCTTCGTCAAGTAAGATACGATGCATGCATGTCGACGGACTTATTCCCTTGATATCAGCAATCGTCCAACCAATGGCCTTCTTATGCTCCTTAAGAACTTTCATGAGTTGTTCTTCTTGTGATGGACTAAGTTTATTGGAGATGATCACTGGCGATGTCTTTGCGTCTCCAAGAAAAACATACTTGAGATGATCAGGAAGGGGCTTCAATTCTGGAGTAGGTGACTGCAAAACAGATGATAAAGATTTTTCGTTAGGAACTGGTAGATCAATATACGGAATGTTACCTGCGTTTGGAGAATCATTTAGTGTTGCAATAACATCCTTCAATTCACTGGTCAAGGCAAACTCTTCCTCCTCCTCTAGATTTTGACTGATTGTCGTTTCGACTGCATCCTTCCCATCAAGTTCGAAAATTTCCTGTGCTAATGAGTCAATCACATCAATAGAATAAACAGGATTATCATCGTTAGGATATTTCATGGCATCGTAAATATTAAACTGCACAACATCGCCATCAAATTCCATTGTAAGTGTACCACTATGAACATCTATCTTGGTTTTAGATGTCTTTAAGAATGGTCTTCCTAGCAAAATAGGAGCATTTTGATCACCATTCTCCATATCAAGCACATAAAAATCAGTAGGAAAAATCAGATTATTTACCTGCACAAGGACATCCTCTATTATACCTTTAGGATAGGCATTAGATCTGTCAGCTAACTGAATTACCGTACCAGTTTTATTTAAAGGTTCAAGTTTCAAAGAAGCATATATAGAATATGGCATAACATTAATAGATGCTCCTAAGTCTAACATGGCTATTTCCAGCCATGTTGTTTGTTGCTTCAAGATTTGTTTGTCATTCTTTCCTTAATCCGCGCAAAGTTCTTTCAATTTCTGGGTCAAACCTTAAATTACTTTGATTAGTAGAACGAGTTATGGTCATAAACAAACAAGGAAATAAAGAAAATAAAAAATAAAAAAAACTACGAAAAATTACTAAAATAAAATAAAAGAAACACAAAAATAAATAAATCAATTCCCCGGCAACGGCGCCAAAATTTGGTGTGATGTCGCAAGCACCCAAAAAAATAAAATCTTACTTTGGAAAAATAAATATGTAGTAGTGCAAGTAAGAGTCGATCCCACAGAGAATGATTATTTAATTTTATGTTTTGTAAATAAGAATTGGGGGGTTTTGTAATTAAAGAAATAATTTAAAATAAACTAATTAAAATAATTATGCAAGAAATAAATATAAATAAAAAGTCTTGATTTAAGTTAATATCCACCATCAAGAATTTACAACTGATCACTGATACAAGAATAACTCAATTAATATTTTGAAGATTCACCGTAGAAAGAACTACTCGCAGGTGGAATAATTTTTCTCCTCTCTCCTTAATTTTAGATAAGTAGAGCCACGTGGTCTAAATACCCTTACTATTAAACAACCTCCGGCACGTGCTAAAGATTTAATTTTAATAGCAGCATAAAGAATTAGAGAGATCGTTGAACTAAACAATACAAGCCACGTGTTTGCATTTAATTTAGATGAATATTCTTCCTAAGATAAAATAATTTTTTGATCTGCAAAACAATTATTAAACTTAGTTGCTTCACAAATAGCAGTAGATTAATATGAATAATAAACTAGTAGGCCTCCTAGCAATTGAACAAATTAATCATGAAATTAAGCATAGAAGAATATTCAATAATCAAAATATAAATCGAACAATTAAAATAAATTAGATCTCACAGTGGATAAATCTTGATGGCTTCAATCACTTAAACCAAGAAAAAGAATTTAGCTACTCATAATTGTAGAGAACACTAAAGAATAGAAGAGAGAATTTTTATTCTAAGAGAAGTTGTGTATTACAATGTGTGTCAAGCCCTCTATTTATAGGCTCCAAAATCCTCCTAAACCTAGTTGGAATTAATCTTTCCAAACCCTAATAGGATTTAAAATACAAATAAAAATAAAAGAAAAAGAAAAATAATTATTATTCTAACCCTAGTTGGAATTAAAATCCAATTTGGAGTCAAAAAGTAGCAAAAAATCCAAAAAATCCCGTTTCTGCTCCATTTCCGCGCTGCCAAACAGGGCTTTGACCGGGTCAACGCGGCTTTTACGCGCGTGTGACGTCAGCACCACTGCCGCGCATTGCGCGGATTCCTTTTAGCTGCCGAACGACGTCGTTTCAATTACGCGTTCCTGCTGAAACCTGATACCCTCGCGCATTGCGCGGACACCGTTCCATCAAATATCCAAACGGCGTCGTTCTGATCCTGCACGCTGAAACTACCGCGCATTGCGCGGAAACTTTTTCGACTAATTACCGTAATGCCACCGAGCGGTTTATTTACCAAAATGCCATTTATCTTTTGCTGAATTTACAAAAATGCCCCCAAAGCTTATTTTTCCTACAAAATAAAATATAAAATAGTTAAAAATAAATAAAAATAATATAAAAATACTAAAAATAATAAAAGCACATAATAATTAATAAAACACCTAAAACACTAAAAATAAATAAAAACACATAAATAAAAAGAAATATAAAATTACTATAAAATTACCTAAATTAACACAAATTAACTAAAATCCTATAAAACCTATTAAAATCAAAATAAGCTAAATAATTAAACATTTAAGCACACAATAAATATAAAAACTAAGTATTAGGGAATAAAAATATCGTATAATTTAGCTCTATCAGCATTTTCTTTCTCCCTATCAAATGTAGGTTGGGCTTGAGAAGAAGAAGCATGACCTTGAGCTGCCATGGATTCCGAAAAGAAAATTTCTTGAGGATTTTTCAGAAACAAAGAAGGAGAGAGAAAGGGGGATTTCAGAAAATGAGTAGTGTGTCAGGAAAAAGACTTTTGAGGCTTTTATAGACGAAAATAATACATACAGGCGTCAGTTTTGGGGGTGTAGGGGGGCGCACGAAATTCAATAGGCGTCAGTTTTGAGAATGTAGGGAGGCGCTCAAAGATCAAACGGAAGCAGATTTGGGGGAACGTGATAGGAGGGTGATGATCGTGTACCAGACGTGGGGAGTTAAGGCCTGTTTGGGTATAATCAGTTACGAGGGAAATAAGAATGTTTGAATTACTCTCCTATTTAAGGCTCTTAAAAATAGGAGAGTGGGGGGCAATGTTGGGTTGAGATAGTTTGGGCTAGGGTTTGGACTAGCCCATACTAGTTTATTCGGTTGGTCCCTATTAATTTATTGGGCTGGGCCTGACAGAGTTAGTTATTGGATCCTTCATTTTGACGGATGGGCTGTTTGGAAGGGGAAAAGCCAATTTACTTGAAAAATGAAAAGTCTGCTAACGGTTGTATGAAAGAAAAACGTTTATTTGGTTGATTAATGCTGGTAATTATGGCTGCATGGGCATATAAAAAGGGAACAACAGGAAAGAAAAAACACTTACTTACTTTTACTTTCAGATTGACATACTTACGTTCATCTGGATTTTGAGCTTACTATTACACACACAGAACCAATTTTCCAGCATACAAGCCCTCTATTATCAGAGAAATATGTAACCATCAACATTATAGTAGTGAATTGTTCTTTTTTCCCGTGGTTTTTTCTCGATTTGGGTTTCCACGTAAATCTATCATGTCTTTACAGTAATTTCTCTGAGTTAATTGTGTTTGACGTTTGATTTCGCTCGTTATTTTGTGATTTAAACGGGTGCTACAAAATTTGGCGTTAACAATATATATACAAAAATGTTACACTTTCCATTTGGTTTCTCTCCTTTTTTTCCCTTGCCATTTATGAAAAAAATTAAATTAATTTAACACTGTCCAACAAATTTGCGGGAATGGGTCAATTAGTGAGTACAATAGCTTAAAATCAGATTTTAACAATTCAATGGGTTAAACCAAAAATGTTGCCAACATTAGAGGTCCAAATATTAGTTTTGCCGTAAATCTATTAATTGTTATATATGTATATATATATATATATATATATATATATATATATATATATATATTAAGGTTTCTCTCTCTCTCTCTCTCTCTCTCTCTCTCTCTCTCTCTCTCTCTCTCTTTCTACCCACCTCCACCTTCACTATCGACCACCACCAGTGTTGCACTCTACTATCTCTATATTTGAAAACATCAAAAAAATTGATTAATTAAGTTGACGGGTTAGCTGATGTGTACATATAAACTATTCAAATCTTAAATATTTTTACAATTATTTAAAAATTTTATAATTTTGATGCAACAAAAATAATTAACATTTTTTAAATAGATTAACAAGAGTTCAATGATTTTTTAGGCTATTAAGTCACAAAAGCTAATATATAGAAAACAAGCTTGTACCAAAATTCAAAATTCAAAATTCAATATAATTATTTAGTCATCTAACTTATATGACAACCTAGAATGACACCAGGTCTACTACTAAAATTCTAAAACTAAGTTAATAGTAATAGTAAATAGATAATAAAATAAAAGGTTACAAGATAAAATAATTTCTTATAAATATAATAGTATCTTCTTGCATCAGGAAAGGCTCCTTTTAGTTTTTATTTATATTCTTGCCTTTGGAAGGTGGGATTTCTAGGTACAGTGCATTTGTGTATGTGTGTGTGTGTGTCTATATATATATATATATATATATATATATATATATATGAGAAAAGAAAAAAAAGAGATATTATATATAATTGTATGAGATATCTTACAAAATGACATCATTTTGTATAATTGCAAATAGTTGCCTCGAATAAAGTTAATTAAAACACTCTTCTTACAAAGCCCAGCTAGCGTATTGGAGAAATTTAATAACACTGATGTCTTATTTTGACCCATTGTATGTGGACTTTTAAAGACTTTGAACATCCCATTGCCTACATGAAAATACTCATTCGGTTACTTTTTAATTGATATTTTACAGTTATGCACATAAATTAAAAATTTTAATTAATATTTTATTTGATTGACTAAAATAAATATAAAATTTTAATATTAGCCTTTTAAAATTTATTAAAAAGATAAGTAAGAAATAAATTAGCCTTTAATCATAAAGGATAATATGAGAAATTAAGTATTTAATTTTTTTTTTAAATATACAAACGACAAATTAAAAAAAAAAATCTTTTTAAAAAGATAAATAAAAAGGGACGGAGAGAATAGCAAGTTAGAATAATTTTAACCAATAACGACATAGTTCTGCCTTGTAACATACGAAAACTGATTTATATATTCACAAATTTTAATGTCAAAATTGAATTATGATAAGATAGAATAAATTAATGTAATTTTTTTTTTTAATTCTCTCATGCTATGTTCATATTTATTATTGATATAAATGTGTCGTCATGTATAGTAAAAATTTATAACAATTTGGGAAGACAGAAAAGAAAAAGAATGAAAAGGAAAAAAATGAAAACTAACCAAATGAAAGTCCAACTACATGCATTTAGACTATATTCATTATAATAAAAAATGATGAATGAAATAAAATTATTGTTTATTAATTTAATATTATTAAAGATTATTTTATCCCATTTCATGCCCGGGCTCATTTTTTATACTTCACAAATCTTAAGCCAGTGTACAAACCAATTTGTGCTGGACTCAATTTTGAGACTGAGAATTCTTGGCTGAATAACCTTCCTTCTGTTGGAATATTTTACATTAATTTTATATCGGGTAAATTTAAAAGGGTAAATAGGTTAATAAGTATGATAATCCCTCAACCTAATAGATTAACTTTTTAGATAATGAAGCGATTCAACATACTTATTGGTGATGAATTGATATAGGATGAATCGTACAATTCTGCTACAATTGGTGTTAGAGTCCATAGTTCAATAAACCCAAGTATTAGATTATTATTTCATAGTGGAGCATTCACAAGCCGCGTGTTACTCTATTCACGCGGTTGAGCAAATACAGTTACGTCGGGTAAAACATAAGAGATCACTCTCACGTTTATCACTACGCAGTGAAGCATGATTTGAGATGAGTGGAGCAGTCTCGGGATAGTTCTAGAACTTGTGATGGGTATTCAAATGAAAAGTAGATATTATTGTAATATTTCACATAAATTCCACATCGAGTAAATTCAAAAGTGTAAATAGATTAATAAGTTTAAGGGACCGTCAAACTAATAGGTTAACTTTCTAAGTAAGGAGGTGATCTAACATATTCATTGGGTTAATGTACATATTTATGTGCTACATTGATGATGAATTGATGCGGGATAAATCTATACAATTACGCTACATCTTCACCAATAAATACAAGGGGGTGACGTTAAAAGTATAACATATTATTAATGATGTACATATATTAAACAAAAATGACATTTATTTTAATGACGTGTATAATCCTAATATCGTTCGCGTACACACTATATCAAATTTAAACTCTTGAACTATGTTTATTTACAACAACAAACACACTATATCAAATTTAAACTCTTGAACTATATTCATTTAACAAAAGAATGGATGGGTAAGGCTAGTTGTACTAATTTATTATCATAATATATTATTTTATTTCGTAATTAATCTATCATGTAATCTCATTAACAATAATTTATCATTTTTAAGAACATTTGATGATGATCATAATTCCCACTTCCAAGTGGACCTTTAAAATAAAAACAAATAATATAAGAATTAAATAACAAACTAATAATATGATAAAACAATCCGTAATAATAATAAATTAATGCAAATAATTTTATCCCACCTATCATTTTTACAAATTAACGTAGTCTTGAATAAAATAGATACTACTTCAATTGCAGTTTTATGAATTTTAAAACACATGCAAAACATATTTATTATTCTAATTAAATATGTTCTTTGTATTCTCAATACATTTTCATGTAATATAATTTATAAACAAGTTTTTGGGCACCGTCCTAAAATTAGACGAATATTCAAAAACTTCCCAACATCTTTGTTGAGACACAGATACTATAGAAACTCAGAAACTAGAACATCTTTCACTATACATCACCATTTTTCATATTGATATGTAGACCATATCTTCAATTAGAATGGATAAAAGTATATAACTTACGCAACTCAATGTCACAAATACACAAGAAACCAGGTAATCTTGTGAAGAAGAGGAAAAAGAACAAATCGATTATCTGTTGATATAAACATCTGGCTTGATTTCTTTTAGTGGCCGAGTCTTGTGCAAAAACAACGTTTAAAAGGCGCTATCATCCTTATGGCAGCTCAATCGTACAAGCCCTCTTGTTCCCAGACGTCAACAAGAAAATCTACCATTTCCTGTCATTCCGACCCTCAAGTAGTCAGGACGAGAACAAGCTAGCTGGTCATTAAATAATAAACAAGACAACCAAATGCAAATAGAAATGACTTACAGGAAGACAAATCTGCTGAGGAAAAGGTTTACTCGTTCCTAGCAAACGCTCGTAAGTTGCATTCCCACTGCAACACAATTGTTGATTTAGGCTCCAAAAAATGTACACAACCCCTAAACTCGGTCCATTTCAGCATTTATTGGTATCGGTAGACATAAGTATTAAAATGACGCCTTTTAAAACAACAAAACACGGACACACAAACATTGATGTACATTTATATTTATGAATAAACAAGAAAGGTATGTAGAAGTACTAGGACACATAAATGTATAACTATCATATATAAAAATATACATACATACATATATATATAGAATATTGATCCACTGACAACGTTGTAAATGGACATTTATCCTTACAACAGATCTTAATCGTCTATTCTTGAATCTAATAGTTAAAATGTCCCTCGTCCGCAGTTTAGTTTCCATGATGCCGCAGTTTAATATTGCGGACGGTGTTAAATGTCCAAAATAATCCCAATTTTAAATTTGGGATAATACCGTCCGCAGTTTAATACTGCAGACACTAGAGTTTTATATTCACCATTCGCAATATTAAACTGTAAATGAGACTTGCATGTTGAAACGACGTCGCTTTGATGTAAGTCACGTCCACAGTTTAATATTGCGGACACTAGTTTGATTATAAAATTGCGTTCGTCATTGTTCATAACAATTATTTTAGATCTCATCTCATTTTGATAGTAGCGATGTGAGTAGTTATAATTAAGACTATTAAATTTTCTATTTCTTCTTGCGTATTCTTATTTTTACTAATTCATGTGATCTGCTATGAGAATACATAGGAGAAATAGAGAATAAATAGTCTTAATTACAAAACTACGTTAGTCACTGTTCATAGCAAGTATTTTGGATCTCATATCATTTTGACAATAACGATTTGTGTAGATATAAATAATTAAGGCTATTAAATTTTTTATTTCTTGCGTATTCTTATTCTTACTGATTCATGTTTTTCATTCATCCCAGATAACATGAATATGCAACGAGAATATACATGAAAAATAGAAAAATTAATCGCCTTAATAATCCTCCGTCTACAGTTTAATACCGTGGACGATGATTTAATAGTCATACTAAAAATTTTACCGTCCACATTTAATTAAAAAAATTATACCATGCCCAGTATTAAACTGCAGACAAAGTCACCTCTCTCCAAAAGTTTTTTAAAAGAAATGTCAGTCCGCAGTTTAATACTACAGATGGGTTAAAAATATATATCTTTAAACAGAAGACTGTTTAAAAAAATAAAATTTTTATTCTCTTCTTCCATATTTTTGGCCAAAAAATTTACCACTTATAAAAAAAAATATTTACTTAGTGGAATATTTTTGGCCAGAAAATTGAACACTTATAAAGGGATAAAAAAAAATGGAATTACTGAGCATACAACATAACTGAACAAAGAAGACATGAACAAAATTGTGTAAAGTTATAATTTTTATTACGTTAATTGATAAAATTCGTATAATGGAAAATTGAAATAAAATATCTAACAGTTCGTACAATGGAAAATTGAAATAAAATATCTAACAATCTTATCTTTTCGGCTAAGTATCTATTCAGCTCTTTAACTCTGTCAAATCTCCATGATAAGGATGCAAAATTAGCGGATTAAGAGAGAGACGCATGTATATAGTATCTCTAACCTGCAATGTATCGTTTTGCAAGGTTACACAAACTAGACCAAGCTTATATGTTCAACCACAGGGAATTGTATCTCTTTTATATGTTCAACAACATGGAATTGTACATCTGTGGTATTTTCAACCACATGGAGTTTGTATACTCAATCCTTTGGAATTCTACTAATGGTCATCATTACCTCGCCAGTAATGTGTGAAATAAAGGCTACAATGGATGGAGATTAAAGAACATGGACAACATTGATGCCTATAAAAAATAGAGATTTCCAGTCAATCTGAAAGTTTTGAGAATTGAAGAGAAGTAAACGACCGATCTTATTTATACTGGGCACTAGTAAACTGATTACTCAGATTCAAAAAACTGAGACAATTTTCTCACCATTAATGGGAAAACAATTGCTATTCCAACGTAAATACTTGAAATTCCCTAGGTTGACTAGAAAAAAATAATTATCAACTCACGTCAATAGTAATAAACTGCAAACAGAGGAAAATGGAATGACAATGTCCGCAATATTAAACTGTAGACGAAAGACCCCTTAAAACGATGGTTAGGGACGTCTGCACATTTTTCCCGTCCGCAATTTAATACTGCGGACGTTGACGTTCCATTTCCCTCCATCAACAGTTTAATACTGCGGACGAGGGTTTTAAAAAAAAATGTTTCTATCAACCTAGAGAATTTCAAGCGATTATGTTGGGTTAGCAATCATTAAGTTTACACATCTTTGTTCATGTTTTATAAGTGTTAAATTTTCGAATTTCTTTTTTATCCCTTATAAGTGTTAATTTTTCTGGCCAAAAATATGGAAGAAAGGAAAAAATAAGACAATTTAATGTCCATTCCAAAAAAAAATTAATCCCTTATTAGTGTTAAATTTTCTGGCCAAAAATATGGGAGAAGGGAAAAAAAAAGACAATTTAATGTCCATTCCAAAAAAAAATTTATCCCTTATTAAATTTTTTGGCCAAAAATATGAAAGAAAGGAAAGAAAAAAAAAATGTTCGTCCGCAGTTTAATACTGCAGATGGTGAATATAAAACTCTAGTGTGTCCGCAGTATTGAACTGAAGATGGTACATTCCCAAATTTAAAGTTGAGGTTATTTTGGACATTTAACATCGTCTACAGTATTAAACTGTTGTATCCTGAAAACTAAACTGTAGATGGGAGACTTTTTAATCATTAGATCTAAGAATAAACGGCTCAAATATGTTGTGAAGATACCTATTTACAACGTTGTCAATGGACGTAATGGGTTGACAGTGCGCAAGTAAAGTCGTGTCTCTACCCTTTGCCCCATACTTTGAGATGCTCCTCCCTGCTAATCAAGCAGCGACACGAGAGCTTTTGCTAGCGACGGGTCACCGCACGACAGGAGAAGAGAGCTTTTTACAACCATCACTTGTCGTGACGTCCGTCGCCAAGGACGGAATTAGCGTAAGTGTCCGTTGAAACTTTTTAGTGGCATTCGTCCCCATATATATATATATATATAGGAGAATGATTCATAAGCGTATGCTATGGACACTATTCCAGCAAATGCATCTTGAATCGTTAAAATAATAATTTTAATGGATGAGATGAATGTCACCCGCTATCTAAGATAATTGTAGAAAAAAAAAATCTCAATCAACCCTCTATCTTAGATGACGGGTGGAGTGAATTTTTTTTTTTTTTTGGTTAAACTAAGTTTTAAAAAAAAAAAAAAAAATCCTCCACCCGTCAACCAAGATGACGGGTGGGAAAAAAATTTAATTTTTTTTTTTTTTTTTTGTTAAACTTAGTTTTACAAAAAAAAATTAAAAAAGAAAAGAAAAACAAACTCCACCCGCCAACTAAGATGACGGGTGGAAATAAATTTTGATTTTTGACTTCTTTTTTTTTTTTTAAACTTAGTTTTTAAAAAAAAAAAAAAAAAAAACAAACTCCACCCGTCAACTAAGATGACGGGTGGAAAAAAATTTTGATTTTTGATTTTTGATTTTTTTGTTAAACTTAGTTTTAAAAAAAAAAATTTAAAAAAAAACAAACTCCACCCGTCAACTAAGATGACGGGTGGAATTTTTTTTTGATTTTTGAATTTTTTTTTTTTTTTAAACTTAGTTTTAAAAATTAAAAAAAAAAAACAAACTCCTCCCGTCAACTAAGATGACGAGTGGAATTTTTTTTTGATTTTTGCTTTTTTTTTGTTAAACTTAGTTTTAAAAATTATAAAAAAAAAAACAAACTCCACCCGTCAACTAAGATGACGGGTGGAAAAAATTTTAGATTTTTGATTTTTTTTTGTTTTGTTAAACTTAGTTTTAAAAATAAAAAAAAACAAACTCCACCCGTCAACTAAGATGACGGGTGGAAAAAAAAATTGATTTTGATTTTGATTTTTTTTTTTTCTTAAACATAGTTTTAAAATTAAAAAAAAAAAAATAACAAACAAACAAACTCCACCCGTCATCTTTCGTCAACTAAGATGACGGGTGGAACAAAATTTTGATTCTGATTTTTTTTTTTTTATTAAACTTTGTTTTAAAAATAAAATTTAAAAAAAAAAACAAACAAGAAAAAAAATATGTTTTTTTTTTGTTAAACTTAGTATTAAAAAAAAAAAAACTACACCCGTCAACTAAGATGACGGGTGGAAATATTTTTTGATTTTTGATTTTTGTTAAACTTAGTTTTAAAAAAAATAAAAAAGTTCCACCCGTCAACTAAGACGACGGGTGGAAAAAATATTTTATTTTGTTTTTTTTTTTAATCTTAGTTTCAAAAATAAAAATAAAAATTCCACCCGTCATCTTAGTTGACGGGTGGAGGATTTTTTTTTTTTTTTTATTTTTAAAAACTTATTTTAAACAAAAAAAAAACAAAAAAAAAATTTCACTCCACCCGGCATCTAAGTTAGCGGGTGAAGGATTTTTTTTTAAAAAAAAAATTTCACTCCACCCATCATCTAAGATAGCGGGTTGACTGAGATTTTTTTTTTTTTTCTACCCATTATCTGATAGATGGCGGGTGGCATTCATCTCATCCATTAAAATTATTATTTTAACGGTTCAAGATGCGTTTGCTGGAATAGTGTTCATAGCAAACGCTTGTTATGGATCATTCCCCATATATATATATATATAAACAAGAAAATATGTAAAAGTATTAGGACACTCCAATGGCTCTCCCTTTCTAACTATTTTTTCAACTTAGCCAATTTTACTCTCTCACTATCACTTGCATAATACATCAGAAACCGCAAGTGTTCATAGCCTGTTAATGACCTCAAACTTTATAACAAAGTTCAATTATTCAAAATTAAACTTCGGAAACGCACTCACCTTAACCTAGGTTCTCGAGCTTGTGTGTGGTTATATGACCCCTTGTTCCCGATCCATTGTTGCCTCGTTTGATTCCAGAGAAGAAGACCTGCCCCAAAAACTTCTTTTATATATATCACCATATAAAAGAGGAAACATAAAAATGGAGAACAAGGATAACCTAAATGAATGAATTAATTTGGCTAAGATGTTTAAGTCCTTGGAGAAAAAGTAAACTGAGATTAGTTTTACAAGACATCACTTGAGCGACAAAACTGTCGGAAACATTGAAAAATTTGCATCAAGTGAAGTAATTATGTAGCAGGAAAACTTAATTTATTTAAACTTGCCATGATTCACAAATTCAGTAGGCTTGCTGCCAGAGCCAAAATGGGGATCAAGGGTCGGATTTGACGTGCTGATTGATGAGATGCTTCTCTGGGATTGAATTGCACTATTGTCCATGTCACATGTGCTGGTGCTCCAAAAATCCTCTGTAAAACTGGGTTTCTTCACTCCTTGTCCTCGGTGTTTTAATCTGTTGGATGGTTCATCCGCAGTGATTATAAGTGGGGGCTTACTAAAACATCCAAGACAACCTCTGCTCTGTTACAATCAGGTATATAACCATAAAAAAAGATTAGTACAAACACTGGTTATGAAAATATCGCTATGATACAATAATATAACGTACAATGAGTCTTCAAATCTATCTCCATTCTACCAACTGCACCACCTCTTCTTTGAAAAATAATTGCAAAAAAACGGAATTTCAATGCAATCACATTAACGAAAACTGTGAAATTCTATTATTGTTACTACTATAGGATCTTAATATTGTTCAGACTCTAAAGTAGGGATTGGACGAGTGAGCCTTACAATCCCAAGCGTGAACCATAATGTTATTCCACTCTGTCATTATTGATAGGGTCAGATGCTATAAATGGTATCATAACGGATAATTTCCTCGATGTGTGTGGCCTAATTTGATATATACAAGCTTCAAGTCACCTGGTATAGTTTGTACATATGTTAAGTGCAATCACACCACGCATCAGGGAGCATGTAGGGGGCATTCTTGTCCCAAATCATACAAAATAAGGGATGTGAATCAATGTCAATTAGCTTAAGTTAGATGCTTAAACAAATTATCTTGAACAACTCTGGACATGCATGACACAGTCCTGAGTCATGTTTTAAGGCAACAGGAAGGGACAAATTAAGGAGAGATTCCCCAACCCCCAAATGATATAGCAAAGAGATCTTCACTTTAAACAAATAAGCATATTATAAAAATGAACATAATAGCCCAAGATATTTTTGGCATAAATTGAATGCCTAACCTAGCTGAATAATAGGTTCAAAGAGAAAGCAATAGAAAAACCATTTGATTCTTGCATGTCGTTAGTTTGACTCTTTTTCAGAATCATCTATTAGAAATTATAATTTAGCAGAAATCAGATTTTCAGCAAATAATTTTCAGCTAAAATAAACATGCACCTTTTAATTCACTGTTCTAAAAATCCCCGCCTAGGTCCGATTAATCCCCGCCTAGACGCTAGGCCCTCCCCTGCCGCCACGCCTAGGCCGCCTAGCGCCTAGCCTATGTCTAAGGAGAAAAAAAAATCCCTCCAGAGAATTATACTGGACTGGGCGGGCAAGACAGAGAAATTAGGCGAGGCATAAGCGAAAAATTTAGAGTTGCAATTATTTTTTTTTTAATTTTAATAACTAAGCTACAAAACGACGTCATAAGAATAGATGAAGAAGTTGAAGGCTGTTCGGGCCTTACTTGGGAAGCGATTGGTGAAGCATCCGAAGCGAATAGCGTGCTAGAGCTTAAGAGAAATAATAGAAATGTTAGAGTAACAAAACTCCACGATTTTTTTTTTTATCTGAAAATGATATGGAAGAGGGAAATGAGGAGTACGAGTGTGAGCTCGATTGAGACATTATCTTGGAAGAGTATAGAAAAAAAAAGAGTTATAGAGAGATATAGATGTATATGGAGATGAGGACTATTAGTTTGTATTTTTTATTATTTGCTTGTGTTTGAACTTTAAACAATTGCGTGTTTTTGTTTGAACTTTGACATTAGCAACATGGATATATGTTTGAACTTTAAGCAAATGCCTTTATTATCCTTATTATAGATTGTTTTCCTTTATATTATTATTTTGTTAGGATAAATGTATGATAAAATATTAAAATTGGCATAAAATAAAAAATCCCGCCTAGGCCCCGCCCAGGCCCCCTAGGCGCTAGGCCCCCCCGGCCGCCCGCCTCCCGCCTAGCGCCTTTTAGAACCTTGCCTTTTATAAAGTTACAGTATGCAGAACTATAACTATATAGTGTTCTATCAATTTAGTAATCGTGTCCAGAAAAGTTTAACTAGAAAATCTATTTAATATTTATAAAGCTACCATACTTTACAATTCTTCCCAAAATTTTATAATCTACTAAGAACAGCAAAAAGTTCCTGGTTGAATCCAGCACTCAGTCACTCAAGTTTGCACAAAATAGCCACTGCAAATTGATGAATTGGCTGAGAAGATCATAGCATCAAGATTAATCACAATATCATGTTTTCACCGAGACAAACTACCTAAAACTTGATCAGGTCTCTCATACGGAAAGCAATGCTAGCACTATCAGCTATTCGATGGAATGAATATAAATATACACACAAATATATGAATCTCCAATTATAAAAACAAAAAAATAATCAGTAATAAAATTTGCTGGTATCTCCACTCTCCGGGATGAATTCTAACAGCCATACTGACTTCCACATAAGATGGCGTAATTTTTGGTTTATGAGAAGTAAACGAAAAAAAAGTTATTAAAGTGTATTAACATTGTAAATATGTGGTTAACCAGACAAGAATAATCCACAGCTGCAATGTCATGCATGAATCATGGAAATATACACGCACAACTCTGATGTTAGTAACAAGGCATGTAAATCAAAAGCTGCCAAATTGATTGCGAAGTTGAAATCTTAACATGATTTTCTTTTTGATAAATAGGACAGTGACACGCATAGAGAGAAGCAAGAAGGAGAAGAACCAACAAAAGGAATGCAAGGAACTTCAGCAATATAAAAAGTGAAATAAACTCTAGACATTCTTATAAAGAGTTGCTAGCTCTTTGTCTCAGAGGACAAGGAACATATCTAGGATAAACAAAATTAAGTCAACAAACCCAGCATTTAAGTCATTGTGTTTGTTACGGAAATCTAAAAAGTAGAATATTAGTTTCACAGTCAAATATAAAAAACCATAATCAGGAATGGGAATCAAGTAAAAGGAATTATCAGGTGGAAGTAGACAGAACATACTTAAATAAATTTTTTTATCTAGTGAATTGTGATTAGGGACTAGGATTCTATACTTTTATGGCTTTGAGTGGTACGTAAGCCAATGTATCAGAGCACATAATACAAGTAGCCAAGAAATGTTTTCTCTGAACATTCATTTTGTTCTTTGATTTAGAAAAGGTGATATATAAAATAGACACCATACCTTACAGAGTATAATGTACATTTACACCAAGTATCTAGAAAATGCCATTGCTCTGAACTTCATTATATCAGTTCTTCAAATTATTTCTTGTTCCTTCTTTTCTAAGCAAAGATCCAGCTCCTTAACTAATTTTCCCAACCAAGGCCTTGATTTTCACGATACACTAAACGTATGGTACACTAAAACTAATAGTTTTCAGGGATTCGTATCAAACTAAGTCTAAAAAATATTCACAAAAAGAGCAGAATAGTAAACAAGATACAAAGTCACCAGTTCACAGCTAATCTCTTCAATACTGACCTTAGTACAAGTAACAAAAAACATTGATTCTTTAAGGACTTAGGTTTAAAATACTCTTGATTTAACCATGAAAAAGCCTTCCAGACTCCATGTGTTTTTCACACCAGTGACCAGTCTCATTCTTATCATCTTCATATCCACAAAAACCATTTTTGAAACAATAACTAATGGCCCCTAATTATTTCCCTTCAAAATTTCATGGGGAAAATTCATTGCAGCAAAAAATTTACAGAGTTCTTTTTAGAAACCTATAAAGAACCTTTATTATTCAAAGAAAAAAGAAGAACCTTTATTTATATATAAAAAAATATAGATAGAAACTAAGAAAGAGAGAAAATACTCATCTCTTACATGGAAAAACAGCCTTGCATTTATCTTTCAATTTTTCCATCGTCAGATGATTAAGTCCACAAATATAAGCTCAACAATACCCACAAAATGAAAGAAAAGGACCCTTTTCAAAGCATCTCGCCATTTGAATCAATAAACAACACCCACTATTCATACCTTCTACTATAATAGCCTTTGATGCTAAATAATACAACTAGGCATAACAAATCTGTTACCAACCCCAAAGGAAAAAACACAAACACACACATTTCTGTTCACTCACTAACATTCTTGCTTACACTGCAAGAATACACAAGATTACAAACCCACAAAATAAAGCTAATCCAAATAAAGTCTAACCGTTTGTTAAACAAGAAAAAATAACCCCAAAGTAAAGAATATCAAATTCTGACATCTTATTTTTCAAATTGTTTTCTTTTTCAGAAAAGTTACAACAAACACAGACTAATTATTTCACATTATTCCATTTCTAAAATTTTTCCCACCTGCCAAATAGAGCTTCCAAATAAAAATATAAAGATATTATACAAATTTTACAAAGAGAGAGAGAGAGAGAGAATGACTGACCCCATGCAAGCAAAGATGTGACAGACCCAAGAAGGGACTGATCTACAGAATTGCATATAAAAATCAGCCAAACAGATCGTCAAAACGCAAACTTTAGTCGGCAAACGCAAAACCCAGAGAATCTATAAAGATGAGTTTTTTCCTGAAAATCAAAGAAAAATCACTAAATTAAAGAATTATTTGGTAACACTAACAAAAAAATAAGATCTGATAGAACCCATTAACCCAAATTTGAGATCTGCTAAAAGGACATCAGCAATTTTGTTTGATTTGGTTTTTCTGTTGGTATAACTCACTATTTTGGTGAAAGTAATCGCCTCGTTGTTTCCGATTTGCAGTTAGCCAAAAGTGGAGGGGCCGTTTGGTTCTTCAATTCTTGTTCTTTCGACAACAATCAATGCAGCTACTATGTCCAATTGGAACAGGGTGGGAGGAGAGAGAAAGCAGGTGCTGCCCCACTGATACATCCAAAATTCGATTTTAACCTCTAGGGTGATTCTCTAAACTAACTTTAATAGGGGTTTTGTAGTCTTCTTAGCTCAAGCTACTCGAAAGGGTTATTTTGGTAACAAAAGTAAGAATCATTTTATTTTATTATTGTATAATGGTATTAAAAATAATTGAGAATAGGAAACTGACAATTTAGCAACCAAAAAAAAAAAATAGTTTCACAATAATTTTTAATATTTTCATATATAAGTCACATATTAATTATTGTGAAGGGATATAATTAATTTTTATATGAGTTTTATATGTAAAAAAATATTAAAAATTATTGTAAAAATATCAATTTCCTTGATAATAACATAGAAGATTTTAAGGATAAATCAAGGGAGATGATATTTTTAATTTTAGGGAGATGGTATATCTTGATCTGTCAATTGGGTTGGTGAAGCTTAAAGTTCGATTATTAGACTTGTTAAAAGTTCGATTGAATTTAATTTGAGAGTGAATTAAACTGAGCTTAAACAAAAATTCAAGCTCAAAATAAAATTCGGGCCGAATTTGGTCAATGGGTTGTTCGACTCATTTTAGGTCTAACTGAATTATATTGTTAAGACATATAAATATATGAGTAAAATGCATCTTACATTAACTTAAAATAAATTATCTTAAATCACTTTTAAAATAATATTATTTAATTGTCAACTTAATAATTTAACCGTATGAATGTAATGAATATATAAAAATATGAGATTATGTAAAATTTCGTTTGATTTGACGTTATGCATTAATAACTTTCTAACAATAGAAATTACTAAAATTTAACTTGTCGAAATATATACTTATATATAAATTATTTACACTACTATAAAAACAATATTTTGATGCCTCCAATCAAACGAAATTTTATATAATTTTATATTTTTGCATGCTCATTACGTCTGTACAATTAATTTATTAAAAGTTGACAATCAAATAATATTATAATAGAAGTGACCTACGATAACTTATCTTAGATTTAAGATATCTTTTTACTCTAAACATATAGACTATATATATATATATATATATATATATATATATATATCAGTCCTTAACTAAATTAAGTATTATGTTTTCTTGAAATTATTCATTTTTAAATTTTTTGTTATTTTAACTAATCTAAATAATCTAGAGATGTATTATTATCATGATCACTTGTATGTTTTAAGTTCAAACTTCTTATTTTTTTTATGATATTTGATCTTATGAATTGTAAAGATTTTAATATTTTTATTAATAGGTTATCAAAATGAGCTAATGTTGTTTTAATAATTAGTTGCATTAGTTTTTTGTTATTCATTTTTAGTTTATTAATTTTGATTTTTTTTAATTAGGGCTTATTCAAAAATAGACTCGAAGCTTATGATCACATATGGGTTGAGCTTGAAGAGTATATTATAAGCTCAAATGGGTTGAGTCCGAGTTTAACAATATTTGAATGGGTTGTACTTGGACAATGTTAAGCCTGACTCACTTAGCCCAATTGACAGTCCTAAATAAATACACAATATATAATAATAGTTACACACCTAAAAATGTTAAAATAACTAAATCACCCTTAATAAATAGAAAATCAATTAACATATGCTCCATTTGCTTCTTTTTCTTTCTTATTATATACTATATAAATTCATTACACACCATTTATCTATTTTTCAATTAATAAAATGGTTATTTGTTCTAATTCCCTATATCATAATTGTTTATGTTTATGTATATATGTGAGACCACTTCTCCAATTTTTTATCTTTATAAATATCTGAATCTGCATCGGTTATTTGATATACAACAATGTATTATATGTTATAGTATTGAGGCTGTACTTACTTAAATTCTTAATAATAATATGTAACAATGTAGAGTCTGTAATAGTACTATATGCATCAGTGTTGTACTTGATTTTGTCAATTGTATTTTTTCTTATAAAAGCTCAAAATATCACCATGTATCCTAAAATAATTGTTTTAAGGATAAATAAATGAACAATAATGTTAATCTTTATCCACTCCAAAGTCCAATTATTTCTTTTTGCTTTTCCCAGAAAGCATCCCCCGCAATGAATTGGGCTTCTAAATTCCATGATAGCCAGTGTGATCCATCCTTCGAAAAAAACTGCTCCCAAAAATCTGAAGCCTTATTTTACGAATGTATTGGGCTGAGGACTTACATTACATTTGCCTCGAATGTATTGGACTGTGAACCTGAAGCCCATGAAAGCAATTTGATATTGGACATTGGGTACTTACTTTTGGAAACAAATCAACTGTTCACATGCCCAAAATTATAGCTTCAAATACAAAGGAGACACATAAATATCTCAACCGAATGTGAAATGACCATTTTACGCTAGATGCCACGTGTGGTGGTGCCCTCTAAAACTAGATTTTGAAAGCTATATAGTGCAATAAAAACATGACGGCAATTATTAAGAATAGACACAATAATATAGTATATAAATTAATATAAATACATGTTTAATTGATTGATATATATATTTTAATAGATCATATACTTAATATGTTAATTTTTTAAATTATAATATGATTTCAAATAAAATTTATGAGCCTATTATATTCTCAATAATTGATATCAATTATGGTTATGGACGTGGGCTATGGGTGGTATGAATTATATATGATGGACGAAAATAATTTGTTGAATAAATAGTAAACTCTTTTCATAATAACTCTTGGTTTACTCTGGATAAAAAAATATTAAAAATTGTGAACTCATCTTTAGAAAATGTGATGGGATATTTATCACAAATAATTATATCGCTGAAAATATCATTAAATATAAAATTAGTGTGGCTAAATGTCTACCCATAAAAATTAAAAAATAAATATAATGAAAAGAATCCTAATCCCCGACGATGACTATGTTCTGTAGCTTGCAATGTAAAGGAAGAGATTAAATTACATCAAATTTGTGAAAATATAATCATAAGGAATATTTATGTTATATTATTTTTTTGTTTGAAATATAAAATTAATATTAACTTTTGAAAGTCGGGTTCAACTATCTGCAAAAATTTAAAATTGATATGATTATATTTTACTCACATTGCATAATTTATACAAGTGGGTTATACTTCATTCGTCTCAGAATAAATTTTTTATTTATTATTTTAAGTAGTCTCAAATTAATATATATTTATCTTAAATAGTCTATTTTTACAATAATTTGTCTATAATATTCTTAGTATTGAATATCACTAGTCATGTGCACAAAATTATGCAATTAAGCGAGAATTTAAATATGAATAATTTTGTTATTTTATCATATTTTTGAATATATATAAAAAATCAATTAGAACTTTTATACTAAGACCGAGGGAATATTATTTTAATGCTAGTGGGCTAGTTGAAGTAAAGACTAAAACAAAGAAACAAAAGCCCAAAAGATTTAACCCGAAACGGAGAACCAATAAGAGAATAATTGATGAATTGGTCGGTCCTGTTCTAGTATGCTGTTAATGCGTCCCAATGGTCTTTTATCTCAAATTAGTTATGTTAGACCTAAAATGAGTCCCAATAAATAAGCGAAGAAGTAGACGAGAGAGTTAAATAAAAAATAATATATTTTAAGATTTTATGTACATTATTATTTATTATTAATTATGTAAATAATTATTAATAATAATTTTAATCAAATATATAATATAGTAAATTAATCTTATACTTTTTTCAAATCCAATGACATAGCTAGGAAAGGACGGGTGGGAATCCAATGACATAGCTAGGAAAGGACGGGAAGGAGGCATGCCTTCCCTTACGTTACCTCTACCCTTAGTCATACCCTTATCCTTATTCTTACTCATATATATCATAATATATAAATTTATCTTAATATTGATATCGACCCCTCCTTATTGTATAAAGACCGACTCTTGAGCGATCGGTTCAATTTTTTTTTTTCTTTCAAAATATTTATAATATTTATTTTAATAATTTTTTTTATAAAATTATTATACAGTGTATAAAATACTGTTATTTATATACATTCAAATTACACAAAAATCACTAAATTTTATAATTTTTAAAAAAAATTAATATTATAAATATTTTAAGAATAAAAAAAATAAAAAATTGGACCGATCATAGGACCGGTCTCTGTAGAAGTACTCTTGTATAAATATATATTTTAGTAGTGGATTCTTTTTAGAATATTTATTTATGCCATATTATATTTAAAATAATATATATAATTCATTTCCAAGTTTTAATATATTTCATTTATAATTGTTAAAGACAAAACAAGTAAATAAGATTAATATTAAAAAATTAACTTAGTTTTAAAGTTAAATAAATAAGATTAATATTATGATTAATGTTAGGTTTTTTAAATTGGGCTCTCAAATTATCTTAAATATACATGTTATCATTGTAATGATATGTGCTGAACTTCTTAAAATTTATCATGATATTAAACAAATATAATATGATGTTTATATTTAAGACGCATTTAAAAGAATATTAGACTTTTAATTTTACTCTAATATTAAAATATTTTAATATAAATGAACTTAGATGTATCTTACAACTAAAAATATATACATCTTTATTTTATGTTTGTATTTTTTTATTAGTACATTAATATTTTTTAGTGCTAAAAAAATTCATAAAATTTTCGACCCCTCCCATGACTCGAATTTTTAACTACACCTCTGATCAAATCGCATATATATAATTTAACAGAAAATTTTCACAATATATAATATGACTCAATTAAAATTATTCATCTTATCCATCTATCCCAAGTTCCTGGAGTTGTAAAATGTTAACTTTGCCCTTCTTAGAGTCACGCTGCTTTAAATAAAATTAAATGACCATTTTACACTTGATGATATTCAACGTGTGGTGCTCTCAGTATTTGGTTGACGATTCTCCCAGCTATCATATTAATATTGAAAGTGACATTTGGGCGGGGGGCTAACTAGGGAAAGGGGATAGGGGTTGTGGAGATTGTAATTTTGTCCATTATGATTTTAGATAATTTAAAATAAATAGTTCATTTAAATAATTTATTAGAATAAATTGTACTAATATAATCAAAAAATTACAATTGTATAATATTTATATAATAAAAATTATTTAATTAAAATTATAATGCTTCGTTGTAATACTATAACTTTTATTTTATTTTATTTTATAATCTGCACAAATAAACTGTTTATTTTAAGTTATAATTAATTTCTCTCTTTTTTATGGAGTATATACCATTATATTAATTCAATTCAACAACAGTAATGGCTCAAAAGTAGTTATGGACATAATGACACAGGTCACACTTACACCTGCGTAGTTGAAACATTAATTGCAATTGCACCCCCACTTTAACCACTCTTGGACTTTATACACGACAACTACATAAATAATAACAATACGAACAAATAGAAGTAGATCTCCTCTACACTCACCATTCATCTTGTACCAAATGCCCGTGCTATCTACTCTGAAAAACACACACAAACACACACTATATATTTATATCGATCTTACATATAAACACACACATATAAAGTTATAAAAAGAGAAGTAATATATAAACAACAAAGTATATAATTATGGTACAATCAAAGAAGTTCAGAGGTGTCAGGCAACGTCAGTGGGGCTCTTGGGTTTCAGAAGTTCGCCATCCTCTCCTGTAAGTTCCTCCCATTATGCATACATATATATAGTTATTAATCCAGATGCAAGTGCAAACTATATATATTATATACCCGCATTCTTAAATCGTGTTAATTTTCTACGTTTTTTTTTTGAGTCTCTTCTTTTTAACGTATAATACCATCACTCCGTTGGGTTTGCATTGCACCCTTAGTGGTCTTTTCTAGATTCATCGATATTGAATCAATCAAACACATTTCTAGAACTTATTCGACTATTGAAAGAACATTTGACCATGACTTATTTGCTAATTCTTCAACTTTGGTAAGTTTTTTATCAACTTCGAAAACTATGTTCCCGTATACATTCCCTTAAAAATGAGAGTTTTGTACTAATTTTTTATTTATAGAAGAACTTGTATTAAGGTTTATTGATGCATATATATATATATATATATATATATATATATATATATATATATATATATATTTTATGTTTATCAAACAACTAAAAAAAGTTATTTGTTTCAATTTTGGGTACCCATTAAGACCTGATCAAACTATATTCTTGTATTTCTCAAAAAAAGAATAATCTTATCATATACAAACCTTAATGGTTAAATAAAAATTTACCTTTTCATCGTTAATAGTATAAAAAGAATAGTCTTCTTGTATACAAACCTTAATAAGTCAAGAAGAATGAAAATAAAATTCTCATTTTTCACGGTTAACATACACTAAGTACTTCTAAGACATTTCAAAATTTTATTTTGTTTCATTTTAATTGTTTTCTTACATATTTTTCAGTTATTAGTTCAACCACGCACCACATAATTATTTATTTATTTTTTATTACAGAAAGAGAAGGATTTGGTTAGGTACATTTGAGACTGCCGAGGCAGCCGCAAGGGCATACGACGAGGCAGCCATATTAATGAACGGCCAAAATGCCAAGACAAATTTCCCGATCATCACAAAATCCGATATCACCGATCCCAAGGCAGATTCCCCTCCGTCACCACCGTCCATTCTATCGGACACACTTAGCGCAAAGCTCCGAAAATGCTGCAAGGGCACCGCACCATCGCTCACCTGTCTAAGGCTCGACACCGATAATTCCCACATCGGAGTGTGGCAGAAACGCGCCGGCCAGCAGTCGGGGTCCAACTGGGTAATGAGAGTTGAGCTTGGGAAAAAGAATAAGACACACATAAGCTCCGGCGAGGTATCGGTGTCGGAATTATCATCGGTGTCGGAATTATCATCGGTGTCGGAATTGTCAGCCGAATTGGTGTCGTATCCGTTCGGTGAGGAGATGGATGAGGAGAATAGAAATGCAATGCAAATGATTGAGGAGTTGCTTAATTGGAATGGTTCAATGCCTTCACTTGCTGCAACTGCGAGTTCATGAATTAGGGACTATATTGTAAAAAGCTTTATATTTTCTTTAGAAAAGAATTTGGAATATGTAAAATAATATGGAAAATGTTAAAATGTGGAATATATGTAATAGTATGAAAAATGTTGGGAAAAAGTTACCGTAAGTATTTTTTTTTAGGTCATTTAGGTCATGTTTATTTGTAAGTATTATAATTTTGAAATTATAATCTCAATGTATGGATTATAATCTCAATGAGCTATGTTTGTTTGTAAGTAATTATATTTAGAATAAGTTTATTAATCCCAGTGTCTTGTTTATTTTTAAATTTGAACTTGAGACTATTAGTCTAGAGATTATAAAATGGCTTAATATTGGGAATTATTTAATACCATATTCAATCATGTATTATAATCATCTCATATTAAGTCTTTTTATAATCTCTGAACTAATAGTCCAAAGTCCAAATTTAAAAATAAACAAGACACTTGAAAGTTATAGGTTTATTCAAAGTGTAATCTTTACAAATAAACATAATATAACATATTAGGATTATAATCCCAGAATAATAATTCTTGCAAACAAATATTGCCAAAGTTTTACCTCTTAATTATGACTTTATTTACACTTTAATAAAAAAATTATTTTTTAAATATACATGCAAAAGTTAGAAATAAATAAATATATTAAATACAAATGGTTTACGGTTTTACTTCGTAAATTGTATACGTGCGTATACAGTACATTTATTTATATTTTATATAATTATGTATACATGATATATGATTTATAAGACAACTTATTGTTGTATTTTATTAATCCCGGACTCCCTAGTTCTTTGATGAAAAAGAGGCATACGTCTGTATTTCAATATATATATGATAAATTTGGAAAAACTGTAGAAACCCTTCCAGAATCAGTTCAAATAGCATTTAATGAATGACAAGTTGCTTATTTCCATTTATGAGTTAATAAAGGAATTTTTATCTTTAAATATGTAATCCATTTTGTTATCCGTTTTAATATCCATTGGAAATGGAAATGAAATCTTCAATGCGATTACCAGAACAAAATCTTAAGGCTTAAAAGAGTCTTCTTCACCAAATGGTGGAATAAAGGAATGAACCCCATACTACCAAAATTGGTTAAAACCATCAAAATCAGACTCAAGCATGTTTTGATACTATTCCGAAGATTCTCCATTCACCACCTACAAATCCTTTTATCAAGGCTCAAGCAGAATTGAAACAAAATTTTTCAGAATTAACTGAAACAAAATTAATTGTTAAAGCCACAAACTTCATGAAAGAGCAGTTCCTTCAATCTTTAGTCCAGGATGATAAATCCATAAAGTCAGTTAGTAGCCAAACTGAATCAGACCAGGATGACAATGCATTCAGCGTCCTAGCAGTAGAAAGTCAAGAACCTAAGGAGCCCACTACTGTAGAAGAGCCCACTATTGCAGACTTTTGAGACTATCTCACCTCTATGATTTCGGAAAAAATGGAACAGGATAAAAAAGAAAAAGGAAAAGTTTGAAGAGCAGCAACGAACTATCAGAAAGAAAAGAAAAAGCAGTATCCCACTAATAAAGCAAGGAGACATATCACCACCTACTTTATTAAAAGAAAGAAAAAGCAGTCACTCACTAATAAAGCAAGCAACAAGACAAAGATACTCAACAACATTGTCAAAAGATGACAACCGACATCCACCAGAAAAAGTTGACAACAATCAACCATTAAAAGAAAAAGAAGAGAAGATAATGAACCACTCCAACTATTAGGACACGACATCCCCTCTCCTTTCTTCTATAAATTGGGAGCCTTCGCCCTTGTTGAGGCATTAGGCAGTTAACACCTATGTAAAATTTTATATCTCTCCACTCTCTCAACCCCTGTTGCTGAAAGCTCTTTACTCTCTGTAAGTATTTCGTACTTTCTTTGTGAGTATTTTATTAATAATAATCATGCTTGTTTAAATATGTATGTATGTTTATCGTTATATTTCTTTTAATGATATTTTAGAACTGCATCAAGATAATTACTATCGTTATCAAACATAATACTTGCATGCATATGAAGATCATAACCGTATATATTTCTATCATCTACTAATCAAAACCAAATAGTTGATAGAAAGAACAAAAACGAAAATTCAAGAAGAAACTTGTAAATTAATAATAGTAGGAAGATCACCCCTTCCTACCCAACAATAATTTCATGAGACCATATATGTAATTATTTAGGATTTAATATTTTAATATGTTTCTAAATATTTGTGGCATGCTATTAACTATTGATGCTACAATAATTAGATTATAGTTACTATAATTAGTGGGACGTCACCCAAGTCGTGTTGAGGGTTATGTCTTATACATGTGATTTGCTTATGGACTATTTTCCCTTTTGTAAATTATTGACAGACGTGTTAATTTTAGCCTTGCTAGCATCTCTTTACTAAGCATCCCCTACTTGGTATCAAAGCCATGACTTATTTTTAATCATATTTTAATAATAATCTTCGATTTTACATATATGGTCACTACACACCATGATTGATATATCGACTGACTCTATCTCAACCGTAGCAAATACTTTTACTTCTACTTCAGAAGCAATAGAACTCATAGCATATCAGGATGTTAAAGAAGCTTTAGATAAATGGACAATACCTAAAGTTAAACCAGAAACAATATATAAAATTGGAACTTTTGATTTTACCAGTAAGAAGGTTATCAAGACTTTTGAACATGTTGTTCCTCTACAGAATAATGATGAGATAATATATTTGTTGCATATATAAGATTTATATCATGTTTTACAAAAATATAAATATGCTCATATAGGATTAGTTTAAATAGCCTTTAAACCTTTGACCTTACTAGGCCAAAACACCAGTATCCAATGTACCCTTAGAGATGGTCGATGCCTTAACTAGAAAGCATCTCTAATGGGCGGCGTAGAGACTAGTTTGTCTCATGGGCCTGTATACTTTAATATTTATCCTAACCTGAATTTTGCCTTATCTGATAGCAATCTTTCTAAAGTTTTAGAATTAAGAGTGATATCCCATGGCTATGAATATCTCCCTGGATCTCCTCCTTTTGCTATAATATTCATAATTCATCTCAAGGTTTTATCAACATTAAACCCTTATACCAGAAAACAAAGTGAACAAGGACACACAATCCTTATTGATACTAATTTGTTTAGCAATCAAGTTGCTATCCCTAGAATGATACATTGGGAAGAAATTACTTTCCCAAAACAATGACAAATTCCTAATGCTGTACCCACCAAACCTATAATTAGATAATCCATTGAAGATATCATCCAAACAAAGATGGAAATATTTATCTTCAATTCCAAAAACCTTTGACTAGAAACTTATCCAATATGAGTTACAAAGATCTTTCCTATAATGTGGATTTTCCAGAATCATCTAGGCAATCTACCACAGAACCTATCAAATCTATCTATCAAGGCCAATCCTCTAGAATATCTAGTAATGATTCTAATAAAGAAATTAACCTTGAAGATAGAATAAAAAGTATACATATATATATCAGAAAATCAAATCCTATATGGTATTTATACAACTAATGGCAGAAGACCTAACAGTCCAACTGCTAGTGACTTGCAATTTGAAATTTAATGGATTTTACACTACACAATGAAATTCGTAAATAACTAAACCAGAATTTTATGTAAGATAAATATCAGAAATTTAGGGATTGGTAACCAAACCAGAATTTTATGCAAGATAAATATCAAAAATTTAGGGATTAGTATTTCAAAACCCATAATCAGCTAGAATTAAAAAAATATTAAAATTCAATATTATCAATATCTTGAAGAAAATCAATATATTATATCCTTTCTTTTATGGTACACTGAATCTATTTCAAAGATAAAATTTCATACAGAAGAACAAATAAATGTTCTAACAGGAATCCATAAAGACTGGGTAACTACTGATGACAAAATTATACAATCTATCCATCCTCCTCCTTTGTCATTAGAATTAGTTCCTGACAATTCAAATAATACGAAATCATTGGTAATTAATCCTTTTGTTGAAATAACAAAAAAGAATAATTAGCAAGAATTTGTAAAAATGAAAGATGTTTTACAATTAAGTAAACAAAGTAATTATACAAATATTTTTCTCCAAACAGTAGGAAAACAATTAATTAAAATTGAAGACCAAGTTGGTAACATATGTGACAATTGTCAAGTCAATCCAAAACCAATTGAACTTCAACCGGTCAATATAAAACCTCCACCATAGGTAAGTCATTTTAAAATGAAATCTCCAACAGGTAATGAAAATTTCATATATAATATTTTAATTAGAATAAAAGATTTAAAAATAGATCTATCTTCCTCTCAAATAAATGTTCTATCTAAAAACAGCACGTCAGATCAACCTTTATTCCCTGATACTGAAATTGAAGACCATGAAGATTTTTCTATGGAACAAAATTTTAAAATATAGAATAATTTCCAAGATATGTAATCTATAAATAAAACAGTTTACAGTTATAAACCCATACAACATATGGCCTTTTTAGGACCCAGTAAATACTACTATCCTAGACTTACATCTCAGGATCTTCTTTATGAAGAAGACTTTCTTCATTCTCATAAATCCTATCATGGGAAAACTATTTATAAATGAAACATAGAAGGAAAATCTGATTACCAGATCTATGAAACAATACATCATATTCCGATGTATGCAACAGTTTGTAAACAAAATGAAAATACAGATCACCAAATTTGTAAATTTTTAGTAACTGGTTTTATTGGCCTTTTTAAAGGATGGTGGGATAATGTTCTCACAGAAATCCAAAGATAAGAAATATTAAATTCCTTTAAGACTGAAATTAATCCCATTACTAAATCTGAAACTAAAAAGGAAGATGCTTGTTATACCTTAGTTCAGACTATTCTACACCATTTTATAGGACTAGGAATTTTAAATAACAATAGAACTCGTGAACTGTTACAAAATCTTAGATGCCTATCTTTAATACATTTTAGATGGTATAAAGACATTTTCTTAATGAAGGTTATGCAAAGGACTGATGACAATAGTGAACATTAGAAGACAAAATTTATTGATGGTCTTCCCAACCTATTTGCTGAAAAAATTCAAAAAAAATTAAGAGACCAAAATAATCATAGAAATATCCCTTACCAACAGTATTCTTATGGTCATCTCATTGCTGTAATAATTGAAGAAGGATTATCTCTTTGCAATGATATAAAACTTCAACATTTAATGAAAAAATAGAATTTAACTAAAAGACATGAATTGAGAGAATTTTGTGATCAATTTTCTTATGATACCAAAATTCAATCTCCTAAGAAATCTAGACCCCAAAAGAACAGTTATCAAAGAACTTCAAAACCTTACAGAAAAATAAAAATTTATAAATAAGAAAAACCTATAAGAAAAATTACCAGAAATAAATCTTATCCCAAGAAAGATTAGACAAAAATAAAATGTTACAAATATGGTTTAACATGTCATTATGCTAATAAATGCAAATCAAAACTTAAACAGAAATTTAATGAAATATCTCTTCATAAAGAAATACATCAACAAATTTTAAATTGTGTATCTGATAGTGAATTAGAATTGAGTTCTAGTGAAGAAGAAATTATAGAAATCCATTCCTTAGATTTTGAAACAAGTTCAGATAATGAACTATGTCAAAAATGTAATTCATCAATAGAAGCTAATTATTGAAAAACCATTGTTGAAATGAATGGTCTTGATTTCGGTCAGCCCAGTATAAATGTCTTAACAGATAATCAAAGATCTATACTTAATACAATAAATCAAATTAAAGATCTAGAAATAAAACTTAAATTTCTTAAAATTTATTATAAAGAACAAGAAGAAAACATTAATACTGAACAATATAATATGAGAGAAGTAATAAGCAGAATACAAAATACTTCAACCAAAGAAAGATCTGTAACTATTCAAAATTTAAAAATGGAAATTAATATTTTAAAAACTGAAAGAAAATAATTATAAATTACTAATCAAATCATATTTAAAGACATAGCAGATATAAAATAACAGATATCTAAAAAAAAAGAAATAAATGATCAACCCAAATCTTCTAATCAATATCTCATGCTTATGAATTAGGTAACATATCAGAAATGGTATATTAGAATTATTTTTATTATCCAACCCGATTTTATTCTCAAAGATGCTACTGCTCTTGTTGATAGTGGAATAGATATGAACTGTATTCAAGAAGGCTTAGTTCCTTCTAAGTACTTTGCAAAGACCATTCAATCTTAAACAAGTGATAGTGGAAATTTTATGAGAATAAAATATAAAATAACAGAAGTCTTTATATGTAAACAAGGAATATGTTTACCAATATGATTTGTTTTAGTAAAAAATATGTCTCAAAGTATCATTTGAGGAACCCATTTCTTATGTTTATTAATGCCAATCACTAAGATTGATACTATGAGAATTTATACAACTCTTAATAACAAATAAATAATTTTTGAATTTATAACAGGACCTTATACTAAAGATATTAATCATGTTAAAAATATGATTTGTTATAAAGAAAGATAGATTAATTTTATTCAAAAAGAAATAAAAATTTTCACTATTGAATAGAGACTTCAACAACCCTCACTACAAAATAATATCAAAAACAGTTTCCAAAATTTTCAAATAGAAATTTATAGTGATTTTCCCAATGCATTTTGGAATAGAAAGAAACATATAATTTCTCTCCTTTATGAAACATGATTCAAAGAGAAAAATATTCCTACACAATCTCGCCCTAGTCAAATGAAAAAGGAATTAATGCAACTATGCAAAACAGAAATTGAGTCACTTTTGTAGAAGAAATTGATTAGACCAAGCCATTCTCCTTGGAGTTATATTGCTTTTTATGTAAATAAAAATGCATAAATTGAAAAAGGAATGTCGAGGTTAGTTATTTATAAACCGTTAAATAAAGTTTTGCAATGGATCTGATATCTTATTCCGAATAAAAAAGATCTTTTAGATCGTCTACATGATGCTACTATTTTCTCTAAATTTGACATAAAATCAGGATTTTGGCAAATACAAATTAATGAGAAGGGTAGATATAAAACGACATTTACTGTACCTTTTGGACATTATGAATAGAATGTTTTACCTTTTAGAGTAAAAAATGGTCCATTTGAATTATAGCATATCATGAATGATATTTTTTATCCTTATATTGAATTCATTATCTGTTACATAGATGATGTTTTAATCTTTTCATTTTTCATAGATCAACATATAAAACGTTTAAATATCGTTAAAAATGTTATTATAAAAAGTGGATTAGTTGTTTCTGCACCTAAAATGAAATTTTTTCAGACAATTGTCAGATTTCTTTGAAATAATATCCATAATGGAACTATTATTCCTACAAACAGAAGTATTGAATTTTCTTCTAAATTTCCTGATGAAATTAAAGACAAAACTCAATAACAACAAATTTTGGGAAGTCTTAATTACATCAGAGATTACTATCCGTAAATATCACAAGATACTTCTATTTTATATGATAGGTTAAAGAAGAATCCTTTACCATGGAATAAACAGCATACTCTAGCAGAACAAAAAATTAAGGCAAAAGTTAAACAACTACCTTACCTATCCCTACCAAATCCTACTTGGAAAAAATATGTTGAAACTGATGCTTCCAAACAAGGCTATGATGAGATACTTAAATAGTTCAATCCTAATAATAATAAAGAAGAACGTCTTCATTTTCATTCAGGAACTTGGAAAGGTCCAACTTTAAATTACCCTACTATTAAATAGGAATGTTTATCCATTGTTAAATATGTTTTGAAATTTCAAGATGATCTTATAAACCAGCATTTTATAATTAGAGTTGATTTCTCTGCTGCTAAACAAATATTTATGAAGGATGTTCAAAATCTTACATCAAAATAGATCTTTACTACATGGCAAAGCATATTATCCGTATTTGACTTTGATATTGAATATATCAAAGGTGAACAAAATTTCTTACCAGATTTTCTAACACGTGAATACTTGCAGGGTTTATGAACAGCAGAGGTTGTGGCTGAGGCCAAGACAGAAATTAGTATTATACAAAATTCCCGAGTTTTAATACTTAAAACAGTATTTCTGAGGCTTCTTCTAGCCAAACAGCAAAAGATGTTCTATTAACACCAGAACTTTACATCTTTAATAGTAATTGTGAAGAGACTATTCTTTTCATTGAACAGAAGGATGAAAAATGGATGTCTGATCCATGGAAAATTAAGAGACATTATCTTACGACTCAATAATTTTCTCCCTGTTTTGACCAGTATCAATATATCTATGAAAAAATAGTTCTAGAAACAATAGCAATGGAGATTAAACATACTTTCCATGATCCGTTTAAAACAACCAGTCCAATTACTTACAGTAAAGTCACAGTTAGAAATATTATGCCTATTTCTAATTGGGGAATTTATCCTCATACCACCCAAACTCTTAATATCCGAAACAAAGAAACTAAATATAGTTATTGGGATTACATTCATTCCTTTACCTAAATTTTTTATTATCAAAATCCTATCTGCAACCATTCTTGGTTTATCTGCATTTGCCCCAATGTTCTTATCAACGAACTACCAAATTGGTTCCAAACAGAACTATTATTCCTATAAATAGAAGCATTGAATTTGCTTGTAAAATTTTTGATGAAATTAAAGACAAAACTCAATTACAACGATTTTTGGGAAGTCTTAATTACATCAGAGATTACTATCCACAAATATCACAAGATACTTCTATCTTATATGATAGGCTAAAGAAGAATCCTTTACCATGGAATAAACAACATACTCTAGCAGTACAATAAATTATGGCAAAAGTTAAACAACTGCCTTGCCTATCCCTACCAAATCCTACTTGGAAAAAATATGTTAAAAGTGATGCTTCCAACCAAGGCTATGGTAGGATACTTAAACAGTTCAATCCTAATAATAATAAAGAAGAACTTTTTCGGTTTCATTTAGGAACTTGGAAATGTCCAGCTTTAAATTACCCTACTATTAAACATGAATGTTTATCTATTGTTAAATGTGTTTTGAAATTTCAAGATGATCTTTTAAACCAACATTTTATAATTAGAGTTGATTGCTCTACTGCTAAATAGATATTTATAAAGGATGTTCAAAATCTTGCATCAAAACAGATCTTTGCTACATGGCAAAGCATATTATCCGTATTTGACTTTTATATTGAATATATCAAAGATGAACAAAATTCCTTACCAGATTTTGTTACACATGAATACTTGCAGAATTTTTGAACAGCAAAGGCCGTGGCAGAGGCGGAGGCCCGAGGTAGAAATCAGTATTATATAGAATTCCCGAGTTTAAATACTCAAAACAGTATTCCTGAGGCTTCTTCTAGCCAAACAACAAAAATATTCTGTTAACACCATAACGTTACATCTTTAATAGTAATTATGAAGAGACTATTCTCTTCATTGAACAAAATGATGAAAAATGGATGTCTGATCCATGGAAAATTAAGAGACGTTATCTTACGACTCAATAATTTCCTCTCCGTTTTGACCAGTATCGGTATATCTATGAACAAGTAGTTTTAGAAACAGCATCAATGGAGATTAAACATATTCTCCATGATCCTTCTAAAACAACCAGCCCAATTACTTACAGTAAAGTCACAGTTAGAAATATTATGCCTATTTCTAATTGGGGAATTCATCCTCATACTACCCGAACTCTTGATATCCAAAACAAAAAAACTAAATATAGTTATTGGGATTACATTGATTCTTGTACCTATATTTTTTATTATCAAAACCCTAGCTGCAACCATTCTTAGTTTATTCGTATTTGCCCTAATGTTCTTATCAACGAGCTACCAAATTGGTTCCAAACAGAACTATTATTCCTATAAACAGAAGCATTGAATTTGCTTCTAAATTTTTTGATGAAATTAAAGACAAAACTCAATTACAACGATTTTTAAGAATTTTTAATTACATCAGAGATTACTATCCGCAAATATCACTAGATACTTCTATCTTATATGATAGGTTAAAGAAGAACCATTTACCATAGAATAAACAACATACTCCAGCAGTACAAAAAATTAAGGCAAAAGTTAAACAACTACTTTGCCTATCCCTACCAAATCCTACTTGTAAAAAATATGTTGAAATTGATGCTTTCAACCAAGGCTATGGTGGGATATTTAAACAGTTCAATCTTATTAATAACAAAGAAGAACTTCTTCGATTTCATTCAGGAACTTGAAAAGGTCCAGCTTTAAATTACCCTACTATTAAATAGGAATGTTTATCCATTGTTAAATGTGTTTTGAAATTTCGAGATGATCTTTCAAACCAACATTTTATAGTTAGAGTTAATTGCTCTGTTGCTAAACAGATATTTATGAAGGATGTTCAAAATCTTGCATCCAAACAGATCTTTGCTACATGGCAAAGCATATTATCCGTAATTGATTTTGATATTGAATATATCAAAGGTGAACAAAATTCCTAACCAGATTTTCTAACACGTGAATACTTGCAGGGCTTATGAATAGCAGAGGCCGTGGTCGAGATTATACAGAATTCTTGAGTTTAAATATTCAAAACAATATTCCTAAGGCTTCTTCTAGCTAAACAACAAAAGATGTTCTGTTAACACCAGAACGTTACATCTTTAACAGTAATTATGAAGAGACTATTCTCTTCATTAAACAGAATGATGAAAAATGGATGTCTGATCCATGAAAAATTAAGAGACGTTATCTTACGACTCAATAATTTCCTCCCCGTTTTGAGTAGTATCAGTATATCTATGAACAAATAGTTCTAGAAATCACAACAATTGAGATTAAACATACTCTCCATGATCCGTCTAAAACAACCAATCCAATTACTTATCGTAAAGTTACAATTTGAAATATTATGCCTATTTCTAATTGGGGAATTCATCCTCATATTACCCGAACTCTTGATATCTGAAACAAAGAAACTAACTATAGTTATTTGGATTACAGTGATTCCTTTTCCTATATTTTTTATTATCAAAATCCTGCCCGCAACCATTCTTGGTTTATCTGCATTTGCCCTAATGTTCTTATCAATGAGCTACCAAATTGGTTCCTCGTTTGGTGGGTTAAATTTGAAATAACAGTAGAAACCCTTCTAGAATTAGTTCAAACAGCATTTAAAGAATGACAAGTTGCTTATTCCTATTTACCAGTTAATAAAGAAATTTTTATCTTTAAATCTGTAATCTATTTTGTTATCTGTTTTAATATCCCTTGGATATGAAAATGGGATCTTCAATGTGATTACCAGAACAAAATTCCAAGACTTTAAAGAGTCTTTTTCACCAAATGGTGGGATAAAGGAATGAACCCCATACTACCATAATTGGTTAAAACCATCAAAATCCATACTCAAGCATGTTTTGATGCTATTCTGAAGATTCTCCCTTCACCACCTACAAATTCTTTTATCAAGTTTCTAGTAGAATTGAAACAAAAATTTCCTAAATTAATTAAAATAGAATTAATTGTTAAAGACATGGACTTTATGAAAGAGCAGTTCCTTTAATCCTTAGTCCAGGATGATAAATCCATGAAGTCAGCTAGTAGCCAAACTGAATCGGACTAGGATGAAATTGCATTCAGCGTCCTAGTAGGAGAAAATCAAGAACCTGAGGAGCCCACTACTATAGAAGAGCCCAATATTGCATACTTTTGGGACTTTCTCACTTCTAAGATTTCGAAAAAAATGGAACAGGACAAAAAAGGAAAAGAAAAAGTCTGAAGAGCAGCAACACACTGTCAAAAAGAAAAGAAAAAGCAGCTGCCCACTAATAAAGCATGGAAACACATCACTAGTAGCTTTATTAAAAGAAAGAAAAAGCAGCCGCCCACCAATAAAGCAAGCCACAAGACAAAGATACTCACCAGCATTGTCAAAAGATAACAATCGACATCCACCAGAAAAAGTTGATAGTAATCAACCACTATCAGCTAAAGAAGAAAAGATAATGAACGACTCCATCTATGAGGAAACAACATCCCCTCTAATTTCTTCTATAAATAGGGAGCTTGCACCCTTGTTGAGGTATTAGACAATTAACACTTATGTAAAATTTTATATTTTTCCACTCTCTCAACCCCTTTTGTTGAAAGCTCTTTACTCTCTGTAAGTATTTTGTACTTTCTCTGTGTGTATTTTATTAATAATAATTATGTTTGTTTAAGTATGTATGTCCGTTTATCGTTATATTTCTTTAAATGATATTTTAGAACTATATCAAGATAATTACTACTGTTATCAAACAGAATACTTGCATGCATTTGAAGATCATAACCGTATATATTTCTATCATCAATTAATTAGAACCAAACAGTTGATAGAAAGAACAAAAACAGAAATTTAAGAAGAAACTTGTAAATTAATAATAGTAGAAAGATCACCCATTCCTACCCAAAAGTAATTTCATGAGACCATATATGTAATTATTTAGGATTCAATATTTTAATATGTTTCTAAATATTCTTGGCATGATATTAACTATTGATGCTATGGTAATGAAAATAGAGTTACTATAATTAGTGGGACACCACCCAAGTCGCGTTGAGGGTTATGTCTTATGCATGTGATTTGCTTGTGGACTGTTTTTCCCTTTGTAAATCATTGACAGACGTGCTAATTTTAGCCTAGCTAGAATCTCTTTACTAAGCATCCCCTACTTACTTTGTTTACTTAATTGTAAAACATCTTTTATTTTTACAAATTCTTGCTGATTATTTTTTTTTTTGTTATTTTAACTAAAGGATTAATTACCAATGATTTAGTATTATTTGAATTGTCAGGAACTAATTCTAATGACAGAGGAGGAGGATGGAGATATTGTATAATTTTGCCATCAGTAGTTACCCAGTCTTTCTGGATTCATGTTTGAACATTTATTTGTTCTTCTGTATGAAATTTTATCTTTGAAATAGATTCAGTGTACTATAAAGGAAACGATATAATACATTGATTTTCTTCAAGATATTGATAATATTGATTTTTAATTCTAGCTGATTATGGGTTTTGAAATACCAATACCTAAGTTTCTAGTATTTATCTTGCATAAAATTTTGGTTTAGCTGTTTACAAATTTCACTATGTGTTGTAAAATCCATTAAATTTCAAATTGCACGTCACTAGCAATTGGACTATTAGGTCTTCTGTCATTAGTTGTATAAATACCATGTGGCATTTGATTTTCTGATGTATGTATACCTTTTATTTTATCTTCAAGTTTAATTTCTTTATTAGAATCGTTACTAGATGTTCTAGAGGATTGGCCTTGATAAATAGATTCGATAGGTTCTGTTGTAGATTGCCTAGATGATTCTGAAAAATTCACATTATAGGAAAGATTTTTATAACTCATATTGGATAAGCTTCTGGTCAAAGGTTTTTGAAATTGAAGATAAATATTTCCATCTTTAGTTTAGATGATAGCTTCAATGGATTGTCTAATTATAGGTCTAGTTGGTACAACATTAGGAATTTGCCATTGTTTTGGGAAAGTAATTTCTACCCAAGGTATCATTATGGGGATAACAACTTGACTGCTAAACAAATTAGTATCAATAAGGACTGTGTGTCCTTGTTCGCTTTGTTTTCTGGTATAAGGGTTTAATGTTGATAAAACCTTGAGATGAATTCTGAATATTATAGCAAAAGGAGGAGATCCAGGGAGATATTCATAGCCATGGGATATCACTCTTAATTCTAAAACTTTAGAAAGATAGCTATCAGATAAGGCAACACTCAGGTTAGGATATATATTGAAGTATACAGGTTTATGAGACAAATTAGTCTCTATGGCGTTCATTAGATATGCTTTCCAGTTAAGGCATCGACCATCTCTAAGAGTACATTGGATACTGGTGTTTTGGCCTAGTAAAGCCAAAGGTTTAAAGGCTATTTGAACTAATCCTATATGAGCATATTTATATTTTTGCAAAAAATTATATAAATCTTGTATATGCAACAAATATATTATCTCATCATTATTTTGTAGAAGAACAACATGTTCAAAAGTCTTGATAACTTTCTTATTGGTAAAATCAAAAGTTCCAATTTTATATATTATTTATGGTTTAATTTTAGGTATTGTCCGTTTATCTAAAGCTTCTTTAATATCCTGATATGCTATGAGTTTTGTTGCTTCTGAAGTAGAAGTAAAAGTATTTGCTATGATTGAGATAGAATAAGTTGATATATCAGTCATGATGTATAGTGACCATATATGTATAACTTAACATTAATATTTAAATATGATTAAAAATAAGTTATGGCTCTGATACCAAGTAGGGGATGCTTAGTAAGGAGATGTTGTTTGAACTGATTCTGGAAGGGTTTCTATTGTTATTCCAAATTTATCCTACCAAACGAGGAACCAATTTGGTATCTCGTTGATAAGAACATTAGGGCAAATGCGTATAAATCAAGAATGGTTGCAGATAGGATTTTGATAATAAAAATTATAGGTAAAGGAATCAATGTAATCCCAATAACTATATTTAGTTTCTTTGTTTTGGATATAAAGAGTTCGGGTAGTATGAGGATGAATTCCCCAATTAAAAATAGGAATAATATTTCTAACTATGACTTTACTGTAAGTAATTGGACTGATTATTTTAGACGGATCATGGAGAATATTTTTAATCTCCATTACTGCTGTTTCTAGAACTATTTGTTCATAGATATACCAATACTGGTCAAAACGGGGTGAAGATTGTTGAGTCGTAAGATAATGTCTCTTAATTTCTCATAGATCAGACATCCATTTTTCATCATTCTGTTCAATGAAGAGAATAGTCTTTTCATAATTACTGTTAAAGATATAACATTTTGGTTTTAATAGAACATCTTTTGCTGTTTGGCTAGAAGAAGCCTCAGGAATACTGTTTTGAGTATTTAAACTCGGGAATTCTATATAATACTGATTTTTGCCTCGGCCACGGCCTCTGCTATTCAGAAACCTTGCAAGTATTCACGTGTTAGAAAATATGGTAAGGAATTCTGTTCACCTTTGATATATTTAATATCAAAGTCAAATATGAATAATATACTTTGCCAGGTAGTGAAGATCTGTTTGGATGCAAGATTTTGAACATCTTTCATAAATATCTATTTAGCAGCAGAGCAATCAACTCTAATTATAAAATGCTGGTTTAAAAGATCATCTTGAAATTTTAAAACATATTTAATAATGGATAAACATTCCTGTTTAATAATAGGGTAATTTAAAGCTGCACCTTATTATTTAGGATTTAATATTTTAATATGTTTCTAAATATTCCTGGCATGCTATTAACTACCGATGCTACAGTAATTAGATTATAGGTATTATACTTAGTGGGACGCGACCCAAGTCGCGTTGAGGGTTATGTCTTATGCATGTGATTTGCTTGTGGATTGTTTTCCCCTTTGTAAATCATTGACAGACGTTCTAATTTTAGCCTAACTAGCATCTCCTTACTAAGCATCCCCTAATTGGTATAATATATATATATATATATATATATTATATCCAAAAATATGTTTATATCCCTGTTATTCCTATAAACATCGCCAATTGTACAAACACATACAATTCTGGCTGATTTTTGGCTACTATTAGTAACTGATGTAATAAAGTTTGATACTAATAGTAGGATTACATCTGTTATTAACAGTAGCACACGTGAATATTTCAGTTATAATCTTGATCGATGGTTTTTGTATTGGAGGATAAATATGGTGTTTGTCCATTTTTGATTCTTAACTGTTGGCCTACGTATTTTTACTACAGTGAATGAGCTATTTTCATTGGGTCTTGTCCTTGTAAGCCCATTCTTCCTAGTCATTCAGTCCAAGAGGCTTGGTTCATTAACCCCAGTAAGATCTAGATGATTAAATGATGTAGCCGTTATTGGACAGTTACCACTCATACATTCACTTTAGACCGAACATGGTGGGAATGTGCTTTAATTCTATGATGTAACCGTTGCATGCCTGCAATGATTAGAGGAGGAGACTAACTATAAAAGGGAGAGTTAACAATCAAGGTAGAATCTAATGCCAAATTTGCCTACTAAGCTCTAAGTACCTCTATTATTAACATCTATTGAGACTTGTACTTACTCTCACACCAGAGCTATCCCCTGATGGTCCAATTCATCAAGCTTTTGGTTGTTTTATTGTGTAGTTTTAGTACTGTTGAAGGTGGTTAAGCATACTGACAAATTCAACCGTTAACATTGGCGCTAGAAGGAGGGTCATCTAGCGTTTAGTAGTGAAATCCCTTGACCAAACTTTCAAACAGAAATGTTTACCTTTCCCCACAACCACAACCACCACAAACCTTCCCGTAGGGAGTCACGTTCGCAGTCCCATCGACCAAATGATGTGGAAAGACAACATCGCTTACAAGAAGTTCAAGACCAAAATAGGGTTCTTCAACTCCAGGGAGAGGAGCTAGAAAAATAATTTGTAGATTTGGAGAAAATTGAGAACAATTTGAAAGATGAATGAGGGGCTCCATCCCAAACAGGCTGTCACCCCTCCTGACATGATCGAAGAGAAATCACTGTCTAGTCCTTGACCTCCGAAGGTCGGAGATGGAGATCCAGGACTTCACCACGCCATAGGGGAGATGGATAACAACAACGACAATGCCGGGATAGCCAAGTCGGTGAATCATCCGGTCATGCCATGTTGAGTTTCCTTGACGCCTTTTTGGGCTACAACTAGATTAGAATGTGGGACAAAGACATCTCGAAGACAACATTCATTACGCATCAGGCCATCTATGCATATCGGTTGATGTCTTTCAGGTTGATTAACGCTGGGGAAACTTATCAACGTATGATGTAAAAAATCTTTAAGGAGCAGATAGGCCAAAACATGGAGGTTTATGTGGATGACATGATGGTTAGAAGCATGGAAATGATGGATCATTTGACCGACCTTGAGGAATACTTTTAGAACATTTGACGGTTTAACATGAGGTTGAATCCGACCAAGTGCACCTTTGATTTTGGATCAGGAAAATTCTTGGTGTACATGGTTAGCTGAAGAAGATCGAAGTCAATCCCGAAAAGATATTGACAATCATCAATATGCAACTTCTTAGGAGTTTTAAAGAGGTGCATAAGTTAACTGGAAGGTTAGCAGCTCTTCGACGATTTATGTCCCAATTTGTAGAGAAGTGTTTGTCATTTTGCAACACTTTAAAAGGAGTGTAGAATTAGAAAACTTTTCAATGGACCGAAGAGTACCAATTAACCTTTGAACAAATTAAAAGGTACATTTTCTATGGCACCCCAAAATTCGGGTCCCTTGAAGTTCGTGTTTGGTATTCACGGTACAACATAAACATCATATCTATCTACTCAATTATCACTAAATAACAACATTAAATACATTGTTCTTACAAAACATACCTATATCAATATCCCAGGTACTTAAACCTTTACAAAACATAATATCTAATCTAAAAGATTTACATTGAATTATAAATAATACAAGTACATTAACAGTGCTACGCGTTTACTTTTCTTTTTCCTTTATCCTTCTTAGATCTTTCTGAAACCTCAGGCTTAGCTGAAAATGTTTAGTTTAAAGAAAGGGTGAGCACTACTTTGCTCAGCAAGTTTATAATATACAATGAATAATATATCATGAATAAAAGAGTTTAACTTTTTGGAACTTCATCAATATACAAGTGACTGTGAAGAAATAGGAATAACAAATCATTTCAATAAAATAAGATTTATATCTTTCATGCTAATTAGTCACTATGGATTTTGAACTTCTAGAGGAATTATCAGTCATTTATTAAATACCATAAGAATGTAATTTTATCATAAAGACTAATTACATTCTCTGTAAGTACTTAGGGTGATCAGCCTATTGTACCCTATATTATGCATAATACTCAAACAAAGCGCGCAAAGTCGGTTGCCCAACAATAAAATACCCCTTAAAATAGTGTTATTTATCTCAGTCTTAAACATCAGATTCCGCACCACAATAATATGGTTTGGATTAGCTTTAAAAGGATTTTATGATTTCAACATCCTACTTTAACATCGGTCTAACCGGAACAAATGACATAGACTCTCATTCTCAAAACAGTTCATGCAATATAGAACTTTAAAGGCTTAACAGATCAACGTTTGAACAAACAATTCTAAATGCACATAAGTGCGGATATGCCATTTTAAATATCATTTAAAAGAACTTCAAGTATTAGTTCGAATAGAACACTTTCCTTTTTTGTCGTTTACAAATATTTCTAACTTATCACCTCTCGGATAACCTGCATAATTAATACGTCGTTTTACTAATTAGTTACTCATAGACCTCATATAATAGTTTTACATTCTCTTAATCTTAATCTCTTAAGACTTAATCATATCTATCATAGCTGAGACCCATAAAGAACATTATTAAAGTAATATATTTCTAAAATTTTTGGGAAACTAGGGACTCAACGGTGTGACTCTGCTTCTAAAGGTGCGGTGCTAGGTCTCCTAGAGCGTAATGGTGCGGCGCTAGGACCAGTGGTGCATCGCTGTTTCAGAAACCCTAATTTTTACACTTTTTCAACTTTAATTCAAAAGCTCATATCTTATTCATTTCTTATCCGATTGATTTCAAATTTGGAACATGGCTAGTTAGACTCATATACGATCAAAATCCAAAAGTCTTGAACACTTTCAAAAATATTTGTTAGATAAAAACAATGATAAAAAATACCAAGTTTCCAAAATAACACCCTTTATTAGAAAATCTTCATAAAACCATTTGAACACATTTTTGAATTGTTCTTTTTAGATTATTTTCATGACTTATAAACACAACATAAAATTTTTAGATCTTTATAAATAGATTATACTCTTAAGTTATATATCTTGGAAAATAGGTTTATACATATAGTTTTCAAAACTAAGGACCCTTACATGCATATCTTAACTTCTCATGCTATAAAACATATATAATCACATAAAATCACATAATCTCCAACAACTCATCATCCTTATTCCTTAAAAACCCACCATGGTTTCTCTTTACAAAGGTCTCTAACAACAAACATGCAAATCTTGCACTACAAACATTAAACTATAAGTTAATTAAAGTTTTTAAGATAAGAGCAATTTTCAACCTTATAGATCTTGATACTCTTCTTCTCCTTACTATAAATCTTGCTAGACTCTCCACCTTTGCTTCTCTTTAACTCTCTCTAGTATCTTTTAAGCTCTTCTCTTTATAGCTCTCAAACTTTTAACTTTTCTATTTATCTTTACTTGTGAAATAGAAAATGAAGCAAACTCTTGCTAGCAACTTGGAACTCTTCTATTCATAGATCTCTAGTGGCCACTCATTTAAGCTCTTAATCACCCAACAACCTTAATCAAACAAGGTTAACATGCTAGTTACTAGGATTACTATACCTTGGATTGACCACATGATAGACCTTTGGATTGACTAAGGTTGAATGACCTCCATCAAGCTTGAGTGTAAGCTATCAATGGAGTGTAACTAAAGCAACTTGTTGGCTACAATTCTTCCCTAAGTGCCCCCTAGAACCCGACCACTTCCCTTATTTTTCTCCCAATTTTCTTTTATTTTCTCTTCTTACAGACATACACATGCACACACACACACACACACACACACACACACACACGCACACGCACACACAGATATATATATATATATATAAACACACCAATACTTGAAATATCTTGGGCTCCACATTTGACAAATGCTTGCAATTTCACTTGGGTTATCACTTTGGGCTAATCAATTATTCTTTCATTGGGCTACACATCACTTCATTGGGCTACATTACCATACTTGTAAGTATCCCACACATTGAGCTCATTAATTCCCATTATTGGACTTCTATTAATTCTAACACTTGACCAGTTGGTTGGGCTAGCTTATAATGCTATAACATACATTAAAATATAAATTGATTAGGCTTAATCAATTACATTATTGAACTCCCATTAATTATAACTCTCGGGCTAGTCTCACTAACATTTAATTAAATTACTTGAACTTTTCATGAGGATTAATTCATCTATTAAATTGAACCTCTTACAATGTCATTCAAGGCTAACATTCAAGCTTAGTTAATTCATAACATGATCTTAATTCACATAATTAACTTAATCAATTATTGATTTTGGCTTTCTTTTTTATTTCATAATTAAATTAGTAAATAAACACACACACACACACACACACACACACACACACTATATATATATATATATATATATATATATATATATATATATATGCATTCTACCACAACATTGCACAAAATAATTTCTTATAAATATTCATTTCATTAATAATACATCATAATTACATTTACACGCTCGATCATTACATTTCATCTCCTCCCATTTTAAGTAGGGCTTTGCCTGAAGAGGATTTGTATGTATTATCTATCAGCTACTCCACTTGCTGTCGGAGCAGTTTTGATTAGAGAAGATTCAGATTGGCAAAAACTGATTTATTATGTAAGTCATATGCTTTGAGGTGCCAAAACTCGGTATCCTAACCTAAAAAAGCTGGCATACACCTTGGTAATATTAAGAAGAAATTTTTGGCAGTACTTCTAGGGGAGAACTATTGTTAGTTATTTTAATCGACCAACCCTTCAGGAGGGTCCTTTATCAACCCGACCTATCTGGGCGATTGACAACGTGGGCAGTGGCTCTAAGTAAGCTCAACTTAGAATTCCATCTGCGTATTGTAATAAAGGCTCAAGCTTTAGCAAACTTTGTCACATAGTGTTCTTTCCTCGAGGAACCAGAGCCTGAGTTGAACCCAGTTTCTAAGGAAGGGATTTCGTCCAAAGCGCAGTCTTGGACATTATTTGTTGACGGCTCTTCTACTAGTTAGAAAAGTGGAACTAGGATCATTCTTACATCACCTGAAGGGTTCAAGATTCAATTGGCCATCAGATTCAATTTTGTGGCCACTAATAATATTTTTGAGTATGATCCCTTCTGGTTAGATTGAGGTTGGCGAAGAGTTTAAAAGCCCAAAATTTGATTATTTAAAGTGATTCTCAACTGGTGGTAAAGAAAGTGCTTGGGGAGTGTGAAGCTCGGGAGGTGCACTTACAATCTTATCTGTCATTAATTCGAAGGTTGTTGACAAGTTTCCTGAAAAATCAGGTAATTTGTGTAGTCCGAGTTGAGAACATTATGGCTGATGCTCTTTCCAAACTCCCAACGTTTGATCAAGGGACGCCAATTGGTTCAGTGTATCTTGAGGTGTTTGAGCAACCAAGCACTATGAGTAAAGAGGTGTTGGATATTGATCAAAAAATTTCTTGGATGACACCGTTCATTAATTTCCTAAGAAATAATCTCTTACCCAAAGATAAAGTACAAGCCCAAAAGCTCAAATACAATTCTATAAAGTATTGTATCATCAGCAATAAACTTTACAAGAAATCTTATTTATCTCCACTGCTCTTATGTGTGATAACCCAGAATTTTTAGAATTTATTTTATTAAAATTAAATAAGAATTTTGTAAATAAAATTCTTATGATGAAGTGTAAGGGGTTTGAATGTATAAATATATACGTGTTTTATAAGCAATCTATTAAGTTTAATGGTTTGAATTAACTAATAAATGAAAAAGGGAAGTTAAGAAAAAAATTAATTAATTAATATTAATTAATTGAGGATAAGTTGAAATTGTATTATGAATTAATATAATTTGGATATTGAGCCTTGAATGACAATGAATTAGTTAATGATGAATTAAATTTCATTAAATAATGTAATTAATTTGCTTAATTAAAATAGTGGATTAATGTATGTATTTTTTTAATATAATAATGAGGGAATTAATTAAACTCATTATTTTAATATGTTACATATGATTTAATAAATTAAATTAATGGTAATACATGGTATTGTATTAAATGCTATACAAATATATCATGTTCTAAGAAATTAATTAAATTTAATAATTATGTTAAGTTACATATATTAAATGTAACTATGTAATGGCCTAATATGAGATAGTATGCCAAATAGATGTATATTAAATTATTAAATTAAAATTTGAGTAATGGTTACATATATATATATATATATATATATATATATATATATATATATATATATATATATATATATATATATGTATTAAAAGTGTTATTTTTATAATTGGTTAATTCCATTTTTAATGGAAGGATTTTATACATATTTGTATATGTATAAATTTACCAAATTATGTTTTAATTATATTACATGTATCAGTATGAATATAATTATAATATATGTATTGATAATACATGTGTTAATATATAAGAGATATGTAATATTTAAATGTTGATATATGTATGAAACATGCATGAAATGCTAAGTATTACTTGTTAGTGGAATGATAAGTTAATTTTGTGAGTGGGAGTTAAAGTATAGGTGTTTGAGCTTATGGCAAGCCACCTTGAATTAGTTTTTGAAAGTGGAAAACACCTAGTTGTTTGGTTAAGTGGGAGAGTTAGTGGGAAACTCTAGCAAAAATAATTCAGCCTTTCACTTAGATTAGAGAGTTGATATAATTTCCTTTCCTAAGTTTCTAAGCTAAATTCCAGAGTTTATGAACTCTATACCAAAATCTCCCCAAAACTAGAGAGAAAAATAACTAAAGTTATATTGTAAGCTTGATTTGAAGAAGTAATCGAGCAAGTGTTATTCAAAAGGGGAAGATTAAATCAAGCATGAATCAAGGATTGTTCAAGAAATCCTCCATTCAAAGGTTAAAAGTACTCTTTACTTTTAATTTAAGAAATTAGTATTGATTCTAGTTTCTAATTGTTGTTAGTTTTGGTTGTGGGGAGTGTGAATTGATTGGGAATCATGGAGGATTCGAAGTATAAGGTGGAACTGAGTATGGAGTTATGTGTCTATGCATTGAATTTATACAAATTATAAGTTTTTAAAACATGTTTATAACATGTTCGATGAAAGTCCCTAATGAAAGTAATTTGTTAAAACATGTGAATTAGATGACCATTTTCGGTAATCTATATGAATTAGTTATACATATATGAGTTAGAGGATAACTCAAGCTTAATGGATGATTTTAATCATGTCCAGAGTGGATTTTGAAGATTTTCCAACAAACTAGTAAACGTGTTAAATATTGTTAAACGCAGTTTTTCGGGCGATTGTTTTGTACCTTTAAAGAAGCCATTTTGGGCAAGTTATATTTTTCTAAAATACTTTGTTTTATGGCATTGATTGTATTAAAAAATGGAAGCAATTAGACGTATATTGAACAAGTTAAAATTCTGCAAAGTGGCTAAGAAAATAAGAAAATTCAAAATTCTGGAAAATGCTATGTCCTGAGCAGTCTGCAGGGTAGCACCTCGACGTTGGCCTAAGGTACATTTCCAACGCCCTGACGTTGAACTGAAGTTTTTAATTTTTATTTTTTTGAAATTATTTTAGTGGGACTTGGCTATGATGTGTTATATTATAAAAGGTCTAGAAAGATGATTGGGGTTTATAGAGAGTTTATGATTATATTAAACCAATACAATGGTTACGTTAATGAAATTTTGAATAAATTAACGAAACGAGAATGATGAACATTTAAAATCAAATAGGGTTAAAGAAACTAGTAACACAAACTAGTATGACGAACGCTTGAAAACCAAAATGATTAAGAGTTATATATAACTAAGTAGCGAGTCGATATTATTATTATTATTATAAAAGCAATACACAAAAAGATAAAGTAAGATTATAGTCTAAAATATAAGATTAAACATAAAGTCAATCTTTGACTAATAATGTGTTATCTATCTCACATACCGTGTAGGTTGTATGTGAAACGCTATTAATTAGCGTAAAGTTATATAACAGGCGTAGTTAAGCGTATAGCTGTGAACGAGGTTACATACAAGTTTTTCAATATTTTTTGTATATGGAAAATTGTTCTAATGTGCCTTGATGCTATAATGTGCTAATACTTGTTGGTATTCAGTTGATTAATGAAAGTTAATTTGTGATGCCCCTAAATCACTATACTTTCTATACTTGATTTGACGTTTACTATAAATTCTAATTCATTAAGTTTATAGATGATTCTCTTATTTATAAACTTTATCAAATTGAATTTCAGAGTATCAACAATAACATGAACAATCCGTAATATTAATACACCCCTTCAATCCAATAGTTTCATAAACAAAGTTCTCATCTTAATTCCCAAAGATCTTTCATCATTTCATACTAAGTCCTTGTAATCAATGCAATGGACGTAATACTCACTTCTACTAATTTAACCTTAAGATTTAGAGATTCTATAACTTTATATATCCAAGATTCACAATATTAATAATAAGATGGTCCTTGAAACAGAAGAATCTTGCGATAAATATTTGCATCTTTATCCGTGGTAAGATTCTTTTTCTTACAAAATGCCTCATATCATTCAATACCCTCACTTAGAAATATATCATTATAGAGCTATCTCTTCATATTGATATTCCCTATCTATCCGAAGTTCACAATATTATTAAAACACTTGTTCTTGGAACAAAAGAACGTTGCGATGAATTTGATTTCTTCATCGGTGATAAATCTCTGGTCTTACAACACTCATAATGGTAATTAATATCCCCATTCAGATGTATAGTTCATTATCAATACTATGTTAATGTTTAATAATTCTATGTTAGACATAATAAGAGAATGTGATAAAACATGATAATATTAATATAAGATTCAGTTACATGGTTTGCTTGTTCTTATTACATAAGTCATCAAGACTTAAAAGCAAAAGACAGGCAATATAAGAAATCATGTAAACTAATCGACGCATTTCTTCTTTCTTTTCTTCTTCTAGTCGGAGCTTTCAATTTTGTCTGCAAATTAGTTTTATTTACAAGGGTGAGCATACAAAAGCTTAACAAGTCTAAACACATAGCATATACGTGAACTTACACCGATAGGGAATTTATGAGGTTCATAGCTCAACAAAAGATATTTTAATTTGTTTTAACATAGCAAACTGAGTGGTAATTAAACCAAAAACTATTGTTCGTCTGTCTTTTGACTCCGAGACTATCAATGGATATCAATAGGGGATCAACCTAACGACATCCTATGTTATACGTAATGTACACTCCACTAGATTAATCATGAATAGATTTACAGTTTCGTTTAACTCAGATTGTTTCACGTGTAGAGGTCGCACCAAGACAACTTGGTTTGACTAAAGAATTATAGCAATTCAATACTGCACGAATAAATATTTATTTCGTAAGTTATGCCGAAATAAATAGTAATAACTTTCATGTGAAAAATCTATAACATGTTGTCGCACAAAGTGTATAAATCACATAAAAAGCTTGTAAACATCAAGTTAGGGTAGAAGACATGCCTTGTATATCTTTTACATATAGATATTAAGCGCTCTTCGCAATCCCTACATAATTTATAAGTTTATATAAACTAGTTAAATTTTATAATAATTTATCTTTAAATTTTATTTCGGGCATTATAATTGCTTATAAATAAGACTTTTTTCACTTTATCTAAAATAATTTGAGCATTATAACTGCTTGTAAAATGAATATTTTTTTTCTTTATAATAGAAATAAATCGAACATTATAACTGCTTATAAATAGGACTTTTTTACTATATATCTAAAATAATTTGGGCATTATAACTGCTTATAAAAGTATATTTATACTAAATATAAGAAGAAAAATAAATATAATAACCACTAGAGTATACCTATTGCAGTTCTTGCTTTAACGTATAATTGCATAGAATTTTGATACTTGAAATATATTTTTCGTTCATAATAGCTCTCAAATTATAACTATAGAGTATTTTTTCTCTTGAATTATTGTTGAAATGGTACAAAACTAATGAATGGTGAGCCTGCTATTTATAGAAAAATCAAGTTACATTAATTGCTTGTTAGTGACTGGCTTTTTACGTTTTAGTATCTAAAGTAATTACACTTTAACACCTAGCAAAATTACATTCTAATCCATCCCTTCATATGATTGGTCGAAAATAATTCACATGGATTTAGTTACAAATAAATCGTGCTAGTTTTTCCCTAGTTAGTGTAATCATGCTAGTTTTTATTTGTTTGGTTACACCAACTTAGTTACACATAACCTAGTTTGTTTACAACTAAATATCATTTACTATCTTGGTTAGTATTCTAGTTTATGTAACTTGTTAACCTTTTCCTAGTTACGAATTAGTTCAATTTCAACTAATTAGTATAATACATGAGTATTTATACGTATTTTCTTTCGTATAATATATCATATAATATTCATATTTTAGTTGTATTATATCTCGTATTATTTTCTTATTAATCTTATATAAACTTTCGTTAAATTCTCATATTGTACCTTATATTATACTAGTATTACTCTTCGTATTTTTTCCTTTTTCATAATTAATAATCTTCGAAAATTATTTTTGCTAGAATTTTTATTTGTAAAAATGTATCTCTTGCCCGTAAAAACGCTATTTAGGTATGTGAAATTTCAAAATTTGAAAGACAATTTCCAAATAAATAGTATTTTTTGTCTTATTCTCGGGAAAAATATTAGTCCTTGTATTTATTTCCCGTATAAATTCTTTGTCGTGAAATGTAAAAAGTCAAAACGTTGAAAAGAATTGTCAAAAAGACGAAAAACTTTTTTTCATGAATATAATTTTATTTGTTTTTCGAGAAAAACTTTTATTGGCTAAATAACATTTATACCTCATATAAACGCTATTTCATGAAATGTAAAAAATCAAAACGACTTAAGACGGTTGATGATTTTGCTAGGTTATAACCCTTAGGATTTAGGTTTATACCTTAAATTATCTTTTGGATTTTAATAAGCGTTAAGATTAACTAGTTGAATAAAAAGACAAAATCTAACACAGAAATATCACATAACACCTTATGAACATCAATTCAATATTTATTTATTCATATAAAGTCATATTACAAGATTCTCAAAAGTTCGGAACATTACATTCACCTCTACTTATAAGAATTTTGCCCTTAAAATTACAGTACTAAATTAAAAAAATTAATATGGATAAACTATCTCCATTTTGTCTTCTAACTCTCACTTAGCATCTTCCATGGACTGATTTTTCCATATTACCTTCACTGAAGGTATTATTTTATTCCTTAATACTTATTCTTTCTTCTCAACGATTTGAATAGGATTTTCTTCATAACTTAGATCCTTCTCGATCTAGATTGGTTTGTAACTAATAATGAGTTTGTACTCGGGTTTATAGGGATGCAATACTGAAATATAAAATGCATTAGGTATATGTTCCTGTTCTGGAGGCAAGGCTACTTTAGAAACTACCTCACCTATTCTCTTTAAAATCTTGAATGGTCCTATAAACCTCGGACTCAACTTTTCTTTCTTTCCAAAACGAATCTTCCCTTTTTAGGGAGACTTTTAAGAAGGTAGGACTTCCAACATCAAAGGCTCTTTTTTGATGGTGTTGATCAGCATATCTCCTTTGTTACTCTTGAGCAGCTCATAATCTTCCTTGAATGATTCGAACTACTTTCGCAGTTTGTTGAACTAATTCTGGCCCAAGTTTTTGTTGCTCACCGACTTTATCCTATCACACAGGTGTTTTACACTTCCTCCCATACAGGGATTCATAAGGTTGCTTTCCAAACTAACGTTGTAACTATTGCTGTATGCGAACTCCACCAAAGGTAAGTGGTCTTCTCAACTTCCTTCAAAATCCATCTTACATGCTCTCAACATATCTTCCAATGTTTGATTCATCCTCTCGCTTTGGCCATCAGTCTGTGGATGATAAGCCGTAATTAATCTCAACTGTGTCCCAAGATGTTCTTGTAGATTTTTCCAAAAGTTTGATGTGAACCGTGAATCTCGATCGGACACAATGGAAATCAAAACCCCATGTCTAGCTATAACCTCAATTTATAATTTGGCTAATCGATCTAGTGTGAACTTGACCTTGATTGGTAAAAAGTGAGCAGAATTTGTTAGTCGATCCATTATTACCCAAATTGGATCTTGACCCTTTTGTGTGGTTGAAAGTCTTACTATAAAATTTATTGTTATATGCTCTAATTTCCACTTTAAAATTTTCAACGGTTGCAACAACCCGCTTAGTCTTTGATGTTCTGCTTTAACCCATTGGCATATCAAACACCTACTAACGAATTCAGCCACCTCTCCTTTCATGTTGGGCCACCAAAAATGTTGACTCATGTCTTTGTATATTTTAGTGTTACCTGGGTATACTGAAAACTTAGTACTATGTGCTTCTGACATAATCTCCTCTTTCAACTCTTGTACTGAAGGTACCAATAATCTTGATTCAAAATTTATGATTCCCTCATTATCTAATTTGAACTTATTGTTCACATTCTTAGTTATTTTATTTTTTATTTTCTCATACTCTCCATCCTTTTCTTGTATCTCCTTGATTTTTCCCAACAAAATTGAGTGATCCTCCATTACAAATAATTTTCTTATTGAGATAGAAGGAAACCTCTCACCTCAATGTCAAATCTAGCAAATTCTTTAAGCAACTGATCTTGAGTTATTAATACCATCAGTTTCTCTTGATTCTTCCTACTTAGCGTATCTGCAACTATGTTGGCTTTTCTTAGATGATATAGGATCTCACAGTCATAATCCTTTATCAATTCCAGCTACCGTCTTAGCCTCATAATCAACTTCCGTTGTGTGATTTTTTTTTAAACTCTTGTGATCGGTATAAATTTCTTACTTCTCTCCATACAAGTAATGCCTCCATATTTTCAAAGCAAATATTACTGCTGCTAATTCTATATCATGAGTAGGATACCTTATCTCATAAGCCTTCAATTGTCGCGAAGCATAAGTAATGACCTTTTCATGTTGCATCAAAATGCAACCTAATCCTTTATGTGAGGCATCATTATAGATTACAAGATCTCCACTATTATCTAGTAAAGATAATATCGGTGCCTCACTTAGCCTATTCTTTAGCTCTTGAAAGCCTCCTTCACATTTATCTGTCCATACATACTTCACTATTTTCCTTGTTAAGTTGGTTAACGGGGTTGCTATTTTTGAAAAGTCTTTGATAAATCTCCTATAATACCCCGCTAAAACCAAGAAAGTTTTCACTTTGGTGGGTGTCTTTGGCTACTCCCAATTTACCACTGCCTCAATCTTTAATGGATCAATCATTATTTCGTTCTTGTCAATGACATGACCCAGGAAGTGAACATTTTCTAGCCAAAACTCACATTTTAAAATTTTGGCATAGAGTTGTTCCTTCCGTAAGGTTTCTAGTATACTTCTCAAGTGGTCAATATGTTCTTCCAGTGTTTTTAAATGTATCAAGATATTATCCATACTTGTCTAGACTTGACTTAAAAACCCTATTCATCAATTACTGTCAGAGCAATCGTTAACCCAAAGGACATTACTAATAACTTGAAATGTCTATATCATGTTTGAAACGCTGTCTTCAACACATCTTCACTCCTAACCTTTAGTTGATGGTAACCTGATTGTAGATCAATCTTAGAGAAGTGTTCGACTCCGTTCAATTGATCAAACAAGTCTTCTATTCTAGGTAATGGATACTTATTCTTTATGGTCAACTTATTCAGTTCACGATAGTCGACACATTATCTCAAAGTTCCATCCTTTTTTTTGACAAATAACACAGGTGCTCCCCATGGAGAAACACTAGGTTGAATGTACTTCTTTTCCAATAATTCTTGTAGTGGAACCATCAAATCTTTCATTTCTGCATGTGTCATCCTATATGGAGCTTTCAAAACTGGTGCCATTCTAAGTGTTAAGTCGATGACAAACTCGATCTCAATATCAGGTGGGAGACCAAGTAAGTCATTGGGAAATACGTTTGTGAATTCCCTTACGACTGGTATTTGATCTATATCTAACTATTTCCTTTGAGTATCTACGATATAGGCCAAATAGTTTTGACAACCTTTCTTAAGTAACCCCTATGCTTGCATTGCTGATAAACAACGAGATTTTCTTGGTAACTGATTCCCATTGAAAATGACTTTAGACTTCGACGTTGTCAAAAGGTTAATGCACTTTCGTTGGCAATTAATCATTGCTTTATGAATGGTTAACCAATCCATGCCTATGATTACATCGATTTCCCCCAATTGAATGGGAATAAGATCCATCTTTAAATCGTGACCCTTAATCGCTATGCAACATTTCTTAAGGATGTGTTTAACAGGTATTATTTCTATATTCACAATTTTTATGTTCAAGGGAAAATCTAAGTTCTCACTAGGCATATTCAATTTTTTAGTAAATTCATGTGAACCAAATGAGTAAGTAGCACTCGAGTCAAATAGCACAAAAGCATTTATGGAGTTGATCGGAATGATACTTGACACTACATCTTGAGATACAACTGCATCTCTTACTGTCATATTGAAGGTCCTTATCATTGGATGGCCTGGGCCTCCCTGTGTAGTTGTCGGGGCGACGTTACTCGCTTTGCACCCTCCAGTTTCTCCTCCCTTCTTCGGGAACATCTTGGCTTGATGTCCCGTTGCTCCACAGTTGAAGCAATTATTTTTCTTTGGATTAGGGCAACTGGTTGCTATGTGTCCCTCGTGTCTACGGTTGTAACAAACAATTTTGCCTTTAAGGCGTTTTCTCATATGGCCCTTGTCATATGTCTTGCAAGGTTTACCTTTCTTTTTTGTTCTCTCCCTTATTTTGTTTATTTCCTCCTATATTATTCCATTTTCTTTTATTATTACTATCCCTTTATTGCTACCTCCCCCATTATTTTTGGTTATTTTCCTTCTTATATTTATTATAGGCATCACTGTTGCATTCGGCGATGATGATCTTTTCAAGAATTTGGGAAAAATTCTCTATCTGTAACACAACAACTTGCCATGAATCCAGGGTTTCAACCCTTCTTCGAACCTCTTCGTTTTATGCTCCTACGTCGCTACTTGGTGCGGAGTGAAACATACGAGTTCATTAAATTTGGTGGCATATTGGGGCACAGTAATGTCCCTTTGGGTTAAGTTTAAAAACTGGATTTCCATCCGATTTTGCATGCTTGTTGGGAAACAATTCTTGAAAAATAATTCCTTGAACCTTTCCCAAGTGATTACACCTTCTATCGCCATTGATTTGTTAGCTTCCCACCAAAAGTTCGCTCCAACCTTTAACAGATAGGCATCGAATTTTGTCTTTTGGTTTTCACCAACATCGACTACATCAAAAGCCTTTTCAATTTTGGTAACCCAGTTTTGGGCATCGATTGCTTCATTAGTCCCTTTAAATTCGGGAGGTCCCACATTTTTAAAGTCCTTAAATGTGACTTGATGTGTTTAGGGTGTAGTGTTTAGCGGTCGATTATCTAAGGCTCCTAATAACATATCCATGAGCTGTTGCATAGGATTATTACGGTTTTGATTCTTAGTGGGTACTTGTTCAACACTTTCACTACTATTATTAGCATGTGTTGTTGCTCTTGTTCTTGGTGGTGTAATTTCTCTAAAATAAAAGAAAGACGTGTATAAATATGAAAGCATAATAAAAATAAAATAAATAAATTTACACAACATATTTCATAAGTAAACTTTTTATTAAACCATAATTCCACACATTACAAACTACTATTATCCGAATGAATAATTCACTTTACTACTATTAACATCCCTTATAAAAATGGGAGTGTTAATATTACACACTTAAACATAATTTAAATACCAAAGTCTTCTAATGCTTTTTAGCCTCAATGAAGGCTTTGTTCAACATGTTGGATACTAGTGATATGTTGATGTCATAATTCGATTCATTATTTGCTACGGGAAAATCTTCAACATCCATGTGAATATTCCAATAAGATCAACAATGCTCCCTCTTTTCATATTCAAGCTATTCCTTTAGTAGAACATTTTTTGCTTCCTTAATGGCTAGCAAAGTTTTTAGGCGAAAGCTTTTGTCTTTCATCTATCCAATACCTCTCCAACTCTTCAATTCTGGTTAGGGCAGCTTGCATGTTTGCTCTCGCTTCCCGAACTAGATTGGCTAATAGCCCTTCCTCCTCAGTTTTTTCTTCCTCTACGTTTTGAATGATGTGTTCAATATCAGAAGCTTCCTCTACTTCATTATCAACAACATCTAGGAGCTCCATATCGCGTTGGTGCTAGTCTAGATTGTCTTTAACAGATATGTCAGAGAAGTTCATCCTTAGATTGTATCCATAAGGATCTTCTACTATCCCCTCACCGGGATCACTTTCAGTGTCACTAACATTGCCTATATTTTGAGCATTCATTGCCATTATATCAATCTTGTTTAATACGACAGCCATCATATAAAAGAGTTTAACTTTAATTAGTATATTTCTTTCAATTAAATTTTATGTTTTAAAGGATTTTAAGATTTATTTATGTCTTTTAATTGCATATGGACTCTTCACAAGTCCATTTATTCTTACTTCTATAAGATTATATCCTAAGATACTCGTTACCTTAGAGCTATAATCTACAGCTTTGATACCAACTTGTGACGCTCCCAAATCACTATACTTTCTATATCTAATTTAACACTCACTATAAATGCTAAATCATTAAGTTTAAAGACGATTCCCTTATTTATAAACCTTATCAAACTGAATTTCAGAGTATCAACAATAACATGAATAATTCATATTATCAATACCCTAATTTAATCCAACAGTTTCATAAATAAAGTTCTCTTCTTAATTCCTAAAGATCTTTCATCATTTCATACTAAGTTCTTGTAATCAATACAAGGGACTTAATACTCACTTCAACTATTTTAACCTTAAGATTTATAGATTCTATAACTTTACATATCCAAGATTCATAATATTAATAGGTCCTTGAAACAGAAGAATCTTGCGATAAATATTTGCATCTTTATCTGTGGCAAGATTCATTTTCCTACGAAACGCCTCATATCATTCAATACCTTCACTTATATATATATATATATATATATATATATATATATATATATATATATATCAGTATTTCAGTATAGAGCTATCTTTTTATATCGATATTCCTTATTTATTTGAAGTTCATAATATTATTAACACACTTGTACTTAGAACATAGGAACCTTGCGATGAATTTGGTTTTTTCATCGGTGCTAAATCTCTGGTCTTATAACACTCATAATGTTAATTAAAATTCCCATTCGGATGTATAGTTCATTATCAGTACTATGTTAATGTTTAACAATTCTAAGTCTTAATTAAAGTAAAGACATAACAAGAGAATGTGATGAAACATGATAATATTAATATAAGATTTGGTTACATGATTTGCTTGTTCATATTGCATAAGTCATCAAGACTTTAAAACAAAAGACAAGCAATATAATATAACATGTAAACTAATCTACACATTTCTTTTTCCGGCTGGAGCTCTCGGGTTTGTCTGCAAAATAGTTTTATTTGCAAGGGTGAGCATACAAAAGCTCAACAAGTTTAAACGCATAGCATATAAGTGAACTCACATCGATAGGAAATTTAAGAAGTTCATAGCTCAACAGAAGATATTTCAATTTGTTTTAACATAGCAAATTGAGTGGTAATTAAACCAAAAACTATTGTTCGTCTGTCTTTCAACTCCGAGACTTTCTATGGATATAAATAGGGGATCAACCTAACGACATCCTATGTTATGCATAACGTACACTACACTGGACTAATCATGAAGAATATTTACAGTTTTGTTCAACTCAGCTTGTTTTACATTCAAATGTAGCACTAAGACAATTTGGTTTGACTAAAGAATTATAGTAATTCAATACTTCACGAATAAATATTCATTTCACAAGTTATGTCGAAACAAATTGCAGTAACTTTCATGTCAAAGATTTATAACACGTTGTCACACAAAATGTATTAATCACATAAAAAGCTTGTAAACATCGAGTTAGGGTAGAAGACATGCCTTATATATCTTCTACAAATAGATATTAAGCGCGCTTCGTAATTCTTACATAATTTATAAGTTTATATAAACTAGTTAAATTTTATAATAATTTATCTTTAAATTTTATTTTGGGCATTATAACCGCTTATACATAAGACTTCTTTCACTATATATGAAATAATTTGAGCACTATAACTGCTTGTGAAATGAATATTCATATAATATATTTGAAATAATTTGAGCATTATAACTACTTATAAAATGAATATTCTTACTAAATACTAGAAGAAAATTGAACATAGTAATTGCTTGTAAAATGAATATTTTATTCTTTATAATAGAAATATATCGAACATTATAATTGCTTGTAAGTAGGACTTCTGTACTATATATCTAAAATAATTTAGGCATTATAACTGCTTATAAAAGTATATTTATACTAAATATAAGAAAAAAAATGAATATAATAACCACAAAAGTATATCTCTTGCAGTGCTTGCTTTGAGTTATTGCACAGGATTTCGATACTTGAAATATATTTTTCGCTCACAATAACTCCCAGATTATAACTATAGAGTATTTTTCTCTTGAATTGCTCCTTGAATAGTAGGAAAATAATGAACGGTGAGCTTGCTATTTATAGGAAAACAAAGTTTCGTTAATTGCTTATTAAGGGCTTGCTTATTACGCTTTAGTACCTACAGTACACTTTAACACCTAGCGAAATTACATTCTAATTCCTCTCTTCATATGATTGGTCAAAAATAATTCACATGGATTTAGTTACAAGCAAATCGTGCTAGTTTTTCCCTAGTTAGTGTAATCGTGTTTGTTTTTCTTAGTTTGGTTATACCAACTTAGTTATACATAACCTAGTTCGTTTACAACTAAATACCATTTAATTTAGTCCATATCCAAGTATCTTGGTTAATATTCTAGTTTATGTAACTTGTTAACCTTTTTGTAGTTTCAAACTAGTTAAATTTCAACTAATTAGTATAATTAGTACAATACATTAGTATTTATACGTATTTTTTTGTATAATACATAGTATAATATTCGTATTTTACTTTTATTAAACTTCGCATTAATCTCGCATTAATCTTGTATAATCTTTTTTATAATTATCTTATTATACCTTACATTGTACTTATATTATTCTTTGTATTCATTCCATATTCGTTCCGTATTCATAATTAATAATTTACAAAAATTATTTTAGCTAGAATTTTTATTGGTCAAAATGTATTTCTTGCCCGTAAAAGCACTATTCAGAAATGTGAAATTTCAAAAATTGGATAATAGATTTTGAATGAATAGTATTTTTCGTATTATTCTCAGAAAAAATATTTATGGCTCCCTAGCATCTATTCCCCGTATAAATGCTATGTTGTGAAATGTAAAAAGTTAAAATGTTGAAAAGAACAGTCAAAAAGACGAAAAACGTTTTCTCGTGAATAGTATTTTATGCGTTTTTTGAGAAAAACTTTTTTTGACTAAATAACATTTATACCTCATATAAACGCCATTTCATGAAATATAAAAAGTCAAAACGACTTAAAACGGTTGACGATTCTGCTAGGTTATAACCTTAAGGTTATAACCCTTAGGGTTTAAGTTTTGGGTTTAGGTTTTGACCTCAAATTATTTTCTGAATTTTAATAAGTATTAAGATTAACTACTTGAATCAAAACACAAAATTCTACATATAGAAATATCACACAACACATTATGAACATCAATTCAATCTTTATTTATTTATATAAAGTCATATTACAAGATTCTCAAAAGTTCAGAACATTACATAATTGCTATATGAAACTGTTCAATGTTGTGCTATGTGAAACATGTATGACATGTGAAATATGTGGAAATGTAAAGTGAGTATGAAAGGAAAATTTCGTATGAAATGTAAAGCATGCATGAACTTTAAAGCATGTAGGAAAGATAAATCACACTAAAATGTGATGTATGTATAAAATGCGAAGTATAAATTATGTGAAGCATGAAATATGTTAATTGTTACGCTTTTTGAGCCGACACGCTCATTCTTGCAAATATTTCTATTTGCAATTAAATGAAGAGTTATCAGATGAATATGGTCGTAAGGACTTGAAGCGTGTATTAGAAGCAAACGTTTACTATTTCTTCGATTGATTGTATACTAAGTCATAAAGACTTATTGAATGGAAATGAATTAAGTTATAATAAATTTTGTAATTTTGAATTAGAGACATTCATATTAAATGGAGTTGTGTACTTTACATATACGATTGTAAAGTAAACTATATGGTGGAAATACTATAAGAAATATGGTATATGTTATGAATACGGTATGCTATTTTGGGAATCCATCGTGTTATATATTCCATTTAGTTGTTGGATAATAATGATGAATGTTTAGAAGAATGAATCAAGTTTTGAGGGTTAAGTTTTTGTATACTTATATTTAACGTATCAAAATGAATCATTATATATATGATTTTGAAAACTAAGATAGATTGTGTTAGTGTATGCATGATTAAATTTGATGATAATTTAATGCCGAAATGATATGATCAATGCTTAATTATATTTTTAAAAATAACTTTTATAAAGTCCTTATTGAATTAATGTTGTACAAGGACTTAGTTTAGAAAAGATCAAATTTGTTAGGTTGATCTTCTGAGAAAAAGTGTTGTATAGAAATTTAAGACTTAAAGATCGTATTGAAAGATGATCAGATCAGAGAGCCCACATCAGAATCATATTGCTACATTGGAATCACATTACAAGTTCAGTATCGTATTGCTACATCAGAATCGCATAACAAGTTCAAGATTGTATTAAAAGAATTGAATCGTATTACTAAGTCAAGATCATATAGTAGAAGTTGGTTCGTATGGAAGATCTACATTGCAAAATCTATGATATACAATCAGTTCAGCTTGTAGAGTAAAAGCTGTCAGAATACTGATAATGGAAACATCATGAATTGAAGGGCTCGATGCAAATCTTTCCAAGTCAAAGCTAATGACGAATCCAGTGTTATGATCATAAAGTAAACTATATGATGGAAATACTATAAGAAAGATGGTCTATGTTATGAATACGGTATACTATTTTGGGAATCCAGTGTTTTATATATTCCATTTAGTTATTGGATAATAATGATGAATGTTTAGAAGAATGAATCAAGTTTTTGGGGTTGAGTTTTTGTATAATCATATTTAGCGTATCAAAATGAATCATTATATATATGATTTTAAAAACTAAGTTAGATTATGTTAGTGTCTGCATGATTAAATTTGATGATGACTTAATGCTGAAATGATATGATCAATGCTTAATTTATATTTTTAAAAATAGCTTTTGTAAAGTCCTTATTGAATTCATGTTGTACAAGGACTTAGTTTAGAAAAGATTAAATTTATTAGGTTTATCTTTTGAGAAAAAGTGTTGTATAAAAATTTAAGACTTAAAGATCGTATTGAAAGAGGATCAGATCAAATAGCCTACATCAGAATAGTATTGCTACATCAGAATCACATTGCAAGTTCAGTATCGTATTGCTACATCAGAATCTCATTGTAAGTTCAGAATCGTATTGCTACATCAGAATCGCATAGCAAGTTCAAGATTGTATTGAAAGAATTAAATCGTATTACTAAGTCAAGATCATATGGTAGAAGTATATTCGTATGGAAGATCTACATTGCAAAATCTATGATATACAATCAGTTTAGCTCGTAGAGTAAAAGCTGTCAGAATACTGACAATGGAAACATCATGAATTGAATGGCTCGATGCAAATCTTTCCAAGTCAAAGCTAAAATCTAAAGTTCAGAAATACCTATGTCTACTAGCTAGTTAACATTGAAAGATTAGTCAAAGAATTGCTATATTTGGAAATATGATAAGTTGACATTACAGAAAGGCATTTTTCCTAAACACAAAAATGCTCACTGCAGATATCTTCAGAATCAAGGCAATTAATGAACAATGGCTATATTATAATGGGAAGTTTTCAAGACGACTATAAGAAGAAGAGCAGAATCCAAGAAAAGTAGATATGAGATACTGATCAAGAATTGAAAGGTTAAAAAGCTCTAATATTCATTCTACAAAAAGCTGAAAAAATCTCATTCATGTTGTTAAGTATTTGAAAAGAAAAAGAATCATATTGCCAACACAGCAACAACTCACAACTTCAGTATCAACAACAGGAAGACGAGACTTCGTGACTCACCTGATTCTGAGGGAATCAGACCCTGTGTGGGATAGACTTAGTTTTCAAGTGTGGTGGTTCTTAGAGGACCAGGTCTTAGTGATCGAAATTCAGAGACTAAGTGACTCAAAGGGACTGAGTGTCCAAGAAATTCCAAAATCGTGTGACTCAAAGGAATCTTAGTGGTTCAGTTGTAGCTGATCTTAGTGATCAATAGCCTTAGTGAATTTCCTATTCATGGAGTATAAGAGTGGAGTAAGAGTTATTACGTTTTCGAACCCCTTAAAACTTGATGTTTCAATTACTTTATGTCATTTACCTTCTGCTTTATAATTATTTATGGATGTGATTGCTTATGATTTTCAAGTTCCAAATATCAGAACTACTCATTATAAAGTCTTACATCTAAGGGGGAGGTTCTAAAGTATATTCTGCTGTGCTTATTTGATTTTTTAAAAAGAAAAATCACAAAGTTTTTGAAAAATCCTATTCAAACCTCCCTTCTAGATCTTTTCTGTGCTCACTACAAAAAAATGGACATTTGGCAACGATTTTTCAGGCAACGATTTATAAAATCATTGCCAAAAATACATGTTTAGCAACGAAATTTGTCATTCATTGCAGATTTTAATACTTTCATTTTTCGCAACGAATTTCATAGGTTGTTGCAAAAATTTGTTGCCAATTCGTTGGCGGGAAGAAAAAAAACCTGTCTATTTACTTTTTTTGTAGTCGATTCGTTGCCAATTCTTGATGGACATTCTGCAACGATTTTTGTCATTGCCAAAAATACATGTTTAACAACGAAATTTGCCATTCGTTACAGTTTGTGAAAGGTTTTTATTTTTCATAACGAATTTTATAGGTCGTTGCAAAATATCGTTGCCAGTTCGTTACAAAATTTCGTTGCCAATTCGTTGGCAGATTATGATTCATTATACCAAGTCCCTCATGCTAGTCAGATTTTGATTCATTATAATTTGTGATTTTTTTTATGAATTTACTGAGAGAAATTCCTTCACTGAAGTTGAACTTATGAATGACAAATGAACCACTAAATTATAATGAATTTCCAAATTATTCTTTTTAATTTAATATTTTATTATATTGTTAACTTATTATACTAACAAAATATTAATTAAATATCTCATTAAAACATAAATTACAAAATAGTTCACATAAATTTTATATATACTAAATGAGAAACTAGTTAATATATCATTTGAAAAGAATATATTGTATATAAAGCTAGTATAACCAATATATATACACTAAAATTACAAGAGTTGTTATCAAAAGCAAGTGTCATATCACCTACAATATGTATTCTCAAATATTACACAAGGATGAAAATCTCTAGCTATAAGGCATGATAATTGTCAGCTCCTCATTATCTTCATCTTCAAGCAAGTCAAGGTTGAGCCTTTAACTTCATACTGCAAGAAAAGTATCAAAACTCAATTTTACAAACATGAATAACAAAAGATTAACTGGCTAAACATAAATTAAGAAAACAGTTCAACAAAATGAGAGAGATCAAAATATAACGATCACCAAAATTGAAATGTTCATATTGCTAGATGATAGATAAATTTATATTGAAACAAGAAAAATTGCACTACATTGAGTTAACCATATCAGTACTATATCGTTAAGACATCAGTACATACAACTTTAAGATTCAGAAACATATTATCAAGGCATGACAGTTTTGTATTCGTTACCTATCCTTTACACTGAAACATGGCTCCATGATCTCAAGCTTGACATCTATATTTGCAGCAGAACTTTCTTAACACCTTTATCTCTTCCTCATAATCTTATATCTTTCATATTTCCTTTACTTTAGCCAATATCTGACATATGTATTTCTTAACTTACATTTTTCTATTTTAATTCCCCCATGTTCATCAAACTTATCACGTATTTGGACTCAGGAACTTACCATAATCATATGGTTGAGGAGCTTGTCCTAGTCAGGCCATAGTCGCCCATTCGCTAAAGGGGCTCCACCATACAATCATGAGTCACGAGTTTACCATACGCTTGAGTTTTCAGAACACTCAACTAACCGTACTCTTCCTTACTTAGGTTATAGCCTAAGGTATCATTTACCTAAGGTTTATAACCTCTAGCTCTGATACCAACTGTAACGACCCCGAAATTCGACCCACTTTGTTATCTTAATTTTCATATTTATGAAACATTATCTTTCTTACGTCCAAATTTCGGTCCGTTAATATATCTTTAACCACCTTAACTGATCCATTATTTAATTTCAATATCATCAATTACCAAATTTTCGGTATAACTTTTTCTTTTTCTCGACTTAATCATTGTATTAAAACATTTGGATATTTAAAATCCTTACATTTTGATCCTAGTCCCTGGATCGCAACCTTTACTTATTCTTCTCTTTCTGTAACCCGTATCATAAAGATCCACATTCAACATTTAATGTCATTTATATTCATACAATATTCTTATGTCATAATTCATAGTCAGACATATAATAGTCTCTATCATAATATTCATATTGAACAATTACAGTTCACAATTTAAACTATACTCGTCATATTCGGATCCAACTTATCTGTACATACAGCATATCAATATAACTTTGACAAATTAACCACCTTCAATCATAATACAAACATTTAATAATCACATTCATAACCTTTTAGGAAAATCCGTCTCTACAAAATCTGATATTCTTGAAATTCATTTCTTTCCTGCAAAAATATTATTTAAGCAAGTAATGAGCACAACGGCTCAGCAAGTTCAACAGTTTATGTGTCACATAGCACATACCTTAATATGCTTGGTGTGTGTCAAACATCATGTGCTTGTGCTTCTACTTGAACAATATATCTCATATATATTCATATCGTTGCACAAAGAACACATTGTAGTCATATTAATCACGTATCACATAACACATAATTTGTATGCATTTAGAACAAGAATTACATATTATAACAGTTCAACATTTAACATAGAAGGGACTGAAAAACTTGCCTGGCGTCCAGTTATTTAAATTGTTAGCTCAAACCCTTAACTCGATCAACCTATGATCATAAAATAATCAAATAATAATTATTTAACTCCTTGTGATATTAATTTAATTAATTAATATCATCTCTAGGCCAATTATTAATTTATATGGCCAATTATATTCACCTCGTTCTTTAAAATATTCCTTTAACTTAATATAAAATATCTTTTATACGGACAACCCCGCTCATCGGATAAAATTTAACATATCTGGTTGTCCAAAAATTTTATTTAAACATTTTCTAACCTTTAAACCCATTTGATTAATATTTAAAATATCTAAATATTAATCCTCAATATTTAATATTTTTACAAAAATATTAAATTTAATGTCCAAACATCATTTCTATATTTTTAGTATTTTTCTATAATTTTCTAGAATTTTTAAACAATTTTTAAACATTTATTTCAATTAAAACTAATTCTGGGGGCATTTTGGTAATTTCCGCGCACATAGGGACTCATTCGGTATTTTCCGAAAAGCCCAGGGGCATTTTCGTCATTTCGGCAACGTTAGGGACAAATCCGGAATTTTCCGGAAAGTCCAGGGGCAATTCTGTAACTTCCGCGGCCTTGGGGACACGCTGGGTATTTCTGGAAAAAGGCAGGGGCAACACGGTAATTTCCAGCATTGCCGGTCGCCCGCGCATTGCGCGGCGACTGTTCCTGCCGACGCCACAAAACGACGTCGTTTTCCAGCCTGTTTCTGGGCTCCGCGCAATGCGCGGCCTGCCCCCCTTCCGCGCCATGAAACGACGCCGTTTCATCCCTGCAGCTGAAAAAAAATTTGGCTGCCGCGCATTGCGCGGCAGCCCTGCAATTCATTTCTTCTTCCCAGCGACACAGTGCATCACCTTTTCCAATTTTTCTTCCATATTGCTCATAATTTTCCCAACAAAATAACTCCAAAAATCACATAATTCCTACATCAATATCCAAAAATTATTTGGAATCATTATTCTAATTATTTATAATTTTTCCACAAAATTAATTTATTACCATAATTCCAAAATAAAATAATTAAATTACTTTTATACCTTCCAAAGCTTCAAATCCTTCCTTGATGACACCAACTTCCTCATCTCTTAGTGTTGGCTATGGTGCTTGCCGGCATGATGGTGGTGATATTGGTGAGGGTGGCGGTGGGAGAGAAGAGAGAGAGGTTTGTGTTTCTTGCCTAATTCATTTTTCTTGCTTTCTTTCCTTTCTTTTAATAACCAAAGCCAATTAACTACTTTGGATAACAAATAAAATTCCACCGCCTCATTCAATTCGGATAAGCCACGCAAGTCAATTCTCTTCCATTCTCTCGCATATTCCATGCATAATTAATTATTTAAATACATTACGTAATTATTTCGTGTAATAAATATTTTATAAGTATCTATAAAATATTTATTTTAATTCACTAAAAATCATAATATGATTTATAAATAATATTAACACCCTTTTTGGGTACTTTTCTTGACAAATTTTGTACACGCATAATGACATGCATGTAATTATTTAAGGTAATTAATACTTCCAAAAATCATAAAATAATTCATAGAACATATACAAATTATTTTTCGTAATTTTTCACTTCATTACTTGGACAACATGTTACACTAACATGTTCCCGTTTCCGAAATATTATCCTTCATAAAAGTCATAATAATTCCATTATACATAAACATAATTTTTACTAATTTAAAACATTCCTTTTTCTTATTTATTATTCAATTTCTTTAATATTCATATTAATTTCTTTACATATAAATTATATAATTTAATATTATATAATTTATATAATTACATTCTTCTTTTAAATAATTTCTTAATCTCCTCCAACATTATTCCATTTAATCACCTTATATAAATTACATAATTATTCTTATATAATTTATATAATTATTATTTTCTTCATACCTTATTTTAATTTCCTTATATAAATTATATAATTATTATTATATGATTTATATAATTACCTTTCCTTCTCCATTAATTTCTAAACTTCTTCCAAAATTCTTGATAAACTCTAAAATCGATAATTACAATTTTATTAACTTCCTCATTCGCTTTTCATTAAAAATTGGATTAATTTAATTATTAATCCCTTAATTTCTATAAATAATAATATTTATAATTATCAATTAAACATAACGTACATATATATAAAAATGTATATATATAAATATATACATATTTAATTCATGTCTTTCACATTATCACATATCCTCATTTAAAATCATACTTCTATACCGTCACAATAATTTTATTGTACAATTTATTGTACCATTACATGTAATTTCTTTTATTCCTTATAAATTGTTTTATAAACAATTTATTTACTTTTTCAATTATTCTAAAATCAACACAATTCATCATCATTTCTGCACAAATTTAATTTATCAATTAAATCCCTTCACATACCTTAAACCACATAAAATAATAATTTATTTAACAACCTTGATAATTTTATCAATTAAATTCTCATTTGATGTTATTAAAGAAATCCTGAAAATTCGGATCCTCACAAACCTTTACCTGATACTCCTCGAATTAAGAAAAACACAAAGTTCTGATGCACCTGTATCCAAAATAAACTGGAAACAAGTTAATACCAAATACTACGTCTAAATATATGTTTAAAACAATCCAAGGTTTCCAAGAGATGTTTCTTTAAATGTGGCTCTGACTTGTTGAAGCTAAGCATGATGTACAAGAAGACAGAATTAACAATTTTGTTACATGGCTTGGCGGCAGGATGTATGTTTAGTCTAAATAAACCTAAATGTCTCGCTAACTTGTGGTTGGAAAATATAAAAAGCTGGCATGATGTAGTTCCACATAACTATGACATACTAACAGATGTGCAACTTCAAAAAATAAAATAAAATGCAGCGGTAAAAGAACCATGTCCTATTTCAATTCTTCCTGAATCTATCAAATTAACAATGCAACACACATTAGTAGGGACAAAAAACTATCTGCTTTCAAATCAAAACAAAGTCGTCTTATAACTTATGAAACTTAATCGACACATTCATTTACAACATCACACTCCTTGGTAAGGATTGAGACTGCTACAAGAATGCTTTAAACCAATGCACTCTTCATGGGTTCATAATTATTCTTAAACTACACTACCTCGTCTTTTCCAGTTGAAATATTAAGTACTTCCCTGTTGCTACATATGCAAGAGAGAAAGGGCTCGATTTTATTTCAGACACGCACAACTCCTAAATTAGGGACTCTCTTCTAAAAAAAAGTTTGGTAACATTTTTTAATAAAAAAAAAACTCTTTTAGAAGTAATATTATATGTAAAATTATTAATTCAATTTTTTTTTATAGTAAATCTAAATTTAAATTTTAGGATATCATAAATTAATTAAAATAAATCGAAATATAACTCTTTTGTAGAACAAAAAAAGTAATATTTTAATATTTGTAATCTATTCCACAAAAGACGTTATTGAAAACGACCCTCAAGATTCAATATTATCATCACTAAATTATTATTATAATTTTGTTTATTGTCAATTTATAATATTTTAAATTATTATAACTTAATATTTTAACTAATACAATTAATATTATAAATTATTTAAAAACTATTTCTAAGAATAAAATTTCTATTAATTCATTCAATAGTTTCATTCAATAGTTTGAGTTTAATAATAATAAAAAAAAATCTATATTACACGTTATGTAATAATGTATAGATGACAATAAAGTGTCATTCAACAACATTATTTAAGTGTGAAAAACTTTTGCAGAACTTCTCCTAAAATAAGAAGTTAAATATCACCAAGAAATAACACCAAGTATTCTACGTACAAGAAATGAACTCAGTTTAGAAATATATTTATACGAAACATTTAATTCAACAAAGACATATTTCCTGTCAAAAGGTAACTTACATCTCTTTTGATAATGTCCTCTCTTTTGCTCTCATTCTTTTAGTATTTTAAAAAAAGAAAGAAAAAACACACATGATTTCACCATCCTTAATATTAACTTTAAATCTATAATGAAAATCTCAGCACACTGATCAAGGTAGATCACCTTGAAGATCATGATTCCTCAATGAAACGTTTGACTCAAGCTTTTCCTTCCCAGACTTTTTCATTAGGAATTAGAATTGATAGGTCTAAATAGCTAATCAAGCACAATACTCAGTTTCTTACGTCACATCCAACATTAAATAATTACACATTTTAGTTAAGGGACCATATATATATATATATATTAGAAAAAAATCCTTCTCAATTTTATTCTCACCCGCCGATTAGCTACCTAATTGTTGAGTTAAAATGATTATATTTAATTTTTACTTATTGTAAAGAAAAATCCAAAAACAAAATAATATGCAAAAATAAGAAAGTATATAATTTTTTATTTTTATTTTATTTGAAATTGTGAAATAATGTGCAATGCCTCAAATTAAGATCAAGGCATACTCAGCATACAATATGAATTTTCCTAGCAGCATGGAGACATTAATATATATATATATATATATATATATATATATATATATATATATATATATATATATATATATATATATATATTGGTATTCTATTTCTACCAAGTAGGATTATGTGATTTACATGATTGATAAGTTGAAGCTGTGACATTAATTAAATGTTTTCTGTTATATGACATGGTTACTGTAAGTGCAAGTAATATTAGAGAGGGAGAGAGGAAGAAATCAACTTAATTTCGATGTATAGAAACCTTTCCCAACCTAACGAACACCATAAATATATTCCATATGACTACTCTTTATCAATCTATCAAAATAACACATTTTCAGAAATCGAACTCAACATGCAAGAAATGAAACTCAGGGACTAAACTGCAGTATGGTAGACTAAAACAGAGCATAATAACAGAGTAAGAGCATTACTTAGCACTACAAGAGCAATGCATAGCAACAGATCAGTAGGAACCAAAGTATAGCACTACACACCCAAATCGGCTAACCCAAACAGACACTAAACCAACAGTAATCAACACAACACTAACAGCACCGCAACACAACACCAATAGTTAATAAAATAGGCAGTTCTAAAGGCGAAGCTGAAGACCACGAACATGGATAGAGTGATTATATAAAAACAATAATGAATATGTATTCAAGTTAGTGTTCAGGTCTGAACATTTTACTCAGTATATGTTTTTTGTTTGTAAGATAATTTATGACAATACAACAAAGTAAAGAATGTAATTGTACATCCCAAATCGACTTCATAAAATTTTCAACATCCTTATAAATTATAATCACCTACAAACTAAGAGTAAGCTAGTATATACTAAAACACTAGTATCAAGGAACAATTCCATATAATTTGATTTGATTTGATTTTTTCTGATTTCATTTATCATTAGAATCAGATTAAGAATTAAATAAACATAACCAAGCCTATATTAAAATAAACATAACCAAGGCTATATAAACAACTACACAAACCACCCGGCTTATGATACCAACAGGTATCTAATACTTTGATATCAATTCATATGTACACAGAGCTTGAAGTAAGCTAACAATGCAATATCAATTCATATGCGACTCAAAAATCAACAGCTTTGAAGTAATTATGGAGTATATATATAAATTCATATCTTTAATTTAACCTTCGAGATCAAATGGCTGGAGAATCTATATCTGAACTAAAAGGAGATAGGAACATAATTAGATATAACCAATCACAAAATTAAGTTTACCAAGCTACAATATAGATAGGGCATGCACATATAGAGAGAGATTGGAAACTGTACCTGTAGTGATCGTAGAACTTTGCAACATATTATTTTACAAAAAAAGAATTTGATGTGCATTTCACTGACATTAACGAATCACCTATATACTTCAATGAAAACTGGAAAGTAAGCTATAAATGTAAGACTGACACTTATTATTATTCCATCTAGAAATAGGTCAACCATGTTCAAGATAACTTTCCTTTGATCAATATTCATACTAAAATAAAGATATGAAACAATGAGGATGAGACCATACAGTCAAAAACAAAGGACCATGACAATAACTATTAATGCAAGACAGTATCTTTAAGAATCTGTTGGTTATGTGTACTCCAATTTGTTAATTGGAACACTTGGAAGTAGCGACTAATTGGAATATTCCAATGGAGAGAAGCAATTACTTAATCGTACTTCAATATAAACTTCCTTTGATTTACATACATTACATGTGTTGGTTTAACCTTTTAACATATCTTGATGATTATTGATTTATGGCTTTTAGGAATTGCAATATGGAATTCCTACTCAATAATCCAAGTAATGACTAGATTGCAAATTTGGCAACAACTTCATGCTTTATAAAAAGAAAGGAAATCTATTGTTGAATAAAATCTCTCTCAGATGCTCAACAGATTTAAGCTAAGAATTTCTAAAAACTGCAAGAAAGTTTGGAGAATACAAACATTGTGGAAATTGGTTTTCTGATGATACATTTGTTCTATCATATCATCACTGTTCAATATAGTTGGATCATAGGTTTCAAAGCTATAAAGCGTATAAATTAAAGGTTATGAATACACCATCAAATTAATAAATAAGCACTTTACCCACATAGTATATAATAAGAATACACAAAATCATTTTTCCTAAAAGCACAGTCAAAAAACATTATAATGAAAATGAAAAGGAGTAATCTTTATTTCTTAACCACCTACATTTAGTCAACCCAAACTTAATACAAGAATGGATGGGGAAAAAACATAGAGTTAAGCTTACATCAGTCACATTGAAAAGAATACACCTTTCAGATCTAATGCCAAAGCTTAACATTTCTAAATACCCAATAAAATTATGTTTTAAAATCCAAACAAAATCAAACTAAAACTCATTTTTTAACCCACCAAATACCTTCATATAACCCCAAAGAGTAAAGGGTGCTAAAGGGGAGATGGAAAGTACCAGCGCAAGAATTAATGGTGTGGATCTTGAGGAGCAAAACCAGAACACAGGCGAGATGGGTCATGTCCCTTGTTAATCTGAATAAATTCATGGCTCCCTTTCTGATGTAATAGAGTATGTGCTTGGATTAACTGGAAATTACTACTTGTAACAGATCTGCTAAAAAGATCTTCCAATATATCGTCGGATTGATCTGCAAAAGAAACAGATGACTTCTCTTTCTGTTCTTTTACGCTTATGTATTTCTCTGAAGAGGAGCCAAAAAGATGCATTTGACATTTTAAAAATTCGTGAAATAGTAGAATTTTAATTAAGACAATCATTGTAAATTATTAAAAAAGTATTTTGTACTATTAATGAAATTTTTTATTATTTGTAACTTTAAATAATAGAATTTCATGAATTTTTATAAACTGTATTTTTATGTCAATAGTACAGAAAAACTAAATTTAATAAGAGTTGTACTTCTTATTCATAATTTTACTAAACTTTTAATATATCACGTTATTAATAGTATAGTTCATTAAATTGTATTAAAAAACATAATAACTATGCATAATAAAATTTGTATAATAACTAGTATACAACATATCAAGTAGGATTTAGTATTTTGACTTCCTATACTGATCATAATAGTTTCATTAATAGTATATTATATATCTATCATTATTGATTTAATTTATTAATCACATAGATGCATTTTCTTAGTTCCAATTCAGATGTGTGAAATAATTATCAAACACATATCAAGTAAGGATTTGGTATTTTAACTTCCTACACTGATCATAATAGTTTCATTAATAATGCATTATATATCTATCATTATTTATTTAATTTATTAATCACATAGATTTATTTTTTACAATAATTTTTCTATACCACCCTTAGTATTAATTGTTCCCTATTTTCATTCTCTGTGCATATTTATAAAGTATTATTGATCATGTATAAAAAATTATACAATTAAATAAGAAGATTGAATGTCTTTTGCACATAACTCAAATACTTAGAATTTTAAGTACTATTAATGCATTTGATGGAATTAATTATAATGACAGGTAGTATAATTTTTTTCAAAATTATTAATAAATTACTACTATGGTAAATTAGTTTTAAATATGGAAATCTTTTTTATTTTGTTCACTTTCTTAACACGGGTAAAAAAATCAACCAAGACTTTTTAAAAAAAAGAAAAAAGAAAAAAAGAGAGAAAGAAAATGGTTAATGCTGCAAACAAAACATAAAAAAAATAGAAAATAATACTACAACATAAATATTAGTGTAATATTAACTAGCAACCAACAGCACGACGTAACATTTGAAGTGATGTCGTTTGGTAATAGGTATTCTGTAATACAAAAATGGAGAGAACGAAGCCACCATGAATACATCTATTGAATTTGGTTCGATAAAGTTCGATTTGATTAACTTATCAAATCGAGTTCGCACATAATATCACGTTCGATTACTCGATTGAACATGTTCGCGAACTATGTGGTTTGGTTCGACTTTGTTCGTGAACAATTCGAGTTCAGTTCGGTTACTTTTTTTCCCAAACCCTTCTATCCCGCTTTCCTTATAGTTAAATTTATATGTAATTTCTTTTTTAATTTTTGAATTGATTTTCGGTTAAAGTGATCTGTCACCTTGAGAATGCATAAAATTCGACCTGGCCGGGCCGCAGGCTTTTTGTTCATCTCTAATTCGGCCAAACAAACATGGCACATTAAGGAAATATTGATTTTCGAATTATAGCTCCAACTATTACAATATTATACTATACGATTTTGGAATCAATCTAAGTTCAATATTTCAAGTATTTTTGTAGATAATTATTGATTTTATAATTTCGTTAATATTGTATTTATATCATTATGTATTTATTTATTCTAATTCAGAGATGAAATAATTATCAAATACACAACATTTAAGAGTTGATATTTTGAATTCCCACACTAATACTTATAGTTTCATTAATAATGTAATGCGCGCGCGCGCACACACACACACACACTGTAATGACCACGAATTTCATTAGTCATTGTAAATATAATTAATAAATATTTAGCAATGAATTTAAACTTTTGTACTAATTAATTGTACTTTAGATAATTAAATAAATGTACTTGTGTATGCGTATATTTGTTTAAAGAATTAAATCAAGGTGTAAAATTAATTAAAGCAAATCTAATTGGATTATATTTTAAATCCAAATGAGTTGATAAACTAGGTCAAAGATATTAACCTAGTAGTCCATGTAATTAATTTAATTACTAGTCCATGTAATTAATTAAACAAGCCCAATGCTTGATTTAATTAAATGTAACCTAGAATATTTAATGTGAGCCCAATGTGTGATATAAACTGAGCCCAAACAATATAATTGAATTAGCCCAATAGAAGTTATTCCTAAGCCCAATGTGAAGTCTAATTAAGGTCAAAACTTTGGTCAATATATATATATATAGATGTATATATGCACAAGTTAGCATTTAAAATAAATCAAAAATGGGACAAAAATGAGGGGGAGTGGCCGACCAAAGTAGGCCCCTTGGGGGTGGCTTGTGAGCTTCATGTTGCTTAGAAATCAATCCATGTCATAAGTTGTTCAACTACCCTAGTCATTCCAAAAGTCTATCAAGTGGTCATTCAATGGAATAGTAAGCATACTTAGCCTTTAATTTCACCAACATAGCTTGATTAGTGAATTGATGCTAGATTAGTGGTGGACTATAAATAAGATGCTCACTTGGTTCAAGTTTGTTGGTTCATTTGTTAGACATTTCCAAAGAGAAAAGAGAGAGCATTTGTTAGCTAAAGAGAGAATACACATAAGTGTTGAGTGAAAAAGCTAGAGGAAGCCTTGGTGAATGTCCACTAGCTACACAACTTACTTCGGTAGAAGGAGAAGAAGAGCAAACAAAATCCAAAGGTTTAAAAGTGCTCTCTCTTCTTAAAATTCATTTTTGTAGTCTAGATAGCTTTTGATCGGTTAAAATCTATTTTTAACCGATCAAAACTCGTGTTGATGATCTAGAAGTATTTAACTATGTAATATATGTATATTCATAGATCTATGTGTTTATAACATGATTTGGTATGCGAGAAATGCATAAAAGTTGTATAAATATGCGTAACATGCTTTATCGGTAAAACCCTAACCATACATGCTATGTTTAACGTTATATTTTGAAATGTACAAATCGAAAATTAGATTTTCATGGCTAGAAAGCTAGATCTATGAGTTTTAAAGAAAAACCATTTTTGAAATTTTCAAAAATAATGAATAACAAAGAAGTTATAGCTTTTACCGAAAAGGATGTCGTTTTTAAACCCTAAGTGGTTCGATCCGTAAATTTCGTGTAAAACGTTTTCAAAAAGACGATCGAACCATGGAATATTGGAAAACAAGAAGTTAGAAACACATCAACACTGATTTGGTGTTATTTAGATGTGTAGATTTCATTTAATCAAGGTTTGATCAAAGGGTATCAAAACTGTCACAAAAAAATCAAAAAGTAGCACATTCTGTAGTACAGCGCCGGGTTGCAGTATAATCACTGCGCCGCGGCGCAGTGCACTATTACCCGAAAAAAAATAAAAACCGAACCGGGTTGGGTCGGGTCTGGTTCGGGTCAGAAAATAAAAAATGTTCTAAAAATCATTTTAGTATTTTTGGACTTAATAAATATATTTTAATATATATATATAATTGATTTAATGATTTAAAAGTGTATAAATATTATTATTGAAATAATAATATAATAAAGGTAATAAAATATGATTAAATAAATAATAATATTAGAAAATTATTAAAATATTATTAAGTGTATAATAATATTATAAAGTCAATAAAATATTATTAAATGATTAATAATATTAGATTATCAATAAAATATTATTAAATGATTAATAATATTAGATACTTAATAAAATATTATTAAAAGAATAATAATATTAGATATATAATAAAATATTATTAAATGATTATTAATATTAGATACTTAATAAAATATTATTAAGTAATTAATAATATTAGATACTTAATAAAATATTATTAAGTGATTAATAATATTAGATGCTCAATAAAATATTATTAAATGATTAATAATATTAGACACTTAATAAAATATTATTAAAAGAATAATAATATTAGATATATAATAAAATATTATTAAATGATTATTAATATTAGATACTTAATAAAATATTATTATATGATTAATAATATTAGATACTTAATAAAATATTATTAAATGATTAATAATATTAGATGCTTAATAAAATATTATTAAATGATTAATAATATTAGATAATCAATAAAATATTATTAAATGATTAATAATATTAGATACTTAATAAAATATTATTAAATGATTAATAATATTAGACACTTAATAAAATATTGTTAAATGATTAATAATATTAGATAATGGTTTGAACTATAGTTAATATAAGTTCTTTGTGGTTGAAATATTATCAAGTATTGATAATATTTCCTAAGTGTTTAATTACCCATAATTAATCAATTATGCGGTTCGTAAGGTTTATAAAGGTCATTATACTTACAAGTATATGATACTAATTTAAGATCAAACTGATTTAATTATTAGGTCCGTTCAAGGATTGTTAAATTAAGTTGGTTAGCCGTAGACGACGCACGAGGCAAGTTTTCTACCCCTTAACTTGTATTTATTGTTGCAGATATTCTTCAGCCATATATACATTTCAATTATTGTTGAGCAAGTATTCTACACTCGTAGTTATTTGACAGACCTTTGAGCGAACTAATTATCAAAAATTACTTCACATCGTTATTGATTATTGTATTCGCACCTAGTGCTTTTACAACTATTTAAGAATGTCTAAGCTAATTGTTTCGGCTAGACAAATGCATGTTTAAATTCATTTAATTGAATATCATAAAAACTTATCCAAACCATTGACTGGTGCGGGTTCTTACAGTAAGACTGAGAAAGAACAACCCTAGTTAAAGGGAATTTTTATTTGTCGGGAAATCGACAACGCGCAAGAAATCTAAATGTGATGCATATACATAGGACATGAGAAGACTGATCCCCTCAAGTGTCCTGTTATTTTTAACAAGGAGTCAGACATTGTATGTCTGTTTTACCTTAGTAGCAGTTCACGGTCATTAAAGACCACTCAGCAGTAAAGAGTCAATCCAATCTTTTATTGAACATTGATTCTTCATATCTTTCGCAATTGTTATTGTTGAAAATCCTGAAGTTATTTCCCTTCATCATGATATATCCAATGATTGTTGTTTATAAACTTGCTGAGCCATTTAGTTGCTCATTCTTGTTATATCATGACTATATTTCAACCAATCCCGAAAGCTTTAAACCGGACAAAGGCAAGGGGAAAGCGAATGCTTAGTTTTAGTAGATGCATGCTAGTTTAAATTACTGTTATGTAATTACTGTTGTAAATCTTTTGTATTTCCCTTAAGATATGTAATGATTTAGATTAAGGTTAATAGACCTTGGGAAGTATAGCCTTTTTGTTAAGGAACATTTTGCATTATTCCGCGAAGTTTGAATACAATTTATGTATTTCATTGTTGTTAAGTATTGTACAGTGAGAACCAAACCCGAGGTTAAAGAACCCGGATTTGGGGTCGTCACACACACACAACACACACACACACACCCACACACCCACACATATATATATATATATACTAATCATCTGCTAATCACATAGATGTATTTCTTTGTTTTAGTTCAAACATACAAAATAACAAACTTAAAAAAAAAAATATCATTAATTATTGTTTTTATGTTCTACATCCACACTCATAATTTCATTTATTAATGTTTACTAAAATATTCAAATTTTTTTTATAACTATAAATAAAAGTTTTTTAAAATTATTATATATATATATATAATATTGAATCTTTACCATCAAAATATGATCTAATGAGTAAAAAAACGCTTTTAGATTTAGTCATTACCGCCAAGCCATCTGATCAAAGAACGTCACGTAGACTCCACTACAAAATGCTGGAATTCAAAATTTTTTGATGCTTCAATGGCGGTGATCAATTCAAGCAAATTATACCTGAGTCGTCAGATCAAGTTGAACCAGGGAAATATAAGTGACTGAAATCATTTCTTGAATTCATTTTCCTTCATCACGTTCTCTATCTAGTGGCAGCATCCCTTGTCTTTCTCTCATCCGATCTAAAAACCCTAGTTGGAATCCAACGCAAAAATCATGAATACAATTAGAATATTAGCAAATCTAAGCTGATTAAAAGGCTCTAATCCTCTTAAAACATGAATCCAGTTGTTTTTTTTGTTAATTCCAAACCAATTAAAGTGTTTTACTTCCCTACCGACACAATTGCACTGATTGATTTGGCCAAAATCATGTTGTTACACCTTTTATTCGCCATATCCTCGTTGCTTCCTGTAATGACCACGAATTCTATTAGACATTGCAATTATAATTATTAAATGATTAGTAATGAATTTAAAATTTTTGTTCTAATTAATTGTGCATTAGATAATTAAATGAATATACTTGTGTATGTGTATATTTATTTAAAGCAATGGAGCAAGATGTTATAAATTATTTAAAGCAAGTCTAATTGAATTATATTTTAAATTCAAATGAGGTGTTAAACTAGGTCAATTAAATTTACCTAGTAGTCCATATAATTAATTGAACTTTAGTTTATGTAATTAATTAAACAAGCTCAATGCTTATTTTAATTAAAGGAAGCATAATTTATTTAATGTAAGGTCAATGGGATAATTAAATTGAGCCCAAACCAATTAAATGGATGAGCCCAATATATGAAATCCTAGAGTCTAATATGGAGCCCAATAGGAAGTCAAAATTGGTCAATGTATATATATATATATATATATATATATATATATATATATATGGGTGTGTGTGTGTGTGTGTGTGTGTACATGTGTATATTAAATGAAGAAAAAATAAAGGAAAAATGGCTTAAAAAGGCCATTTGGCCGGTTGCTATAGGGACCCCACATGGTATTGCTTGATTTGCTTGGTTGCTTCTTTTGTACACTAAATCAAAGTAGCTAACCAACCCTAGTCAATCACATTGTCCATTAACTAGTCAAGCAAAGCAATAGTAATTATAATTAAGCTCTAAATTGACCAACACTAGTGAATTAGGAGAGTTGGTGATAGATTAGTGAAGTGCTATAAATAACATGCTCCACGTACTTGTTGTGTTGGTTAGTTCATTTCTTAGCATTTCTAGAGATAAAAAAGTGAGAGCATTTGAGAGAGAAAAATGAGTATACACTTGTGAGTTGAAGGAGAGTGCTAGAGAAGGAGCTTGGTGTATGTCAAGTAATTTCATAAACCACGTTGGAAGGAGAAGAAGAAGAGCATCCAAAACCTTAAGGTTCAAAAGTGCTCCAAACCCTTTTTATTTTATTTTTGTAGTCTAGATATGTTTTGAACGGTTAAATTACATTTTAATCAATCAAAACTTGTTTTGATATTCTAGAAGTCTTAGACTATGTTATATATGTATATTCATACTTTGAGGTGTTTAGATAATGTTTTGGTATATGTTGTATGCATAAAAATGGAAGAAATGTTCATATTAAGCTTTACCGGTAAAACCCTAGTTGAGCATGTAATGTTTAATGTTGAAGTTGGAAAATGAATTTTTATGACTAGAAAGTTAAATACATGAGTTTTAAAGAAAACCTAACTTGAAGCTTTCAAAAATAATGAAATACAAAGGAGTTATGGCTTTTACCGCAAAGCAGGTCGTTTTTAAACCCTAAATGACTCGATCTTTAAATTTTGTGTCAAACGTTTTCAAAAATACGATCGAACCATGAAATGTTGTAAAACAAGAAGTTAGGAATACATCAACACTGATTTTGAGTCATTTGGATGTGTAGATTTTATTTTATCAAGGTTTGAATCAAAAGTGTCAAAAGTGTCAAAAATTAGAAAATTGGAAAATGTTTCTGCAGTACAGCGCCGGTGCGCAGTGTTGCAGTATAAAACACAGCGTCGGGCATTATTCCGGAAAGAAATTAAAATCCGAACCGGACTGGGCCAGGCCGGGTCGGTCGGGTCAGTCCGGGTCAGAAAATGAAAAGTGTTCCAAAAATTATTTTATTACTTTTGACTTAATAAATGTATTTTTAAATGGTAGATAGTTGATTTAATAATTAAAAGTGTACAAATATTATTAAAGGATTAATAATATAATTAATTTAATAAAATATTATTAAATAAACAATAATATTAGAAAATCATTAAAATACTAGCAAATATATAATAATATTATAAAGTCAATAAAATATTATTAAATGAGCAATAATATTAGATAATAAAATTAATAAATAAAATATTATTAAATAATTAATAATATTAGATAATTAATAAAATATTATTAAATAGTTAATAATATTAGATAATGATTAAAATATTATTAAAATGATTAAAATATTATTAAATGATTAATAATATTAGAAAATTAATAAAATATTATTAAATAGTTAATAATATTAAATAATGATTAAAATATTATTAAATGATTAATAATATTAGATAAATAATAAAATATTATTAAATAGTTAATAATATTAGAAAATGATTAAAATATTATATGATTAATAATATTAGATGATGAATAAAATATTAATAGATGATTAATATTATTATATTAGGAATAAAATATTATTAAATGATTAATAATATTAGATGATGAATAAAATATTAATAGATGATTAATATTATTATATTAGGAATAAAATATTATTAAATGATTAATAATATTATAAGATTAATAAAATATTATTAAATGATTAATAATATTATAAGACTAATTAAATATTATTAAATTGTTAATAATATTAGATAAGTGTGCGATATATATTAAATATTTAATATAGGTTTTATGAGATTGAAATTTTATCCAATAATGAAAATATTTCCTACGTGTTTTAGATATCCGTAATTATATAATTATGTGGTTAAGAAAGAGTTATAGAGAGGTTATCATATGAATGCATATATGATACTAATTTAAAGATCAACTTGATTAATTATTAGGTCTTTTCAGAGAGAATTAAATTGAATTGGTTAGCGGTAATCTACACACGAAGCAAGTTCCTTAACCTTACTCAAATTCTATATTGAGCAAGTTCTCTAACTTTATTCAATTATTGTTGAACAAGTTTTCTCTGACCTTAACTGGTATTTATTGTTGCAAGTTTTCTTCAACTTTATTTACATTGAGCAATTCAATTATTATTGAACAAGTATCTACACTCGTAGTTATTTGACAGAGCTTTAAGTGGATTAGTTATCTAAAACTATTCCACATCATTATTGTTATTGTATTCGCACATAGTGCATTTGCAAATGTATAGTTCATTAATTCAAGAACTGTTTAAAAAAATCTAAGCTAATTGTTTCAGCTAGACAATGCATGTTAAATTCATAACATTGAATATTTTAAAAGCTTATCGAAACCATTGGTTGGTGCGGATTCTTATAGTAAGACTGAGAATGAATAAACCTAAATAAGGGGGATTTTTATCTGTCGAGAAACTGAATTTGCGCAAGATGTCTGAATGTTATGCATATACATAGGATACAAGAGGTTGATCCCTGCATACCAAATTTTCGAGGAGTCAGATATATATAAATGTCTGTTCTACCTTAAAAGCAGTTCATGGTCCTTAAAGACCACTCAGCAGTAAAGAGTCATTCCATTCTTATATTGAAAAATTGATTCTTGATTTCTTTCACAATTGTTGTCTATTGTTAAAACCCTGATGTTAATTTTCCTTTCATCATGATATATCCTATGCCATTTGTTTATAAACTTGCTGAGCCATTTAGGTGTTCATTCTTGCTATATCATGACTTATTTAAGCTAAGCTCGAATGTTAAAAACCAGACAAAGGCAAAGGAAAAGCCAAAGCTTAGATTAGCTTGCATGCATGCTAGATTAATTACTTATATATAATTTCTGTTGTAAATCTTTTGTATTCCCTTAAGATATGTAATGTCATGTTAAGGTTAATCGACCTTGGGAAGTGTAGCCTTTTTATAAGGAACCTTTTGTATTATTCTGCGAAGTTTAAATATAATTTATGTATTTAATTGTTAGTCAGTATTGTACAGTGGAGAACCAAACCCAAGGTTATGGAACCCGAATTTGGGGTCGCCACACTTCCAATACCGCCTTTGCCACCATTGCCGCCATTGCCGCTGTTCAAAATGCCAGACTGGAAGTTTATAGTACAAGGTGATTAAGTTAGAATACAGAGCAACCCTAGTTCCCACTCTGGATCTCCAGATCTGGATGACGTTGAGACTAGTACACCTGGCGGGGATACGACGCTTATTTTCTTTGTTCTATCCAAGCCCAGACATGGACACTAAAGCTGATAACTTCATTGTAAGGTTCATAGCTGAAAATTAAAGCTTCAAACGATCAATTCTTTCAATCAAAAGAAAGGTCCAGGTCTTTGCCCAACTCAGATTTGAATTTACTACTTAATTTTTTTCTTTCCCCCATATTTTTGGAGTTGTTCTATCTAACACAAATACATCCATAGATTATAATAAAGATTTACTACTTCGGCTAGCTTAGTTGAACCTTTAGTTACATCTGCTTTCACCTGCATGTGAAATACACAGACTTAACCTGAACCTATTATTGTGGTCTGAAAAAATACCGAGTTTTACTTATTCGAGATGAGAAATAACTATTTTCATCAGTTGTTTTTAATGTTTCAAATAGGTTGCCTTTAAATTTGGGGTTCTTAAAGGTCTATTTATAACTTTCCTGAACGTTTGGGTTTTAAAATTTTAGCCCATATTCAAAACCCCTTGCATTGTTAAATATGAGAACCAGCACTTAGGCCACCTAATATATATATATATATATATATATATATATTATTGTTAGCGAACAAAGTGCAGCAATAGCACCACTGGACCACCTCTGCCTCCCACAGCTCAGTGTATGCTTATCAGCGTGTCAAAAAAGGCTTTAATTTAGCCTGTCAAAGTAATGATGCCTTTACCCATGGAACCATGACAGAGAGAAGCTCTCCAAACGTTAAGACTTTAGAGGAATCTCATGCTATATGTATTGTGTTCTACGTATTACATTGTAGTATTGCATGGTATAAGTTTTCAATACATGATAGGTGTGTAACTATAGACATTGGACGTTCAAATATTAATAGCCCTATTTTAATGCTGCCCTTATTCTCACCTTTTATAGTCGATAATAAATGCCAATATCTCACATCCACTTTACTACTTTACGAGAGTTGCAACAGCAGCAGCATTAGCTTCCGCCGCATTACCCACCCAGTACTCGCTCGCTATAGCTTCAGCATTCCACTTGTTTGAAGTGTCAATGATCATTTAACTTCCTTTTAAACTTAAATAGATTTGCTAGTTAATACAGATGCAATGGTGGAAACTACTGTAATGGAAGTGATAAGTGGGTGTTGTACCTATGTATTGACTACCTCTTAGCTTAATAATTTATGAGTTCTTAAGTGTTTTATATTATTTTTAAGGGTGTTATGTTAGCTTAATGTGTTTTGACTTTGTTTTGTAGGAATTGGAATAAAGGTTTTGTGCATCGAAGTTTGGAGTTGTTGTGGTTGCATTTTCAGCTTGCCCATTACGCATCAGTCACTTCAAGCCTAATTTCAACCACGATATAATTAGAATTTGTCAAATCTTAAAATATGAAAATTGTAGATCTACTTCTCAAATTTCCATAACATATTAGATCATCTCAATCGAAGTTCGTATGAGAAAGTTATGACTGTTTGACCAGAGGACATCAGTGTAGAAAATGGGTTAGAGCTGAAGGCGCTGATATTAGTACTATTCCAGAGCTGGCAATGCTAGTTACAGTGTGTTGAGCACCAACAGTGCTCCATATAGCATTGTGTGACGGGTCAGACTTGGTTTTGACGCGTTTTTGATGGTTTTTAACTTCGAATTGAATTGGGTTTCCTTCTAATGCTAGGGATTTGATATGTAACCTATAAATATATGTTAAAATATATATTTTAAGAGAGTTTAACATAGAATTAGGGGAACTAACATAGATATATCATAATTAGAAATATAATTAAAAGAATGATTAATTGAAGATCTGATGAAGGATTCAACGTGAAGGAGCAAGAATTGAAGGCAAAGATTAAAGAACACGCTACAAGAATAAGAATTTTTATCTCTTCCCTTTTTCAATTTTTGTAACTTTACGATGTGGATTAATTATTATTTTATGGAATTGATTTCTTCTTCAGTGATGGACTAAACTTTTATTTAGGATTTCAATGGAACCAATTGCGGAGCTTTAATTGATTCATCGTATTTTCATTTAATTAATCTATTTGGATTGTTTATTATATATCTTGCATTAATTTATAATTGTTTGATCAACAATTATCTGATTTCTTTGATAAAATTGGAAAAGGAAGTTTAAAAATAGATCTGGGTATAATAATATATGAAATTGTTGATTCTTTTTTAAGAGAATAACATAATAATGTATAGGATGAAAATATCTATGTGGCATATGTAATTTGGTTGAGAGTTTATTTTTAATGAGTCTAGTTCAAGTTTATATTGCACGAATGGTAGCAAGGTAATTGGATTAGATCTTTTTATTAATTATTTAACAAAGTTAATAAATAGATAGGAATTCTCCGTTAACAACTCATGAGAATTAATTAATTAAAAATAGGTTGAAGAGATTATTGTGATCAATTGGGGAAGTTGTAATCTTAAGCTTTTAAGTATCTAATAATCAATTCTTGTTAACTAGTTTTTAACTTAATATTTTCATAATTATAATTGGTATACGTTTAAATTAGATTAAAATTGATATTTGCGTGATAATTAGATTAGTTGTTATCTGTTCCCTGTGGGTTTGACATCCTTCTTACTACTTTATTACTTGATTGACCGTGTATACTTGCGCGTATTTGTCATTATATAAATCAAACAATAGGAAGTCGAGTCGAATGTGATCTAATACACCAACTATTTATTAATAGATAGTTTATAATATTGGGTTCAGTTTTGTAATAAAAAATAATAATAAATGAAATCATTTTAAAGTATTTTTTACTTAAAAGATTAATAAAAAATTTTAATTTAAAAAGTGTGCATCTGTAAAAGTATCAAAAATATTTTGTTCGTAATCATAACCATCAATCAATTTTATTAAAAAAATAATATAATATCGGATTGAATTGGAAAAAACACGGAACATACAGTACAAAAAGGATTTGAAGTATTTTTTTATCATCACAATTTATGCAAGGATAAAAGTAAATACTACTGTAGTACTTAATAGTATTTTTTAATTTTTTGTAAATAAAATATATACAGACTGACCTAGTAAAACGTGGGTTTGGGTCAAATTCAGAAGTAAAATTACCAGTTTCTTGATATCGAGTTTAATAATCTTCATTTTGTGTGTAAAATATTAAATCTGATTTACATATAGATATAGTGTAACAGAGAGCAAATTTATTATGGTGGTTAGTTTAAGCTTTCTCTTTCCTATTTTAATCACTTCATTCACTTGCTTGTGTACCCAAGAAATCTCTTCCAGTGGTGAAGCCAGAAACTTTGTATTGGAGGGGCCAATTTATACACTCTAAAATCAAGGTTGCATATATAAATGATATAAGAAAAAAAAATATTTGATGGTGCTGATTCTGAAATCACAAACTGCAAGTGCATTAATTGCTCCCTTTTTTTTCTTCTTTTTTCCCTAGTGCCAACTTTCTAAAAATTAGTATAGCATGCTGGATTTCATCTTTTAGTGTTTTAATTGAAGTCCGGTTAGTTTGGTACACTCTAATAAACATTGAGTCATCGACCTATAGTGTTTGCTAGTTAATGTTCTATCAATCTTGCTCAAGTAATAGTTTAAGTGTATTTATCTTTGTACACGACAAATTGGATTTGATATTGTTTTGTATGGGTTCTTTTTAGAATATATCATTCATTTCTTTTGTATTATTTTCTTTTTTTCTTTCTTGAATAGTGGTGGACTGTTTAGTGATGATCTTTTATTGTTGTTTACTTTGGATGTTAAGGCATTGGTCAAAGTTGAGAACAAAATGGTCCAACTAAAATATTTGGAACTTTATGTTTTCTAATTGTTGATCAGCCAAAGTAATGTTTAAAATTGTTGGTTAATCTTAAATGTATTGAGAAGTGTATTAGGAAAGGTAATAAGTGCTCTATAGGGTTCAGTCAATTATACTTGTAAAATAGATCAACTTGCAGTTCTGGTAGTTGTTGTGTTTTTCTCCATTGCCAAGCTAGTTAGTGCTCCATCTACTCCAAAATTAAAGATTTATTTCTAAAACGACAGCTTTAAGAAAAAGAATTTATGTTCTTAAATGTACCGTAGTATTATCCAAGTATTTAGTAGTCGTAGTGTGATTATAGAATGATAGTAACAAAGTAATGGCAAATTAGGGATATAATATAACTTTATAGTCCTAAAATAGAAATTTATCTCTTTTTTCAGAATGGTATAAAAAAGAAAAATGTATCTATAATTTATTAACGAAGGGACTACTATTTATTTCCAGGAACATTGTTACTATTTGATGCAGACTTATGTATAAGGTTTTAGAGAGTTTGGTGGTGATTCATTAGTTATTCCTCCATCTATTATGGGTCTTGAATGAGTTGAAACTTTCAATACTGCTTTCTGTAGAGATTCTTTTACCGGTGTTAATGTGTGATTGCTTCATTTTGTTGGTATTAAAAGTAATTGCTTCATTTTATTGGTATGAATGGCAAAAAAAAATTCCTTCAAAGTCTTTAACTTGTTTTCACCTATTTCTATCTAAAGGCCTGACATCTCTGTGATCTTATGTCAAGTTGTGATGCTTGGCTCTGGGGAAGTGATGTCCATTCATTTATGTAGGTATTTTGTAAATTCATTTTTTTCCCACTTGCCATGTAGCTTCATAAGCTGCAGATAGCCACACTTCTTGTATTGGTAATGCAACTATGAACTGGTGAAGCATATGGCCACATTTTTGAAGCTTTAACTGTCACAGTCATATCCACAGTTTAGTCATGTTCTTTCAAAGGTTTTTCATTTCATTTTAGTGCTATGTACTTTGTGTTGGCTGTAAAAAGTAAGCACAATATCTTCATTATATCAGAAAGGCCTAGACCTTATGGTCGATAAAAAAAATATCACTGTATAATGCTTCTTGTTATTTTTAGGTAAATAATTATATTTTCAAATAATCTTTTTCTTAATGAAGCATTTGTTGACATGGGTGATGGTGCTCAGTTCTTCGTAATGTAGATTCTATATATTAGCTGTGATTAATTTACGAGTTTTAGTGAATTTTCTAGATTGAAACTCGTGATTAATTCGTGAGTCAACTGTTCTGTTTTTACTTGTCAAAAAAGGAATAATTTACTCTTACTGTCCCCTACAACTGTTCATGCAATAATTGATAGTAGTAGAAACTCTTACTTTTGCTTGATAAATTAGGCACATGTGGAGTATGAAACTGAAAAGTGACACAATGCACGTCGATTGCCCACGGCACGCAGACTATGTGTGTCTAAATTCTTTTATTTTCCTTTCTATTTCTGTGAGCTTGCTGTAACAATTTTATTTATAAAATAATTGTAGTTATGGCTTGGGCGGTGCTGTAATATCTAATGACCTGGAAAGGTGTGAGCATGTAACAAAGGTGAGACTTTATTTTTATTTAAATAATATTAACCATCCATCTTCAACAATAAGCATAAACCAAATGCTGGAGATGATAAAGTTTTGTTAGCGTTAAATGTGTCTTTGGCTGTTCTATAGGCTCTTTAATCAAGGATTGTCTGGATCAACTGCTCACAGCCATGTTTCTATCAAGCTCTATGGGGTCGGAAAAAGTGTAGTGGTTTTAAGCGTGAACTAGGAGAATGGTAATATAATACTCTATCACCACAAATAATTATTTCTCTTTTTTCTTTTACTTTTTTATAAAAAAAAACGCGTTTTGAAAATATGAAAAGTTACATATATATATATATATATATATATATATATGTTACTACCATTATCTTAATAATAACTAATACCTCGAGGATAACAACCTTAATGATCTTGGCTACACATGCTTGTCTGTTATTATATTTATTAATTTGTTCCTTTATTAAGACCATCACTTAGATGAGCTCTCCCTTATTTTAGTTCACAGTTCATTAGTAGATATTTGCATCAACTGGTCCTAGAGTCACTTAGAAAGGAATTTAACCTAGATGGTACCCAGATTCATGTTCAACTTGATGACCTTGTCCCATTTTTGGTGCCTAATCTGCTACCCTATTCATGTTTTACATGATATAAAACTTCAAACTTGATTACATGGCTTATTTTAAGAATGTCAAGTTGATAAAATGATGCATTAAATTGAACTATCTACACACTATGATATCAGTCATTGGCATAATTAAAAACTTTTAAATCAACTGATATGCAATATAAGTATGTTTACGTATCTTACATAATTGTGTCAAAGTGGACAGTATGGTATGTCAGTCTTTCTGTTTGGAATTATAGCAAATGATATTGTGGTTGCCTATTTGCCTTTTTCTGCTTATGTGAAATATGGTGTACATTTAGTACAACGCTGCAACTCTATTGTCTTTATGTATTAATTTTGGCACTACGTGCCTTTGCTGACCTATTTTCTTCATTTTCCTACATCTATGACTTGTTATTATTTTTAAATATGTGGAGGAAGACTGCTTCAATATGCCTTACAATATTGGGTACCAAATTTCCTGTATATGATGTGCTATGTTTACGGAAGAAAATGGACGAAATAAGAAGTGTACTCTCTCTCTCTCTCTATATATATATATATAAATATATATTTGATTAAAAAATCGTGGAAACCTTATATGGTTGATTGTAAAGATGATGAATGATTATGTACTGGATGATTTTATTAAGTTAATAATATTTTAGTTTTTTTAATTTATTTTTGTCATTATTTGTTATGGGGTCATTGAGCCAATCAGGTACACAATAAGATTGTCAATTTTTGATTTGGCAACGATACAGTCAATGGCTATTTTGTTACCAAAGTGTTGTACAATTAAGGATATAGCAACAACTTTTTATACATTTAACAACAAATTTTCGTTGCTAATGACATTAAAATACAATTTTTTGCAACAAAAAATTAACCTATAAACAACGGGGAGGATATTGTTGTTATACCCAAATAAAAAGGCAACATTTATATCGTTGCAAATCATATCAATTTTCGTTACACATATAAAGAAACGACAACGTATAGTGTCGTTGCTAATCAACAACTTTCGTTGCTATTGATAAATAACCCGTAACAAACATTATCATTGCTGATTAATCATAATGTCGTTTCAAATTATTATAATCAGCAACGAACATCGTTGCTAAAAATTATACAATCAGCAACGAAAACAGGTTTAGGCAACAATTTCCATGCTTTTTCGCAACAAAAACGTTCGTTGATAAAAGTGAACCAACCGTAATGAAAGTACATGTTCGTTGCCCAAAAAAGAGTTCATTTCATTGCCAATTGGTAGGATTTTGCAATGAAATGTGATTTTCAGTAACGCTTTTTTATTAATTCTGCAACAATAAATTTCGTTGCTAAAGGATCGAGACTTTTGTACGAAAGAGATTTTTCGTTGCAAAGTGTATCACTTTTGGTAACGACCAAAATACGTTTATTGCGGAACAATTAACAACGCTAATTGTGTAATGAAAGGTGCAACGACAAGAAAATCATTGCTAAATCCCTTTTGCAAGGAAATTTGGAACCTTTAGCAACGAAAATCAATTGTTGCTAAAGCCCCATTTTTCTGTAGTGGCATCTAGAAAATAACATATTATAAGGATTGCGATTCGAGAATAAGATAAGGTTTTAAAATTTTTAACTAAAACAATTTAATGAGATATAATGATAGCAAATGTTATAAAATTTTAAAATTAATGAGTTTTATCAATTATATTATTGATTAAATCACGTGGAGTTAGAATAAGGATGTATCGTGAGCACCAAATCTGAGGTCCCTGATAATGAATGCTGTTAAAATTAAGAACGAGGTTGTATATTAACGCACAAGATCGGGATTGAAAATATTCCATATTTTGGGGTCGTCACATTATATATGAGTCCTTGGAAGGCAGATTATATACTTCGGGAAGTACACAATGGTATCTGTGGGGATCACTTGGGTGCTAAGTTACTGTCACATAAGATCCTTTGGCAAGGATACTACTGGCCAACCCTATTGCAGGATGCTAAGGACTTTGTTAAAAATGGCCCAAGTGTCAATTTTTTGCTTCAGTGCCACGATAACCTCCCGAAAAGAACTTTCACCAATTCTATCTCCAATCCCTTTTGTTGTATGGGGGATTGACATTCTGGGTCCCTTTCCACAAAGGAAATGACAAGTCAAGTTCATAGTGGTAGCTATTGATTACTTAACTAAATGGGTAGAGGCTAAGCCCTTAGCTCCTATAACCGAAGAGACTTGCCTTCAGTTCTTCAAAGAACAAGTAGTCTACTGCTTTGGCATTCTGATGATTCTTGTCTCAAACAATGGAACAAAGTTCGTGGGAAAGAAGTTCGAGAGTTTTCTTCAATAACTGAACATTCAACACCGACGAACTTCAGTGGCTCATCCTCAGGATAATAGACAGGTTGAAGTCATGAACCACGAACCAAACCCTCTTGAATGGAATAAAAAAGAGACTTGAAGAAGTTAAAGGGAAGTGGTTCGAAGAGCTCTTACATGTTTTATGGGCTTACTGAACTACTCCTCGGACCATTATGGGAGAAACTCTATTCAAGTTGGCTTATGAAACCAAAGCCTTGATACCTATTGAGATAGGGATGCCATCATCCTGAGTTCAGAATTTTGATGAAATACTTAAGAGTAAGGGACTTCGAAAAAACTTTAACCTTTTAAAGGAATGTCGAGACGCCACAGTACATAAACTTGCAACTTATTAACAACGCACTTCTAGACACTTCAATAAAAAATTTACAGTAGAATGTTTCAAGTTGGAGATTTAATCCTTCGGCAACCTGAAGCGTGAACACCTCAACAAACAGGCAAATGGATGCCTACTTGGGAGGGTCCATACAAAGTTATTGAAGTAATGAAGCCAAACACTTATAAACTTTAGTCAATGGATGATAAAGGTATATCTAACACATGGCATGCAATTAGACTTTGAAAATACTTTCAATGAACTCTTGTATATATTTTCATTTGACTTTGAGGTTGTTTTCAACCGATATTGTCACTTATTTGAAATTAATAAAATTATAATTCTGTTAAATTATTGTCTTCTATTTTGATTTGTTACACTTAGTATATCTCTTAGCCTTAGCTTCAGTTTTATCAGCTAAGGCTAAGGGGAAGGGAGGCCTAAGTGTTAGATTAATATCAAACAAAGTACACAATCACACAACAGAATTTCGTAATGAGAAGAAGTTGAACAAATAAGACATGAGAAAAAAATTGTGTAAACATAAAATTTTCATTAATTGATAAAATTTGTACAATGGATAATTAAGATAAAAGATCTAATAGAATCCTATCTCTTTACCTAAGTATTTACTCTTCGGATTACTGCAAGTCACATATGGGCTATTTGATCTTCAACTCTCTTAAATCTCCACGAAAAGGAAGCTCTAGAAAGGGTGTACGAAAGTGTCCACTCTTAATGTTCAGATGGACATATCTTGCCCCTACAGGACTCATCCGCCTTAAGGAGGCGAGGTTAGTGGATTAAGAGAGAGAATTAAATTTATTAAAAGAATTTTCACATGAAGAGCAATTAAGGAGACACTTGTATATAGTATCTCCAACTATAATGTCTCATTCTACAAAATTACATGAACCGGACCACATGCAACATCACTCTCATATTCAGAACAAGTGTATTCCTTCATATTGTGCTCTTCTACATATTTCACATGTTTAATCATAGGGAGTTCATACACTCGATTATCTAAAAGTCTAACAATAGCCATCACTACCTCACCGACAATAGGGGAAATTAAGGCCAGAATGGATGAGAATGGAGCGACATGGACAGTATTGATATCCATAAAGATTTCTCTCTTTTTGAAAGTTTTGAAGTTTGGAGAGAAATTCACTATAAATGCCCCTATTTATACTAGGCATTGGTGGACTTGATTAAATGCGAAAACATAGCTATCCCAAGACAGTCGATTAGAATTCTCCTAGTTGACTGCCTTGAATTACGTCTCTTTCCAAAGCTTAAAATTGGGTCTGGATATTTTATGGATGTTGGAATTCTCCAAGTTGACTGCCCTAAATTATGTCTCTTTCCAAAGCTCAAAATTAGGCCTGGTTATTTTATGGATTATTAAAAAACCTGGGTCAAACGAATACTTGATGAGCAAATAGGAAACACACTCGACCCAATTTTGAGAATTGCATACTTGGCCCAAGTTCGATGTGTTTATTTTCATGCACATAATCCTTTGGTCTTATAACCCTGGAATCCCAAAGGTATAATAACCCTTCGGTGTGATGCCCTTGGAATCTTAAAGGAGTTCTCTCTTCGGCCAGATGTTCTAAACTCCCGAAGAAGTCTTATCTCTTCGGTTGGATGTTCTAAACTCCCGAAAAAATCTTTTCTCTTTGGTTAGATGCATTTAAGCTTCTGAATAATTTTTTCTTTCACTCTGACGCCTCCGGCTCCTAAAGGAGTTCTTATTTCAGTTTGACACCTTTTTTGGATTTCGAAGACAATTTCCTCTACTCCTTCACCACATTTCATATGCTAAAGGAGTGGGGTGTAATGTTTGGCTGCATATTTTTAGAGTGAATGTGTTATTTTCATTGGGTCTTATCCTTGTAAGCCCATTCTGCCTAGTCATCCAATCCAAGAGCTTGGTTCATTAACCTTAGCAAGATCCGGATGGTTAAATGGTGTAGCCATTGTTGGGCAGTTATCACTTATACATTCACTTCGAAAGTTATGGCGGTTACCGAATATGGTGGGAATGTGCTTTACTTCTATGATGTAACTGTTGCACATCTGCAACGGTTGGAAGAGGAGACCAGCTATAAAAGGGAGATTTAACAATCAAGGTAAAATCTAATGTCAAATTTGCCTATTAAGCTCTAAGTACTTCCATTGTTAATATCTCTTGAGACTTGTATTTACTCTCATGCTGGAGCAATCCTCTGACGGTCAAAGCCTTCAAGCTTTCAATTGTTTTATTGTGCAGGTTTAGTGCCGTTGACGGTGGTCAAGCGTCCCAACAAATTCAAGCGTTAATAATAACAAATATTTATTATGAACCATCTTACTATGAATTATTCTCAGAGAGAGAGAGAGAGATATGGCGGGGTAAAGGATTTTCAGCGTACAACTTAGTGCTAACAGCATTCTTGTACTATTTTGTAGTAATAGTGAGGAATCCTTTTAGTCTTTTTAGCTTTATACTTACAAAAATGACTCTGAGAATTGAGATCAATATCCTTGTGCATTCCCAACAATGATTGGGGGGAAAATATTGATCTTCAACATTATTACCATAACTTTCATTTTCATTCATTTATTTATTTAGTTATATAATAAAACCACACTAATTTCAATTAATTAGTGCAATAGTAGTGATCCTTTACGTGCATCTAGTAGTATTATGACAAATAATACGATAAGCACCTAAAGGAAAATAATAATAATAATAATAATAATAATAATAAATAAATAAATAAATAAATAAATTCTAAATTAATTATATTAAATATTTTTGGTACGCCCTAAAATAATATTAATATATAGAATATTCATTATCGTGTGTCCGGGAACTTGTTGGCATCAGCCTATTATTACAAATTAAGACCTCAAGATCAAGCATTAATAATGGTAATACACGTTCATATTTTTTCCCGATAATAAAGATTGATTAGCTAACTTTTCTCGAAAGTGATTTTTCAGAATTAGGGCACAAATACACGATTCCATTTAGGGAAACAAATACTCAAATACTATGATTAGGAAGATCCAAAAGAAGAAAATAATGACAACATTTTGAACCGGGCCTTGTTTACTTAATAATCTACAAAATATGATCCAAGAAAACTAGGTGCTTAATTTTTATTTTTATTTCGAAAAAAGATCAAGTAACCCAATGCTAATTAACATTATGTCACAATTACAGTGTTTCAACTATATAAACATCTAATTTTTGTGTGGCCACTGGCGAGCTTGCTCAAATATTCTTCTGGTCAATGATAACTTACAGATTTTTTTTTGGTTGATGTTTTTTAAGAGTTAATGTTTGTGTATACATAAACAATGTTAAGATTATGAGATATTATTAATAAAATATTTATATTAAAAAAAATTACTCTTTTTTTAACGACGCAATGTTATCTTAACGTTGCTTGATTCTTTTTTATTGTAAAATTGTCCAATGCGTCGCATATTTATCGTTTAGTACACAAATTAAGATTTTTAAGTTAAAAAAAATACAGCACTATTAATTTATTTATTGAATATTAATGAAATTTATTCAATACAACAACATGCATTTAACAAAATAAAAGATAACATACTTTAAAACTGAAACTCAAAATTTTATCAAGGTGGACAATTGAGTATGCAAGAAATTTTATCAACGACTATTTTTCTTAAAAAGTTAAACGAGAATCTCACTCTTTAACCGAAAGAGTACATGGGGCAGAGCTTTTTAATACAAAGTGCAATGTGTCCGGCATACACATGGTGACACCAATAATTTAAGGGACAATTGTTGACATTTGATGGAAGTTATTGTGCTCAGGACAATGAAATGGTCCACCAAAGCCTATCCCCAGATGGAAGGACGTTATGATTTGGAATTTGGGGTATCTTCATGGTAAAGATTCTCTTAACAAAATTCAAAGAAAAAGTTGGCACAGCCTCAAGTAGTTGGTTGTTTACACAAGTCCTTGGTAAACAAGGCACCTACCAATTTTTTCTCATGTTTTATAATTTTTTTTTAAATTTTATGTAGTTGGATAAAAACAACTGATAGTAAAATCGTATAAATGATATTTTTAAAATAATAAGTATTGTTTAAAATATTAAATATTATTAAAATAATTTTAAAAATATTATTAAATATATATTTATTTAAATAATATTATTTTTGTTCAAATAATATCAACGGCCTAAAGAATAATTACTTATCGAACTTTTATCATTGTTTAAGCATTAATTTGACGAATATGTGACAACATCCCAAATTAAGAAAATTGATATTAACAAGATAACAATTTGGGGACATAGCAATAATTTTTTATCTGACAAATCAACCCTTATCCATAACATTATGTGGCTCTCACTATTACCTAATCAGTACTAATTGTCAAGCACAATTTTGTCCAATAAAAAAAGTACCTGTCCTATCCCATAACTTTTTATGTGTTATTATAATATCCCAAAATTAAAGGGCCATCAATGATAGTCTCACACATCGACGGTTTGATGGCGATCTTAAATCTTATGCACAGAATTTTTTTAATTGATCATTGATCTCGATATTAATACCATGTGAGTTTCTCATATGTGTGCAGCTTTTGTAGTAATAATATATAGATGTATGTAATTGTTGTAGTAATAATATGCCTTAGAATGTTTTGGGTTTGATCGCATTAAGGAATAGGGCTCGAGCCCACACTATATTCCCGGCTATAAACTAGGCCCGTGCCTATTATTGATCTCCGGGAGCAATTGAGTCCCTGGATAATAGCCATGTTCGAATCGCAATAAGCGAACGGATCAGTGTCAACAAATGAACAAACTATTAAAGATTAATTTTGACAAAAAATTGGATTCTTATTCAAAGACATTTAGTTATATTTAGATTTATTCGTAATAACAAAGCACATGACTTAAAGTATCGACTATAAATAACTGGGAACTTCTGGTACGTGATTTTTTACGTAGTCTCAGATATAATAACCTTTATTTTTGTTGTTACTGACTTAACCATTGGAGACGGATCTAGAGGTGTGTGTTCGTTCCTTTTTAGGTCTTTCGAAGCACTCCAATCCAGTGGTTAAGTACTACAATCTGGTGGTTGAGCCTACCAAAATACAGTTTCATCATTTAATGCTAGAAAGAGGGCTATCTGAGAATTAATTAACAGACACATCTGATCGCGTTTTTTCACCACTATTAAAAAATGGCAAAACAATTATCTCAGTCAATGAACAACGGAAACGGTTAAAGAAATTCGGCGTTCAACCATCATGATTTAGATACCTCAAAATTTCTAAACATGAGACTCTGCATGGGAAGACAAAATCTAGCATGCGAGTGCCAGAACAAGGTCCATATATGAACAAAGAAGCAAGACCATTGAAGAAATGGTCTTAATCGAATTAGAAAGGGCTGAAAGGCGGAGTAATAATGATCGAGAGACAACTCCTGAATGAAGAAAGGATGGCATCCACATTGGGGAATCGTGAGGCGCAGACCAGGTCCTGATCGCGAATGTACAACCACCCCAGGGTAGAATAGTAGGGTCCCTACTAGAGCTGGCAAACGGGCTGGACCATTGCCGGGCCGGGCTAAAACGGCTCAGCTTTTTATGGGCTAAAAAACTTAAGCCCGTGGCCCGCCCGGGCCGGGCCAACCCGCGGCCTTTTTTTTTTTTAAACAATTATGATAAATAATTTAAACAACTAATAACTCTAAAAAATAAATGAATCAGGGTCAACAGATGTATCAGCAGTGTACTGTGGTTATAACTGATGAGGATAACTACAAAAAAATCACGCATCATTGATAATCTTCAATTCTTCATAAATATAATCATTCAACATAGACCTATTTTGACCATAACCAAGTTAAAATATCACATCAGAAATTCATATAGTTAATCCAAACTCAACAATATATATATATATATATATATATATATATATATATATATATATATATATATATAATTATTGGTTAGAATTTAGGAAATATTTTAGAGAGAGAAGATCTTGGACAATGGTGGGAAGTATTGAAAACTGAGAGAGAGTTCGTGAGAGAACGGGAAGAGAGAGAGATGGTGATGGTTAATCTGATAGAGACATAGAGTAAGTGAGTCAATAAAAGAAAAGTAATGGACTAAGAGTTGAGAATAAAATAAAATAAAAACAAAGAAGATTGAAGATTAAATTAAGAACAACATACTCTTGTAGCTCAGTTGGATTAATGTCATATTTTGTAACAAGGAGGTCTGAGGTTCGACTCCCACTAGAAACATTACTTTTTTTTTAAGAAAAAAAAGTCATGGGTGGGTCGGGCCACCCGTGAGCCGGGCTTCTACGGGCCAGGCCAAAACGACCCAACTTTCTCTAGGCTGAAAATATAAAGCCCGTAGCCCAATTTTTTCTGGGCGGGCCAGGCCAGCCCACGAGCTTGGGCTTATTTTGCCATGTCTAGTCCCTACCGTGAACTTATAGAAATCACAACATCAATTCTCAATCTTCACCTAGGTGACTCTCGACCTATAGACTGGAATTCTCGTCGCAACCATTCAAAATAGGGACGATGCCATCCTCAAAAGAATGGTTGAGTTAGAGAAACAACTGAAATTGGCCTAAGGGGTGAGAATGTTTAGTGTAGATTCTCTGTTCAACAAGGCAATACAAACATCCACGAGACAGGTAGGGGACATTGTTATTCCTAGATGGCACAAAAAGGGATCTAGAAGGGAGAGATGGGGGAGGGGGGGGGGGGGGGGGGTTGAATAGATCACTTTAATATTTTTTTGCACGATCATCAAATTTTTTCTTTATGTAATTGCAGTTGAATTGTTGATTTGATAAAATACCCCTTCTTGGTCTGAGTTATTAAAGTTGCAGTTCGAGTTTTAAGTTATATTTTCTAAAATGTTATTTTTCAAGACATAAAGCAGTTTAATTAGTTATGATTGTTATGACAATTTTAATGCAAATAGAAAATAAATAAGAGATGACACAAAGATTTTAAGTGGTTTGGAGCACAAAGATCTCATAGTCCACTCTTCTGCACTTCTGTCGGGAATCCACTAAGGTTATTCTCAATTATTATAATCAGATCACTCAGATCTGTTACAACACTGAATCACTAAAATTCCTTCAAGTCACTAAGACCAGGTTCATTAAGAACCCTTTAAATTGGACATTAAGTCCATCCCACTCAGGGTTTGATTCACTCAGAATCAGATGAACAATTAAGTCTCGTCTTTTCTGTTGTTAATGAAGGTGTTTGAGGTGCTGTTAAGTTGGCATTAAGTTCTCTTCTTCTGATATAACTTAGCAGCTAAGTGATTTATCTTTGACATTAATCTCTGGAGCTTCCAGATATGTCTTCTTTCCTTTTGCTATGCTCTTGTAGAAATCACTATTTTGATCAATCCCCCAAAGCTTACATTGGCTTTGGGTTAATGACATATTTGTTCAGTAGATCAATGATAATTGGATTTTATGTCTATTTATTTAATATTTTTAGGCTTAATTATTTGTGAGTTTTTAAGTATTTTTAGCAATTTAGGTGTTTTATTTATTATTATGCATTATTTTTATTTATTTTTAATTAATTTATATTTTATTTTGTAGGAAAAATATAAGGAATGACAAAAGTGTAAATATGCAGCTGATGGCAGTTTGGTAATTAAAAGCAGCGGTGGCAAAATTATAATTTGCGAAAGTGGATAGCTGCGCATGGCGCGCATATAATCAATAGCAAGGGGCAGTTCGCGCTTGGAGCGGTGCAGCAACAAAAACCGAAAAGGAAACGGCGCCGTTTGGGCAACCTTGGATGGTCAGTGCGTGCAATGCGCGAGGGATCAGCTGAAGAAGAAAAAAATGGCGCAATGAGCGGGGCTGGGTGAGAAGAAGGAAAACGCGTCAGACGCGTGGCTGGGCATGCATGCAACTTTGTTAATATTTCCTATGGCAAGTTTCCTAATAGCGCAACGCGGGTTTGGAAAATTAAGACTTTTATGTATTATATTTTTAATTAAGATTTTTAAAATCCTATTAGGGTTTGGAAAATAAATCCTATTAGGGTTTGAAAAATAAATCTTATTAGGGTTTGGATAAATTAGAGGCCTATAAATACATGACAAAGGAAGAGCAAACAAGCACAATAACCTATAGATACATTGAAGCATTGAAGGAAAGAAGGCAACATCAAGGGTTTAAGGATTGGAGATTGAAGAAGTGTTACACATATTTTATCATTTATTCTTTTTTCTTTAATTTTTGCTAAAATGTTGTTTAAATTATGGAGTTCTTTTTATTTACTTATGAACTAACTTTATTTTAAGACTACAATGGAACATGATGTTTAGTATAAATTAGTTATCTCTTATTTCAATTATAAATCTTTATGATTCATTTATCATATTTTATGCTTATATGTTATAATTGTTTGGCCATACAATTATTTGATTTCCTAGATGGATTTGGAAGATGAAATCTAGGGTTTGATCTAAATATGATAATATGCATTGTGTATAAAATAGGAATATATTTTTATGTTGATTCTTGTGCTAAAAAGATGCGTGAAAACTAATATATTGTTAAATTGGGAGAAGTGCCACTTCATGGTTTGTGAAGGTATAATTTTGGGGCATAGGGTGTCGGCTAATGGAATAAAGGTGGACAAGGCAGAAATAGAGACTATAGAAAAGCTTCCACCTCTAGCATTAGTGAAGGGGATTCAAAGTTTTTAGGGACAAGCAGGTTTCTACAGGCGTTTTATCAAAGACTTTTCAAAGATCACAAAGCCTCTCTGCAATCTTCTAGTGAAAGATATACCCTCCAACTTCGATAAGGCATGCTTAGAGGCCTTTGAAGTATTGAAAGAAAAGCTGATTACTGCCCCCTTGATAACTACACCAAATTGGGATCTTCCATTCGAGCTAATACGCGATGCTAGTGACTTTGCGATTGGCGCGGTCTTAGGCCAACGTCAAGAGAAATTTTTTCATGCCATATATTATGCTAGCAAAATATTGACTGATGCACATCTCAACTATACAACAATTGAGAAAGAGTTACTAGCAGTTGTATACGCTTTTGACAAGTTCCGTTCCTACCTCATTGGCACGAAGGTGGTTGTGTTCACGGATCACTCCGCCATCAAATATTTAATATGAAAGAAGGACGCTAAGCCACACTTGATTCGATGGATCCTTCTACTGTAGGACTTTGATCTTGAAATTCGGGATAGAAAAGGGACCGAAAATCAAGTAGTGGACCATCTCTCAAGACTTGAGAATCCTGAATAGCAAAAGGGAGCTGATACACTAATCAATGAATCATTCCCGGATGAGCAGCTATTTTCAGTCACAACGGAAGCACCATGGTATGCTGATTTTATGAATTATATTGTGAGTCAAGTGCTTCCGTCTGAGTTGAGCTACCAGCAGGGAAAAAAGTTCTTACATGACGCAAAAGAATTATTTATGGGATGAACCATTTTTGTTCAAGTAGTGTGCAAATCATATGTTAAGAAGATGTGTACCCATCGAGGAAATTGAAGGTATACTTCACCATTGCCACTCATCAGGCTATGGAGGACATTATGGGGGAGAGAGAACGGTAGCAAAAGTTCTTCAATCCGGATTCTATTGGCCCACTCTCTTCAAAGATGCCCATGCTTTCGTGTCAAGGTGCGATAGATGCCAACAGACTGGCAACATTTCAAAGCGACATAAGATGCCCTTGAACATCATTTTAGAAGTTGAGATTTTTAACGTTTGAGATATTGACTTCATGGGCCCATTCCCGTCCTCCTACAAGAATCTATACATTCTGGTGGCGATTGACTATGTCTCAAAGTGGGTTGAAGCAGTTGCGTTGCTTACCAATGATTCTAAAGTGGTGTTAAATTTTCTGCGAAAGAATATCTTCACCAAGTTTGGCACACCAAGGGCGATCATCAGTGATGAAGGCACTCACTTTTGTAATAAGTAGTTTGCAGCTCTTCTAGCTAAGTATGGAGTTACTCATAAGATCGCCACAACTTATCACCCCCAGATAAGTGGCCAAGCAGAAATTTCAAATAGAGAGGTGAAGTGTATTCTGGAGAAGATTGGTCGAAGAAGCTTGATGATGCTTTATGGGCTTATTGGACAGCTTATAAAACACCGATTGGAATGTCCCCATACAAGTTGGTGTTTGGGAAAGCTAGCCATCTACCAGTCGAATTGGAGCATAGTGCATATTGGGCTATTCAAAAGTTGAATTTTGACTTACATGCGGCTGGTGAGAAACGTTTCTTGTAGATTAATGAAATGGATGAATTTCGTCTTCAAGCACATGAGAATGCCAAGTTGTATAAAGAAAAGACCAAACAGTGGCATCACAAGCGGATCATTGAGCAGAGGTTTGAACCAGGTAAAGTTGTAATCCTTTTCAACTCCAGATTAAAGCTTTTCCTAGGTAAACTAAAATCAAGGTGGTCTGGTCCATTCGTCATTACCTCAGTATTTCCATATGGAGCAGTTGAGGTCGAAGAACCTAACACGAAGAGAACTTTCAAAGTGAATGGTCAACGTCTTAAGCATTATTGGGGTGGTGACATTGCTCGTCAAAGGACCTCCATTAATCTTGCCAATCTGGAATGACAAAGGGAGTAGTCAGGCTGAAGACTATAAAATAAGCGCTTCGTGGGAGGCAACCCAAGTTTATTTATTTTATTCGATGTCACATTACTTAGTTTTAGTTTTTAGTGATTATATTAGTATTGGGTTCTTTAATTTTTCTAATGTGCTTCACTCGTGTTGTTCCAGGTTAATCCTACCAATGCAATCCAACCCGAATGCTGATCTAGTTTATTTTCCAGAGCCTCACCTTTCTTCGATTTACCTACCGCCACACTTGGATGACAAAGAGGTCCCTCACGACGATTGATCTAATCAGGGGAGTCCTCCGTTATAATTCTTTCTATATTTACTCCATGAAGACAATGTTGTATCTAAGTTTGGGGGTGGTTTATATGCATTGCATCTCATTGTAGTTTTTATTTTTAGTTTTTATTTTTGCATTTAGAGCATGCATTTGGAGTCACTTGAGCAATATTTTGATTTCGGTGGTAAAATTCTTGGCCAATGATAATAACTTGGTGAATTAGTTAATCACTTGTGTGAAATGAATACTGATTGTTAGTCTAATTCTTAATTTTTTACTAGTTTTGGCATTTCTTGAGACCCTATACACTTTTATGCACGTATTCAGTGTGTTGAATCAATTGAAATTTAGACTAGGTTTGTGGATTAAATGTTAGTGAAAGATAAAAAAAAAAAAAAAAAAAAAAAAAAAACCTCTATTTGTTATTTGATTATGTTAAAAAAGTAAAAATAAATGCTTCAATGACTATCGATTTTTTTTTTTGAAAATTATTATTAATTATGATAGTTAAAAGCAGCTTGGCTAGTTTATTTTTGTGGCCTTAGTTACTTGAACAAGTGGGCCCTTAGAAGTGTCTCTACACGTAGTGCCCTAAAGCCATCTGGTTTGAGAGTCATTGGTGGAAAGTTCGCTAAATGTGTAACTTTGAAAACCCTAATAAAAATAAACATTGCACATGTCAATAAAAAAAATATATGAGATGGAGCGCAAGACGCACTCGTAAGAAAAAGAAATATATATGAAAATAAGTATATAGAGGAGCATTGAAATTCATTAGACTTACACGAATTTTGATTGATTTGATGCATACGATTCACACACACACAAAAAGGGTTGATAGCAATGTGATACTAGTGATATATTAAGTTATGGATGAAGCATGATTGTAAAATTTTACGTGAGTCGTTACTAATGAATCTTTGAGGCTGATATTTCAATCATTATATTGAATCATTGCTCGAGTTATTTTGTCATTAGAGTCTTCATATTTATTAGTTTGTTAGAATTATATTTACTTAGTTTTTATTTTATTTTATTTTTGTTTTGTTTGAGGGCAAGCAAATAGTTAAGTTTGAGGGTATTTGATAATTGAATTTTATGTCTATTTATTTAATATTTTTAAGCTTAATTATTTGTGAGTTTTTAAGTATTTTTAGCAATTTAGGTGTTTTATTTATTATTATGCATTATTTTATTTATTTTTAATTAATTTATATTTTATTTTGTAGGAAAAATATAAAGAATGACAAAAGTGCAAATATGTAGCTGATGGCAGTTTGGTAATTAAAACAACAGTGGAAAAATTGTAATTTGCGAAAGTGGATAGTCGCGCATGGCTCGCATACAATCAGCAGCAAAGGGCAGTTCGCGCTTGGCGTGGTGCAGCAACAAAAATTGGAAAGGAAACAACGCCGTTTGGGCAGCCTTGGATGGTCAGTGCGTGCAACGCGCGAGGGATCAGCTGAAGAAGAGAAAATGTCGCAATGCGCGGGGCTGGGTGAGAAGAAAGAAAACGCGTCAGATGGAGAGCAACTTGCAACTTTGTTAATATTTCCTCTGACAGGTTTCCTACATAGCGCAACACGGGTTTGGAAAATTAAGACTTTTATGTATTATATTTTTAATTAAGATTTTTAAAATCCTATTAGGGTTTGGAAAATAAATCCTATTAGGGTTTGAAAAATAAATCTTATTAGGGTTTGGATAAATTAGAGGCCTATAAATACATGACAAATGGAGAGCAAACAAGTATAATAACCTAGATATACATTAAAGCATTGAAGCAAAGGATGTGACAATCAAGGGTTCAAGGATTGGAGATTGAAGAAGTGCTACATATATTTTATCCTTTATTCTTTTATCTTTAATTTTTGCTAATATGTTGTTTAAATTGTGGAGTTCTTTTTACTTACTTATGAACTAATTTTATTTTAAGACTACAATGGAACCTGATGTTTAGTATAAATTAATTCTCTCTTATTTCAATTATTAATCTTTATGATTCATTTATCATATTTTATGCTTATATGTTATAATTGTTTGACCATACAATTATTTGATTTCCTAGATGGATCTGGAAGATGAAATCTAGGGTTTGATCAAAATATCATAACATGCATTGTGTATAAAATAGGAATATATTTATACGTTGCATGTAAGTGTTTTGGGAATTTAAACTTAATGAATCTATTCTTAATTATTTTACATAAGAATATAGTAGATTAATTGGAATAGATATTTTTGTCAAACTATTGGAAAAAGTTTAATAAATATTTATGATTTTCCACTTAATGAACTGTATTTATCAAATAGTTATCTAGAGAGTGAAAATATTTATGCGAAGCATTCGGGAAAGTTGTAGTCTTAACTTTTATATCTAATATTCATCATTGCTTAGTAGTTTGCTTATTTTAGTTAATTAGTTTAATTTCATAAATTTGAATCGGTTGTTTAAATAAAATTGAGTTAATATAAAATTAGTACATGAATATTATTAATAAAAATTCCTCGTGGGATCGATACTTTACTTACTATTATATTACTTGTTGGCCACGTATACTTGCGTGAATTTGTCTATACATAAATTTAACAACAATCAATTTTTTTCCTTATCTTATTCTTCTGTTTATCTCTCTCTCAGGCCTGGTATCATCATTTTAATTGGTCTATCTCTATTTTTGATGTTTTTGTTGTAGTCCTTTTATAGAGAGATATATCTGTCATTTTGCCCGTTAGAGATTTTATCATTGAAGATTTGTCCATTGGAACTTTGTCTGTTAAAAAATAAGTGTTGCTTCGTTTAATGTTCAGATTGTTTAATATTACGGATAATGACATGAAGATACCGAGTCAGATAGCTTTCGACTTCATCTTCTTGTCATTTTACTAAAAATAGAAACCTCGTGTGTAGTGTTGCTTTTATCAAGTAGTCCTTAGATACATCCTTGTCTTTATTTCATTTGAACTTGTCATGACCTTTATATGTTTTGATCTTTTAATTCTTTAGAGTATCTCAATATCAGTCCACTATTAAATATCTTGTCAGTTTTTGATGTAATCTAGGATTTTTCTGATTGTAGGATTCTTTGAGCTTTACGAATTAAGTGGTTCTGACTTTCTTTTCAGTATGAACCATGTAACTAATTAAAATGGTCGTTAGACTTATATCCTCTTTCTTTCTGCTTGATTTGTCTATTGGTTAGCCATCTGTCCAAAAATCCTTGCTTTTTTTTTTTGTATAGTTTTTATGTCAGACAAATTTAAATGTTATTGACCTCCAAGACATTCTTTCCTTAATCATTTTACAGCGTTAGGATTTATGATTTACGGTTCTCCAGCTTGCTTTACGTTCTGTTAACTTCACGATTACTCTATGACTTGCAGACTTTATGTTTTGCGTGATTCTATAATCTGCTTCGGTGAACTATATTTTGAGCTCTGTGATCTTGGAGTGAACTCTGTGACTTTATAATTTGCTCTATGAACTCTGAAGATATTCTTCAATCTTCAACTGTACTGTCAAATATCAGAGTTTCTTTGACATTGTATTATGTTTCTTAATTTACTGTATACTTTGATCAACTTCAAGGTCCAACCTCTTTTCGATTTTAAAACTTCACGTGGACTCCTTTTACTTAACGAACTCTGAATTAACTTTACGAACTTAGCGCTATCATTGTTTTACTCTACGAACTGTGAGTTCTTCCATTCTCTCTTTAATTGCCTGAGGTCATTAAGATTTCCTTTTCTTTTTTTTCTTCTTTCAAACTTGATCTTCAGTCTTTCTTAAGTTTTCCTCTGGCTTGAACAATTTCCCCTTGATTTGATACTTGATGTAGAAAGATCTTTATCCATTGATTCCATTCTTGTGATGGTTGCTGAATGTCTTCTTTTGCTCAATTAACTCCCCCTTAATCATTTATCGACTTCAAGACCATTTGTTTCAACTCTAGATCTGTTCCCCCTTTCTTGAGCATATGATGTCTGCATGTTTAAGATTTCCATTTTATCTTTGTTGGGAACATTTTAATTGTAGTGGATATCATGTTTGCTTCTTAGTTGAAGAATTCTTTCGGTAGTATAACTCCAATTTTGTATCGTAGTGAATCTTTCTCCCGGTGCCTTTAACATTACGTTCTCTGATAGGTTGTACTGAATCAGCTTATCAATGTAGTAACTATACGTTCTTTAGTTGATCAACGATGTTAGTAGTAGGATATTATGTTCAGCTTCATTCTACGATCTTGAGTATTTGACATGTTCAATAACTGAGCCTCCCTTTCTGCTTCTTCAGCTAAAGTCTTTAGTCTTTGTTGGGCTGTGATAAGTTTGTTTGACAAAATTATACGAATTCTTTGATTTCATGGAGTGATTCTTGTTTGCTTCAACCCTTCCTTCTCTTTGAAAGTAGTTCTGCCGATCTTCTATTTTCTTGTCTTCTTTTTTGCTTAACATAGGATCTCTTAACTTCTTTATTAATTTGTTCAGGCTTATCCATAGTGACTTTGTCTTCTTTATTGATTTCCAATCTTTAGCTTTTGACCATATCCTTACTTGATGATCATGAATCATAGGATTGAGTTTATAGCTTCTTACTTGACAATTCTGTCCTTTCTGATCATTGAGTATCTGACTTGATTTACTCTTTCTATTTTGCAGTATTCTTTTGCTACTTTTTTTATTTTGATGTGTTTGTTTTCTTCCCATGTCCTTATTATCTTGTTCATTAGTCTTTTGGTTTACTCTGAACTCTACAAATGTGCTTTTCATTATGATCTTCAAGCATATTCTTTAGTCTTCACTTTGGTTATGAATTTTAGTTCTTCAAGTTTTCTTTTAGTTCAACGATTTGACTATTTTGTTATGCGATCTTTGTTCTGTATCACTATTTCTTTGCTTGTCAAGCTCTTCATACTACTTGGTAGCTTTGGCATTGTAGATTTTTAATTTTGAGTATTTCACTTTACGATTTCACCATTATGTTATACGAACTTTCAGTTTTCTTTCTTTTCTGATTCTGCTACTGAGTTCTACATTGTATAGTCTTGTTTACTTTACTAGTCCTTTTGTTTTGTTCCTCTGTTCTGCAATCTTTGTGTTCTTCTTTGCTCTGCGATCTCTGCGTTTTTGCATTTTATTTTATTACAAGTCTAAGACTGGATCAACATAACAAATTTGATCCCTAAGTCTCTTAAGATTCTTACATCATTCAGATCAACTTAACAAATTTGATCTTCTAATCGAAGTCCTTGTACATTATCTTTTATTTAAGGACTATACAAAAGTTACTGGTTACAAATATACTTTAAACTTTAATTGTTCCTTATGAATTTACAAATCTACTTAGTTTAAATACATTATCAGACAAAACATTAATAAAACATTATTAATTTCATATTATCAGAATAAACCCATTAATATAGTCAAATAGAACATTATCTTTATCAATCACATTATCAAAACAAATCCATTTGTATAGTCATCAATCCATTTGAACTAACAATCTCCCCTATTTGATGATGACAAAAACACAAACAGTTACCAGATAACCAAGAGTATATCAGAACATAAATCAAATAGATAAACCAACAATTATATAACGAGAAGTTGTATTTAAAATATTTATTTCATTTCATCAACTAGACGATTACAGACAAAATATTATCTTTACCATCCCTATATTATACAGATTAGGAGATGTACATGTTGAAACCTTACCTCTCCTAAATCTACCTTTAAACTCTCAATCCTTCCCCGCAGAAACTGGACTTAAGAAATGATAATGAGATGTTTTTCCAGTCTTGCAGATTACATCATTATTAGAATTCCATAAATGGTATCCCTAGATGCATTGTCACGGGAAAATACTCTAGCCATGTGATGAGGAAGTTTGATGCCAGAAGTATGAACTACATGGGACAATTCAAAAATGATGAGGAATCAACATCTGAATTTCACTATAGTGAAATCAGATTTGGCATGTTCGAATCGATGCCATAATATTTTTTCCAGATTATGTCATGTTTCACAATTGGTGATCAACATTTTGATTCTTCTAACCTTTCTCCTGAGGATTTGATCGCTTGGTTTTTTAGATAGGAGAAATACAAAGTTCGATCATTGGGCATGATGAGGGTTTGAGAAGGTTTAGGGAGTGGACATAATGGTTGTAAATTTTGAGAGGTTGAGAAAAGGTTTATTTTATAGGGAGGATTTAAATTAACACCAATTTAATTTGAAACGCTAGTTAATATTAATGATGGACAAGATGTAAGGTCTTTTTATAGAAGACGAAAAACTTTGTTTAAATGATGCATTGATTACAGATTTTATTTTCGTGTTCGAGAGAAACACGTGTCATGCTCAGATTCGCCACCACCTAGGTTGTAAGCCAATTATAACAGATTACGTGTAGAGAGTTCGTGTGTCAGATAGGTTGGCATAGCTATAACTCATGACTCTTTATTTGACTTACACGCGTCACCAAAATTAGTACAGATTAATTTCTATTGTAATTTTGAGCTTATCTGTCATCGTAAAGTGATTCTATATACATTTTGTACACAACAAACTTTTTCAACTTTATGATATTCTCAAATAATAGCTAGCGTTATGAAAAATACCGATATGTTAACATATTGCAATCAAGTGATCATCATTTTACGATTAGTTTTGCTTTACGTACTTCTAATCAACAAGGTTTGGCATATTAGGCAGAAAGAATGTTAATCAATAATAAGTTCAACATGCCTAATTAGTTTGAAACATAATAGACATTTCAGTAATTAGATAATCTATTTTTTTTTTATCATTTGAGTCAAATTATTATCCAGCTCATAACTCTCAGGATAATGATGCCTTAAGTTTACATATTAAGCTCAAGAATGCATGAAAGTATTAAATCATTAGTAGTGATAGCTTAAGTGTAGTTGCACTAAAATAGAAGTGAGACATACCCATGATCAGTTGACTGATTTTAAAATATTTGATTTTGGTTGCTTTCAGCAATAGTGTAATCAGCTTCTGTAGTTGATTCAAGCATTGTGTTCTTGCTGAATCATAAGACTGGTCCATATTCAGCATTTGATATGCTCATTATAGTGCTTTCCTTCTTGTGTGCATTCTGTAATGTTAGCATCTATATATCCAGTTGAAACACTTAGGAGGTTCAGTTTAGTTCCTTTGGATTTGATTTGAACATTTCTTTGGAGAGTTATTTAACAAATGAAAGGAAGTCTCTTGGACCATAAATAAAGGAGGGAATATAGAAGTTGATCTACTTTTCGTTTAAGCACAGGAGAAAGTCAGTAGTATCTATGTATTGAGCATGAGCAGTGCATTTTTAATATTTTCATGGAGATGACTGATTCAAACTTGTTTCTTGAAGTTCTTGGTTTGATTGAAGAGATTAGCTTCACACTTTAGTATTCGCTTGCTCTCCATTCACCTTTTAAAGATTTATCCTGCTTATACCATCCTGTTCTGTAAAGGCTTAACTGATTTCTCACAAACTTATCATTAGTAGAATCAAGCTTCATATTTTTTACTTAGATTTGAACTAACAATTCCCAAGAGACAATGTCTATTTTATCATTTCAAACCATGCTTTAGATAGTGAGTAAAGTTAAGTCAACAAAACCTGAGAATTGATCATTTTGTAGTTCAATCATGATCAATGTCTTGAAGGCCATCTTTGAGGAGTGTAGATATCATGCCACCAAATCCGCCTCCTTTTCATAGTGGATTTGGTACTGACTTTTCAACCTTTTTCATAATATTCAACCAATAATTTATCGGGTAAAAACACGTTTATTTAAAACTTAATATCATATTCTTTATTCTAGAATCGTATACTTTACAATATTCCTATTACATCTCAAAATTATATACATTATAATTTGAATCTATTACATAAATCTTCCAATCCAACACTAAATCCTTGTTTTTAACTCTCTCTACCATTATTCATAGTCCATCTTTCATAACCTCTATCTATCCACAATTCACAATATTAATAATAAGATCGTTCATGGGACGAAAGGGGCTTTCTGATAAAGATGACATTTTAGCGGCGCATAATTAAATAAGCTAACCCCGGTCCCTGTAAAACTTTTTGTATTATCAATACCCTTACTCAAATGTATAGATATTAGCATAAATGTACTTCATAGCATAGTTAAATGATTAAAGTTATCACAATTTACTTCTGTTACAAAAGGTCATATTGACTTAAGTTCTATTACACATAAAGAGTACAAGAATAAAATGCCTCTTAACTACACTTCTTTCCCTTTACAAAATAAAAAGGACAATAATAATATGCTTCTAAATTTGTCCTCAAGTTTATACAGTTCACATTATTAATCAACGTTACATATCAACTGAGACTCAAATAGTTTAATAGCACATTGTTTCACAGAGTACATAACATGACTTCTACAAACATATATACAATTCACATAGTACTGAAAGATCTTGATTGTAGCGTCTTTATAGTTTATGTTTATATTGTGTTCTTCGTATGACCTACAAGTGTTTATGAGGTCGATGTATTTATTAGTCATAGTAAGAACTAGTCTTCAACTAAAGCCCTAACTTCAACTTTGATTAGTTTATAATGCCCAATACGTGAAATCCTAAATTTTGTACTAGTTCGGACAAACAAAACCCTAACTTCCAATTTTTAACTTTTACGTTAACTGATTTCAAAACTCGTTTAACTAGTTCAAACCAACTCAGAATTGGCTCATCTTTGGACAGTGAACTATGTATAACATGGTCTAACTGCTCATATAGGTAGTATAAATACCAAAATACTCGAGCCTAAAAAGTCTGAAATAAGCCCTATTTAAACAAAATTTTCGAGAGCCCTAAGGTTATTTTTCAACATGACCCTGTCTCGCTAAAATGCTCATAACTTCTTCTTTTAAAAACATTTTTGGGTGATTCTCACATCTTCGTAACTTTTCCCTCTACAACTTTCCTTTAGGCCAAACCTCCCAGATCTAATTAGAAGTGGACTCAAAATCACTCACAAGGATAACATAAAAACTAGTTTTATACGTTCTTGACTAGCTTGTTCAAACATGATACCACAAGCATTACAAAGATAAGCTACCATGATTTAAGCTTCAATAACATCTTATAACATAATTATAAACCTACTTATGAAAGATTTCATGACTTTAACTAAAGAACACATGAACTAAAATAAAATTACACAAACTAGGGTTTCTTACCACTTGAAATGCAAGCTTTACTTTTCCTTGATTATGTTAGGCTTTTTACAAGAATTATCTCTATATTATCAGCTCTATAGCTTTGTGAATTGGTGAGGAGTTAATGAATGGGAGGGCTGCTATTTATAGGCTATACAAAGCTTGGGGCAAAAGGGTAAACTAGGTTTGCTTGCTCCCTACTTCCAATCATATCCTTTCTTGTTCCCCACCTTCAATCACAACCTTTATTGCTTCCCACCTCCAATCAATAGCTTTCTTGCAATTGTAAATATCTACCAAGCACGACAAAGTAGCTTGCCATAGTAAATATCTACCAAGCATGATAAAACAACTTGCCATCGTAAATTCTTAGGTATAATAAGCCCTATCGTATTCATAATACGACATACCATATAGATGAATAGTGGTTTCTTAGTTTTGTACCACGTATTACTACTATACCTAAACAATACGCACATTAAACTCCATAACACATAGTTTAGGTTATAAGTTTTAACCTTCATCACATACGATCGTATTTTCAAGTCATATTGGGTCCTTAACGTCTACCCAATAAATCATTTCTTAGGTATTTGATTCAAAAAAACAAAGTTTTAATTCTCAACCTTTATTTAATCTTTTAAGATCATTTTTACAAGCCTAAAAAATATTCGGGACATTACAATAGATATGATCTTCTGGTTATTTCTGTTGAAGGAGCTCTGTTTTAGCACGTCTATCTTTTGATCAGGTTACTTGTGATGTCTCATTTTCTAAGATCCACTTTGGTCACTTCATCTATCTTAAATTAATCTTGAGTTAAGGTCTTTAACAATAAAACCTCTTTTTCAGTGGCAGCTGTAGAATTGACTTTAGCAGTTGGATCTTTCAATATCTTGTAGGTGTGACATTCTGTTCATTCTCCTGGCTTGAATATGTATCTTTGTGCCTTTTTAATTATGTTTTTCAAGAAGAATTCTGACGTTGTTGACTTGCTAATTCATAGAGTGCACTGATTTGCAATCGTTGTCTTCATGAGTCCTTCATTGTTCTTACGATCATTGAGATAATGATCATATAATCCATTTGCTCATGCTTATAATATAATATCAATCGTAAACATTATTTACCCCTTTTGAAATCATGATTGAAGATGTGCCGCTGAAAGTGCAGTCAAGTAAGACTTAATTTTCTTTTATTCCAGATTTATGATATTCTTTCTTGACCGCTGAGAAAGTGAGAATCTTGCTCATTTTATCGTGAATCTTCCAGTACAGAGAGATAAAATGTCCTGTCCTTAGAAGTCTGGAAGAATTTCCTTTTGATTATCATTCTTAGCAAATATATGATCATTTTGCCTATATTTTTGAAAAATCTTCTATTTTATGAAACATGATAGAAGACTTCAATTTGTAGTGTTCATTCACTGATTGTTTTTTAAGTCTACTAGGGGAACTCCTTTCCTGCTTGTCAATTCAGCTTTGGTACTCATTCTTGATTGAGTCCGTGAATGTTAGTTAACTTTGAATACCCATATTTTGATCATGTGTTTGAGAATATATATGTTTGAAATCATATCCAGCATTAATATCTAGAATTGTACATTTAAAGCATGCTTAAGAGGTTGAGAACTTTGTTGATTTAGACATGCATAAACAAATTTATT